>CM076579.1:819151739-819564969 GCA_034641835.2 Pinus albicaulis | reverse complement strand
GGAAGGCGGCACTGCTGGCTGACGTGGAGATCTCGTCCTTGGTGAAGCCACCCGATGGTGTATGGATGTGGGTGAGCTATGGTCGGCAAGCCCAACTGCTTCACGATGTCTGCTGAAATGAGGTTCTTTTGGCTCCCATTGTCGACAATGAACTGTACAGGGGAGCCCTTTACCCACATCTGGGAGTGGAAGAGACGTTCCTCCTCCTCTGGATCTTCCCGTTCCTCCTTCTGGATCTTTGTAGTGGCAACAGTGGCGTTGGGCTCCGCATCAATAATCTGTTTCCCTTTTTCATTCCCCTTTTCAGGTTCTGATTCGGAGTCGGAGCATGCATCTGACTCAGAAGCCCTCATCTCGGCCACTAGCGACTGCTTGGCCCGACACTCACTCGTGTTGTGAGTGGAGCTCTTATGGAACTCACACCACTTTCCCGTGTCCTTCTTTGGCTTTGCGGTGCTGTTCTTTTCTTGTGGCTTCGATGAGTTGTATTTAGCCACCATGCCTTGGCTCGGTCCTTTGTTCTGCGGTTTGGAAGCACCTTTCCCTTGCTTTTGATTCGCAGATCCAAAGTCTCGCTTCTTCTGCTTGAATTTCTGCTCAATCTTGGCAGCATACCAGTATGCCGTACCAAGCGAGGAGATGTCGAGGAACTCCATTTCCTCCTGAATGTATCTGTGCAGACAGCTGCGATACTTTAGCACCAAATGTTTCTCTAAATCTTTGATACCCAACTTTGTGCGCAGGGTATGGAACAAATTCGTCAGCTCGTGCACATCTTGATCCCTTTGTTGTCGCAGCGTGGTCCATTGTATGTACTTGTCCTCATAGCTCCCCACGGGATAGTACTGTTCCTTGACGGCGTCTCGAAAAGAATTCCAAGTTGGTACGACCGAGAACAGAGAGGGTTCTGTCTGGTCCTTGTTCTCACAGTAGGTTTCCCACCAGTCCTTAACATGGGGGGTAGCTTTGAGGAGTGCAAAAATAATCTTCTCCCGGTCTGAAAAGTCATGAACAGAGAAATATCCTTCTAATAGATTCAGCCATCTATCTACGGCATCTGCGTCTATTTGACCCTCAAATATGGGAATGTCAAAATTTACTTGTACCTTAAAGGGAGTCGCAACTCCAGAGTGGCTACTGGATGCAGATGCGCCGTCGGTGGGCAGCCGTTGAAGGATCTGAACAAAGTTATCCATCATCGCGTTCCTTTGTTTTTCGAGGGCCTCCTCGAGCAATATTTTGATAGGATCTCCTGCTCCCTCATCTTTCTTTTCATCCCCCATGGGCGTTCGTCGAGGTTTGCGAGGCTGATCTTGCAAAGGTTCCACCAGATCAAGCCCTAGCTCCTTATACCCCGACCTCGTTGGGGACATGCAAAGAAGGATCGAGAAAAAACAGACTGCTCTGATACCACTGATCCGGATTTATGCAAGAACGCAACAGAATAAACATATAACCATAAATACAGAGATGCAGCGGAAATAACACTTCATTTCATTAATATCAAAGAACTGAAATTTGCTTACAGACAGAATGGAAATAAAACTAGCTAGGGCGCTGGTAGCTATCTCTGAGAAGAGATGTGGCGGCTACAGGCCTCTGAACTTAGTTAAAATGAGGCTCGAGGGCCTATTTATTATTGAGAAACAATGGAGAACCCTAAACATCCAAAAACCTAACCCTAGGAGATGAAGCGCCAAAATTATGGGCCTCGTTTGGGTAAATTGGTGTTTCAACTTCCCAAAGTGATTAATAACTTTGCTGAATTATCTTCAAGTTTGACGACAAGGATAAGTAACAATAGAAAGCTCTGGTATCTTTGGTTTCTTTCAGCTTTTTCCGTTTCGGCATAACTTACTATTTTTAGCAGTTTTTCAGTCCTGAACTTCCGGAGCCGTTTTGAGGCCCTAAACGACGTCTTTGGGTATCGTTACTAACGAATGGATCATCCAATTGGTCTATTTTCAGCTTGTAGTCCTCGGATATAGCTTTCTAATGATGTATCATGTGCGTCAAACGGAGATAGTATGCCAAAGTTACGTCCCTGGGAAGTTGAAACACCAATTTACCCAAACGGGGCCCATATTTTTGGCGCTTCATCTCCTAAGGTTAGGTTTTTGGGATGTTTAGGGTTCTCCATTGTTTCTCAATAATAAATAGGCCCTCGAGCCTCATTGTAACTCAGTTCAGAGGCCTGTAGCCACCACATCTCTTCTTAGAGATAGCTACCAGTGCCCTAGCTAGTTTTATTTCCATTCTGTCTGTAAGCAAATTTCAGTTCTTTGATATTAATGAAATGAAGTGTTAATTCCGCTGCATCTTTGTATTTATGGTTATATGTTCATTCTGTTGCGTTCCTACATAAATCTGGATCAGACAGTTGGGCTGGTTTTTGTTATCCTCTTTGGCTTCTTTATACATAATTCCTTAATGGTTTTTGCATAAATAGGAAGGTCTTGGATAGCTTGGAGGAGAGGGATTTTTATACACAAAATTTTTAATTCTCCCAGAAGATCAAAATCAGGATATTTTATTGGGCGAGGTATGATTAATCATTCTGGGAATGGTGGAGAAGAGATGGTTGCTTGTTGTGGGGTTTGATCTTGAGTTTGTTGTTGAACCACCTTCTCTTTTTGCAATGTTTGTTCTACAGGTAACGGATCTTCAGTGTGAACATTTTTGTCTCCCTCTGTTTCTACTATGCACCCAGATCTTAATTGAAGGTCATTACACTCCCTCAGTTTAGTTTATAATTCTGGTGGTTCCATTATTTGGACAGACTGAACTGGCCTATTGTTTGGGTTTGGGTTGGGTTGGGCTGGGAGTTGTGGTCTTAAATTGGTTTGGGGGTTTTGTGGAAATGTATAGGGGGCTGGCAGTGTAGGTTGAGAGAGGGGAATTGTTCCAGCTGGCTGATTTGTAGGTCTTTTCCAGTTTGACTGCCAGGCTTGACTCTGTGAAGTGGAGGGGACCCATTATGTTGGATAAGCATTGTTTTTTCAAAATGGTGAGAAGAAAGGAAAATTTGGCCAATTAGTTTGGTTTGTTTGATTTGGCCATGATGATGTAGGAAATGGCTGTTGTGACCAATTGGGGAAATGTGGCTGATTTTGACACATTCCATTATATTGTTGAGCATTATATTGAGGAGGCTGAAAGGAAGAGAATGGATCAGTTGGCATACCTGATTGTCGTGGCTGCCATTTTCGGTGCTGATAAAGTAAGCATACCACTTTTGATTCTTCTTATGCCTCTTTATAGACTAATTTTAACCCAGGAAGCAAGGGAAATCCTTCTGTGGGGTGATCTTTTGTGCAGATGGGACAAAATTTGATTATATCCAGTGGGCATTCTTTGTGGCTGTGTTTCTTCCTACACTTAGGACAGAATATTGCCAAGTTTTGTTCAGCTTCTGCTTGCTTTTGTTTGGCTTGCATAATGTCGAACTGCGTTGTTAGAGTTCCTAGAATATCTGTTTTAAAACATTCCAACAAATTTCCAATATTTGCACGAGTTACGCCTTCACTGGAGGTCTTATTATCCCTTGTGATCATGTCACGTTCTGCTGATTGTATCCTTGTGCTGCCTCTCGAACTCCTGATACACAAATCAATAATGTTAGCATAGCTTTCCATATATATATCACCTTTTCCCAAAATATTTAATGTTTCAACCCATTGATCCTTCATCCCCCTAATTAATGTAGTTTTCAACACATTATCAGGTAACAGTAAAGATGCATAAGGAGATCTCTGGAGGTTGTATTGAAATCGTTCCACATATTCTTCCAGAGTTTCATTGGGTTTTTCTATCATCTGAAATATTTCATCTTTTAGTTCCCGGGACCTGTAATAATCCTGGTATTTCTTTAGAAACGTAGCTTTCATCTGATCCCAATCATTTATAACCCCTCCACCTAATCCCATAAACTATCGTAAAGCTGATCCTTTTAATGTGGAAGGAAATAATTTTAATTTTTGGGGATTGGTGGTATAGTCATACCCCCTACATAATACATAGAATTCAAAAATAAATGCATATGGATCTTCCGATGTCAAGCCATGGAATGTAGGAATATGTTGAAGAGGAGTGGATTTCATAGGTGCATTAACTGCAGTGTCCACAATGGGATATTGCAGTGTGGAAGTTTGTTGAGGTGTTTTCTAGTTATGGTTCCGGTTCTGGGCCATTTGATAAAATATGTGCCAATATCCTTTTGGGATCTCAAGGGAATTCCTAGGCTGGCTAGAAGGAATAAGAATGACCTTGACAACACTCCCTTGATCTGGAATAAGTGTTCCCTGCTGGCCTACAATCTGAGGAGATTCATGTCCTTTGTTTTGAATGATGTTGACAACACTTCCCTTATCTGGGCTGCTCACTATTTGGATTACTTCAAAAGGAGATTTTGGTTCTTCTGTTTCCCCTCTTTCCCCTTCTCCTTTGTGGAGATTACTAGAGTTCCCTTCATGTGGAGAAATTAGGCGAGAATTCTCAATTTCTTGGGAATCTTGATCAATTCCCTCCTTTTGACTATGTATCTCAGCAAAGGATATAGATGGTGACTCTGTGGCCTGAAGGGAACTAGTAGGTTGTCTAGAAATAACTTTCCTAGGTCCTACTGATGTTGGGTGTGGAGCCTGATTATCTTGTTTACTTTGTATCACAGCTTTGGACCACTGTACCTTAAAAGGGGCGGCAACGCCGCCCATAATTAATCGCTGCCGTGGGGGGTCCAGGAGGGGGTGACAGCGTTTTTCGGAGGCCCCCCCTAGCGGGGGTTTTCGGGGGCAGTGCCCCCGAAGCTAAAAACAGATGTAAAATTGCCTTGTAAAAGTATAGTAATTTCTAGTCAATATGGGCTGTTCATTAGGCAAATGATCTGACGATAGAAGTTATGTTTAGATTATGGTTTTTTGCCCTAGAAGGAAACCCCTTGCTTTTATGAGGGCATTGTATTGCGGTTGTGCATTGTATGTGTATTCTCAGAGCGAGAAATAGAGAGGGAGACTGTGAGAGAGAAAAAATGATATTACAGTGGGTCTGCTGTAGGTTTTGTCTCTTCATTTTTGCTGGATAATAGAAAGGAAGGACTGGCTGTTCGGGGTGGACGTAGCCCAAACAGGGTGAACCACGTATATCTGTGTCTCTCTGGTCTTATGTGTTTTGTGTGATTGTATTTTCTGCATATTTTATGTGTTGCATTGCTCCATAATATATAATTTTCTAACAACTGGTATTAGAGCCGAAGGTATATTTGGCTGATAAACTCGCAGGAAAGAAGGGTTCCTAGTTCGAGTGGGAGCAATGGCGGACGATGGTAAGTTTAGGGTCGAGAAATTTAATGGCCAAAACTTCCCACTGTGGAAGATGCAGATGGAAGATTATCTGTATCAGAAAGATCTGTACCTACCATTGAGCAGAAAAACAAAGAAGCCAGCGGCCATGACAGACACGAAATGGAACATTCTCGATAGAAAGGCACTCGGAATAGTACGGTTGTGTCTTGCGACGTCAGTCGCCTTCTATATTTCGAAGGAAACAACAACAGAGGGTTTGATGCAGACATTGACGAAACTATATGAAAAACCCTCGGCCTAAAACAAGGTATTTCTTATGAAACGACTATTTAATATGAAGATGTCGGAAGGTGGATCTGTTGCAGACCATTTAAATGAATTTAATACAGTTACCAGTCAGTTAAGTTTTGTAGGGGTAAACTTTGATGATGAAGTTAGAGCTTTGTTATTCTTGTGCTCATTTCCAGAGAGTTGGAATGGTTTAGTTATGGCCATTAGTACCTCTGTCTCTGGATCTAGTACTTTAAAGTTTGATGATGTTGTTGGTGCTATCCTTAGCGAGGAAATGCGACGGAAAAGCTCCGGTGAGACATCAGGTAGTGCTTTCAGTGCAGAGTCTAGGGGAAGAAGAATGAAAAGAGGAAAGAGCTCAAGATATCACAGTAAATCAAGGAAAGGCAGATCCAAGTCCAGATCGGGGATAGTGTGCTGGAATTGCGGAAAGAAAGGACACCTAAAGAAAGACTGTAGATCTCGGAAGGGAAAAGAAGGAGACACACAGCAAGAAAACAATCATGAAGCAAATGTGGTAGGTGATGTGTTACAATATGATTTGATTCTTTCTTTCGAAAATGTTACTGATTCTTGGGTTGTAAATTCAGGGGCTTCATTCCATGCCACACCTGATAAGAAATATTTTCATGACTATGTTCAAGGAGATTTTGGACAAGTTCGTTTGGGTGATGATAAACCCTGTAAAATTGTTGGAATGGGTAAGGTTCTTGTAAAATAGTAGAATGGAAACCAATGGCTATTAAAGGAGGTAAGGCATGTTCCAGATCTAAAGAAAAATATGATTTCAACAGGGCAGTTAGGCGGTGAAGGTTGTGTGACAACTTTCACAGATAAAGCTTGGAAGGTCACCAAAGGAGCCCTGGTAATAGCAAAAGGTGAAAAGGTTGGTACATTGTATTTATGTAATGGTATTTCTAACTCTGTTAATGCTTTAACTTCCAAAGGAGCAGATGCAGCATTATGGCATCATAGGCTCGGACACATGAGTGAGAAGGGGATGAAGATTCTTCACTCAAGAAATTTGTTGCCGGGTTTGAAGAATGTTGATTTGGATTTATGTGAGAATTGCATTTATGGAAAACAAAAGAGAGTCAGATTTCTCAGAGTTGGGAAAGAAAAGAAGAGCAAAAAATTGGAGCTTGTGCATACAAATGTATGGGGACCTGCTCAGGTATCATCTCTCGGTGGCTCTCGTTATTATGTTACTTTTATTGATGATGCAACTAGAAAAACATGGATTTATTATATTCAGAATAAATCTGATGTATTTGATACTTTCAAGAAATGGAAAGCTTTGGTTGAGATTGAGACAGGAAAGAAGTTGAAGTGTCTCAGATCAGACAATGGAGGTGAGTATTGCAGCAAAGAGTTTGATAGGTACTGTTCAGAGCATGGAATTCGTAGAGAGAAGACAGTTCAAAGAACACCACAAGAAAATGGTGTGTCAGAAAGGATGAACAGAACAATCATGGAGCGTGCAAGGTGCATGAGATTGCATGCAGGATTGCCTTTACAATTTTGGGCAGATGCTGTAGATACTTCTATTTATCTAATAAACGGAGGGCCTTCAAGTTCCTTGGATGGTGGTATTCCAGAGGAAGCATGGACAGGTAAAAAGGTAAACTACTCTTTTTTAAAGCCTTTTGGTTGTGAGGCCTTTGTCCATATTAATAAAGAAAATAGAACAAAGCTTGAGGCAAAATCAAAGAAATGTACCTTTAATGGATATGGTGTTAATGATTTTGGTTATCGCTTATATGATTATGAAAATCACAAAATCATTAGGAGAAGAGATGTAATATTCAATGAAAAGGTTTTGTTGAATGAAATCATCGTTGTAGAGACAAGACCGATCTCCCTAGTACTAAAAGTATCTAGCAACAAACAGCCAAATAGACTAATCTTTCTCTAAGCATATATAATATATGAAAATTTCTATATAGGTGTTTAAAGACCTACCTTATGTCTAGTGCTTGTTTGAAGTTGTTGTTATCCTTTGCGCGCTTCAAGGAGTTTCGCTTGTAAACCTGCAGTCACAAACAAGCAAAGTATTACATAGCACCTGTATAGACATCATCATAAACCATGCTTATCATAGTGATCAAGGAATCTATGAAATAAACCATTAACAAACAACTTATTGAGAAAAATGAGTATATTTGTATTAATTTCAAAAGAAAGAAAACCTTACAACCTGAGCCTTGATGTTGCACAGGCCTTCCCGGGGTCCGAAGCAGGAGTCTCCTTTACTTTTACAAGCTCTACACTCTTTCAATCAATAAAAATAGAGGTATGTAATCTCACCTCACAAAAGTCTTGTTTAACTGAGTCTGAATCTCAACAACATTTATCTTCAAATATTCTAAAGCTTCTAACTCCCTTTGAGGCTACCCGATGCCTCTTTTTATAATGGAAAAGAGGAGGTTTTTTTGTTCCAAATATGAAGGGATAGAATCCTCCTTCAAAGGGATAAGCTCCTCACATCAAGGGGTTAGCTTCAGAAGGTAAGGGATACATGCACCTTATCAAAGCGTACTTATTCCTGAAAATTCTCGTCTAGAATCTTCCAGAATTAATCTCAAATCAACTTTTTAACTTTACTTTCTCGCCTTTTTGAGTTTTACAGGAGTCTGCACCTATAACACATATAAATTGCGGTTTAGTTCCGCAAGAGAGCTGAACATTAGGTGCGGGCCCGCAAGCAATGTATAGAGAAAGTGCAATACCAAAGTTTAAGAGATTTTTAGGAACTTTTCTCTGATTTTCAAGGCTTGACATGAAGAACTGATATATTAGACTTACAAAAGGGGGAAGTATGAGTTATAATGAGCTCATACCCATAGCAGAATGTCAGGATGACAATTTTTAGTGTAACAGATTGCCCCCTAAAGTGCAAAGTTTGGAATAGATGAAATTGAAGTCTGTCATATATGAAGAGTGTAGTACTTTATCATTTCAAGGATCATCCTGTGGACACCCCAGTCGGAACCTATAAAAACATTCAATGCAAAATATATATGTATATATATATATATATATATATATATATATATATATATATATATATATATATATATATATATATATATTATCGCTGAGGTAGGAATTCCCATACTCAGATCAGAACTAACTAGAACTATCTTAAATTGTTCCGATACATGAATGATTTTGAATACATTACAGTATAGACATGTGTAGACACAGTATGGATGCAGCCATCTGTTTATAAATAGTCTACTGTATGAATGATAACAAAATTCCTCACAGCTTGGATGGTAGAAACTAGATCCAGGGTCTTGATTTCCGCATCTCGAACTAGTACGATTCTATCCATGTGAATAAATGTGTTGAAGTCAAACATGGTAGAAACCACTTGATTACCAGTCAATGATGTAAACTGTTAACAAGTGTGAGAGAAACCACCAGTAATGTCAATGGCTCTCAAAGTACTTAGTACAATCCGTGAAAGGTGAATGAATGAGCTGAATTCGAACATCTCACGGAATCATTTGATCGAAGGTCAATGATGCAACCTGTCGTCGAAGGTGAGAAACCTGCCATTAAGGCATGCAGATTCCAAGGTACTGACGATTTCTGGATCAACTTCCTAGATAATGAGCTGTCGTCGATAGAAAGTGATCTTTCGTAAGCAAGCCGACAACATGAAATCATAGATCAAGTTTTGAAAATATATTGGCAAGGACTGACTCAGGGATAGTCAAAATGGATGACAGATATTTTGCATATGAATGGTTTATTTGAACTGTTCTCTTGAACACATAACGACACTGCAGATGGCTTGGTGACAATTTACCCAAAGCTAATACCAAGAAACTGGCTGAATAATTTCAATGTGGTTTGATTAACTGTTAGGCAAAGGATTTCCCAACCCAGGTGAATGAAAGTGTCGTGTTCAAGAGTGATTGACTGGATTTTCGAAAAATCAAAATACAACAAACATGCCCATTTTTCTCTCTTTTCCCCCACCATTTCTGGCAAGTACCTTTTTATTTTTGACAAGCTTGAGGAGGATAACATTTGATTGTTTATAAGCTCATCCTTTGGATGAGACCAACTTAGTTTAAAATTCGAACCCTAAGGAGTGGTCCGTTCTTGTTTTTTAAAATTGAACAGGTCCTTTACTGTTAAGTTTTAACGAGTCTAGTATAGGAGAAACTCGATGTTTTTCAATTTTAGGGAGTCAGAAGAAAAAACTTAAGAAAACTCCATGGGTGTACTTTTTCGTAAATTTAGTCTCTCGAGCCCGAAAAATGATAAAATAATGCGGGAGAGAACTCTATTGACCGTAATTAGTCAATGTATACCTTTTTCGTAAATAGTCCATTTCAGTCTGGAAAAGGGGTAAACTTATACTGAAGGGACTGTTAGCGCTCAAATCTACCTTAGGCTGAAATAAGGTAAAACTCAAGGCAACATCAAACCAAGCTCAACCTCGTAGCTAGCCCTACGAGGACAGGAGAGGGCTCTCTCCGGGTCTATCTCGGCAAAAGGTCTTCAAAGGGGCTGAGATGACTCAAAATTGATACTAATTTTAGGCTAGTAAAGAGATAAGAAAGTTTGATTTTAAATTTTTTGGGTTTTTGTTGAAAAAATGGGAAAAACAATTTTGGGTTCGGGGATAAGGTCAGATCTTTGCAGAATTCGAGTTGGGGCAAGGTAGGCAGTAGTCTTGATGCTTTTTGATTAGATGTATGGATGGATCAGAATGACAAGAAGTTGAAGAGGGCAAGGGAGAACAGGAATCCTCTCCAAACTAGCGAAAACATGTAAAACTAAAAAAATTTAAAGGCAGAGCACTGGAAACAATGGATTGAACCTCATTTACTCATTCATTTAGTTTCTGAAGAAAAAGAAGGGAAAGGCATACATGAAACATTAAATAAATTAAAAATAACTGAGAGAAAACACCATAAAAACTGAAAGCCACAAGAATCCCAACAGGTGCTGTAAAACCTCTGATCTTTCCTTAGCCAAAATGCAAAAAATATGTACAATAGTGTGCCAAAATTTTCCCCCAGAGTCCAACCAGTCCAACCTGTAGAATGTCTTAGAAATTACATCATATAGACCATCCTAACCCCTTCCCATGCCTCTAGGAGTCGAATTCCTCCTTCTAGGAGCAGTTTCAACCAATTCTAAACAAGGAGCTAAAATCTAGGCAGCCAAACAACTTGCCTCTAAAAGGAAGGAAACTGATTCATTCACTTGATTTTCACTTTTTTGTGAGTGCATCATCTAGAATAGGTAAAATTGAGTCAAAATTACATTACAACCACAAAATTACATCAAGATAACTCAAAAATTACATCCACAATCAAAACTGGTCCAACTGGCCGAAATTCTCAGCTGGAAGATGAAAAATTAGCCAATTTTCTCTATGCGCCGCGCGCCTGATCTCTATGCGTCATGCGCCTTTCAGCCTATTTTTGGGGCACTTCCTGACATCAAAATCAAGATCATGATAGCTTGTTGGAAATCCCTGGATGTATGCTATCCAACCCAAGTGGAATTTATCAATTTGGAGCTCATTTGCCCCTCCAAAACTTCGTTCTCCCACAAGTACTTCCTGCTGGTGCAAAAGGTGGCAGAAAGGTGATTTTCATGGTGTTTTTGGCCCTTTTGATCATCCAGAACTTGATGAAATGCTTCGGCCATTTCTGAGCATGCATAAATTACCATGAAAAATCCAAAAATATAAATTTTTCCTCCAGCAAGTGTCCCAATCATAAGCGCGCGTCGTGACGCGCTACGCGTTGGGCGGAAAAACCTGTTTTGAGACCAAAATTTTCCAAAATGACAAAAACTTCTCCAAATTTGCTGAAATTTGGAGCGAAGATCCCTCATCATGCCTCATGCTCAGCCAATGAAGCCTCGGCCAAGATACGGAGTGGATCAGGCCTCTTTCGCCGTTTCAATGCTTTGCTCAACCTTGCCTTCAGGATCTTCATTTTAGCTTTGCAAACATGATTACAGGCCCAATAATGATTTTTCATATGATGGAACATGTCTTTGTCTCTATTGGCCTTCGCCAACAACTTCTCCAGATGAATGTTAACATGCGTGAGGCAAGTCTCTCGATTAGCCGGTGTCATGTCACCTGGTCTCTTCCGGGCCAATGCATCGTCTTCCCGGATTTGCCGCAACTCTATGAGCGTGTGTTGATGACGAAGGCGAGACCCCTTCCACACCATGTGGAGATAGTACTCGCTCTGTTGATGAAGTTAACGAGAAGTTAACGAGACCCCTTCCACCCCGGGTGGAGATAGCACGCGTCATGATGCTGCAAACAAGGCTCTGGCGCCTCTCTGATATGTAACGGCCACTTTTATGAGATCTCCTTGACACATTAATCTCTGATGTGGAATCACTGTCATACCCCTGCTCATAAACTGAATCTGTCTCTGACATGGCGCTGAAATCAAGATGTTTGACAAATATATGCTGATGTAGGTATGGTGAAAAACAAGAGTTCAATGTATGCTCTAATCCCAAATGTGTCACATGTGTATCAAGGTGCTATAGGAAAACCAAAATGATAAAGGTACTTTCAAATGAGTTTGAATGGAAAACATCCACTGCTTGACTACATGGGGATTTGACAAGTGAGTAGGAAGGAGTGTAATGCTGGCGGAAATAGTTATTAGGAACAAAAGTGAAAATAGCCCTTACAGTGACAATTAGACTTTGTCAATGGAGGATGTGGGATAGAGAATATGGGACTGTGTTATAACATAAATGATAAGCAGTGAACAGTAATATGGTAATCACAATGACAGCAGTGATGGAATAGGAGAGAGAGCGTGAGGCTATGGTAAATAATAAATAGTGACACTAATGAAAATAGATGGCATGAGTATATATGTCCATAACAAAAGATTTGAAACCCAACAATATCACCATCATTTGTTTCAAAACCCGATGGAGCGAATTTGACAATGAATATAGGGTTTAATGTTCACTATATCAAACACTTGTTTTTTCCTCATTTGCAACACCATAACATGTCCATGAATCAATAAGCAAGCTTGAATAACTTACTTGAAGGCAAAAGAGGCAAATTTGATGCGAATTTGGGTGAGGGAATGTTGTTTGCTGGCCTTAGGGCTCTATGCGCCATGTGCTCTGTATGCGTCGCGCGCGTGCAAAAATACACTGGCTAGTGATGCCCAGTGTGCCGCGCCCTACTTGTATGCGCCGCGCGCACTGTGAACTCACTTCCACGGCTTCAAAACAAGTTTTTTGCCCTTCAACACTTCAATTCGATCTTTGCTTTGAAGACTTGTGAATATAACTTGTTTCCAATGGTTTATATAGCTTTGAAAATATCACACAAGGATTTGATTTTGAAAATTTGAAGAGTTTGGGTGAATTTCTAGCTTGATGGCTCAATGCGTCGCGCGCTCTTTGTATGCGCCGCACGCTACATAGTGCATTTTGCAGGAGGATTTTGGAGGCCTTCCCGGTGTCCAAATTAGGCATGTGATAGCTCGTTGGAAATATCTTGGAGTCTAAGTTCCAACCCAAGTAAAATTTTTCAATTTGAGTTCATTTACCCTGTCAAAAGTCAAATCTCCCAACACTACTTCCTGCAGGTGCATCAATTCTCCTGAGGCAACGGTATTCTTGACATTTCTCCAAAACCATTACACCTGTGTAAAAATTGAAGGAGGTTTTTCTTCCTTGGCATGTTGTGTAAAAAAACCTCTCTCAAGTTTCCAAAATTCATCTTTTATTTCTCTGAAACATCATTTGAGTGAAACCTATCCCGATGTGTGAAACAAGGGATTTGTCGAAATGAAGCGAAATGAAGGGGATAAGGGGCTTCTAAATTCTTGGAGAAATTTTGGGAAGTAGGGAGGGATGTTAGGAAGCAAGGGAAAGTGGAATCTTAGAGATGGAGAGAGGGGAAGGGATCCAAAAGGGCAAAACACAGGCCTAGCCTAGAAAATTGCCAAGTTGTGGCAAGAAACTAGGGTTTGTGAAAAAATGAGGAATTTGGGGGATCTCAGTGATGGGAAGTGTTTAATAAGGTACATTAATGATAGGGGAAGGTGTATGAACATCAGGATACAAGTTTCTTTAATGACTTGACCATCCAAGAGAAATTACCTCCAAAACCTTAGGAGAGGGAAATAGACCTTACCTAGGCACAACTGAAGCATGAACAAGCTATAAAATGACCCAATGGAACTTGACATGATGATGACAACACTCTGAATAATGGTACACTCAGCTGAATGGTGACATGGACCGACATTTGGACAAATTTGAAAAGAGTGAAAGCAAACCCTAGACCTAATGCCTAGTGATCAAATTTTTCTTGAAGACTCATTGAAATGAAAAAATTTGACCTTGACATCTTAAAATCACTTTGTAAGAGAATTTTTTATCACTGGAGGAAGGCTGCAAAGATTGACACTAACATTGGCTCCAATGGGGATGGTAGCTCCTTGGAGGTGCCAAGAACGGCAGATCTTTGGGAGAGCAGACAGAGCCTCCATCCATTAGGCAATGGAGTCAAAAACTCAAGCTGAAATGCATGACAGAAAACTGCTGAATTGATGACACAAAATGACTCTCACTCAACTAAAAACTGACTTGATACTTAAACACAACTGACAAACTGGAAAAAGATGCTCAAAGTAGAGCTTATTCAATACAACCTACTCTAATTGTTCCATTCATCACCTGATCAAGTGTAATGGAACAGCCAATGCAACCATGTAAGCATCATGGCTGATATCTTAATTCTCTGCAAGTGCTTGTTTATGAACAACGAGAAATAACTACTGAAAGGAAACTCCCATGGAAACTTTGAACCAAGTGGACTACTGATAAACTTGCAAAGCACAAATTGGCTGGATGACTGCAAGAATATTGCGAAAGGATCTTCATAAACATAGCTCTGGTCCAGATAATCTCCATACCTTGATCTTAAACTTTTCCTCACATCTGCGGTGCTTTTCTTTGGTGATTGCAGCAAGTTGTCAAAATGATCCTGAAATTCATGAATAACCAAACTCTGTTGCTGATTCCAAACTGAACAAAAGCCTCCTTTATCAATCTCCTCATATGACTGCAAACCTTGAAATGAGCTTTGTAATGAAAAATCTGTTAGACAAGACAATGAAGGCAACTTTTGAATAAGATTATTATTAGCATTCTTTTCTGTCACAAGGTCAACTAATGGAGGAAAAATTTTACAGCAAACATCATCCAACACACGAGCAATAGGATCATCAAAAACTTGAGAAGACTGCTATGATGTATCCATTGAAACTGTCTGACATCCTACTAGTTGTTCATCTTTTTCTTGAGAGATATCACGAAGATGCTGCCTTATGAACTGAAATGCTTCGAAACAAAAGGGTATAGAATTCTCTTGCATCATTAAATCATGTATTTCATCTTCCACGCCTTCATCTGTAATCTGACCTTCAATTTCATTTGGTGGCTACAAATCTGATGCTACAGGCTGCTCATTTGAAGATTTACTATGCAATTTGTTCTTCAAAAACTAAAATGATTCAAAACAGAATGGTACGGAGTCACCTTGTATCATTTGATCACATGTACCAGCTTCCATGTTCTCATCTGCAACTTGAAAATCAATGGCTTTCGAGGGCTGAAAATCTGAATATGAGAAATCTTGAACAAGGTTTTCATTGCGCTCAAGATGGTCCAGATCAAGACTTGTTGACATTTGATTTCTGATTGCATGGTAGTTGTCTCTGATGAACTGACATGAATCAAAACAAAAAGGCAAATATCCTTCACTTACTTCAAAATTTGCTGCACTTTCCTCATCATTGTCATAGCTGGTATGCATCGGTTGATCACTGTACTCGAGCTGCTGAAAGTGAACTTCCTCCTCGCACAAACTAGCTGCTGATTCGTCTGCAAGATTAGCTTCTTTTTGGAGAACATAATCATCATCATACTGATCAAACTGAGGCAATTCATCGGTATAAAACACATCATCAAACATATATATCATATCAACAGCTCTCTCTTCTTCACAATGATCTATAAAACAATCACTATGACAACTGGGATAAGAAACAAAATGTTTTGGATCAGCAACTTGTTCTTCCTCAATCAGCGAGCCATGGGCTTCAACATTATACTCATTCTTTGTGGTTTTCTTTTGTATCATCTCTTCTACTGCACTTACCAATATGTCAAGCTTTACATCTAGAGATGTCGATTTCTCCGGATCCATGTTTTTCATCTCTTCTTCCTTCAACCTTGCCCTCAAGATCAGAAAATGAGCCTCTACATTTACTGCCTTGTTCTGCATTTCGTGAAGTGTTGCAATATTCTTTTCTCTCAGCTAAAACTCCATTTCCGGATCAAAGGCACCCGGGTAGTGCAAGAGAGCAGATCTAGGAGAAGGTCTTATATCAACTGGCATCGAATAATATACTTGGTTAAATCTAGCAGAAAATTGTTGTATTGTCTCCCCTGGCATTCTTTTCAGCTGATTATACTCTTCTATAATCAAAAAAAAGTTTTGTCCGATCATCCACCTGTCAAGGAAAACTGTGACGAACTACTGGAAATATGAGATGCTCGCATCAGGCAGGGCTTTGAACCAACTCTTCACTTGGCCTTGCAAAGAAAGAGCAAAAATCCTAATACTAACATCCTCTTCATCAACTTCAAAAAGGTCTAGAAAAGTCTCAACATTCTGCACATGTTGCTCAGCGTTGACATTGTTACATTCACCGTCAAATCTTGGTAGATATAGGTCATAATTTGCAGGGAAAGCATGAAGAACAAAAGGTAAAATAAGAGGTTTGTACCTATCTGGGACTACAAATGGTGTAGGAGTATATACAAGAGCTACGGGATCAACTTGATTTTCTTTAGGCTCATCACTCTAAAGAGAGTCATCATAATATGTGGGAAAAGTAAGGAGACCAGGATCAAAGGGAAACTCAACATTTACACTTTTTGAATGGGTCGAGTGAAGATTTTGATCACCTTTATCATACAACAAATTCTGAAAAACCTTCAGGATAGCTTCAAGGACAACAAAGAAATAGTTTACAAGAAAGCAGATTAGATCCTGAATACCATTCCACTTTAGATACCTGAACTTTGTGTAAGATCCTTCCATTTTCTCAGAGAAAGAGTCAGTCCTCCAGACTTTGAATTGGAGTCACTAGGTGAATGATTTCAGCCTTCTTATGTCTGATCGTTGTCCACCATCAACCATCAGATCTGAACTTGATACATGTATTGGGGCAATTTATAAGTTAAGTGTTACGATTACAAGCTAGACCGGAGATCGACTGAAGCAGCGTTTATCTACTATGCACTCGCAGAGCAAGAGCAATTCGAAGGCTACCTGGCGTGACTTCAGACTCCGTCTATAGCTTATAGAACAAATAACACCCACAAGCAAACCATGTTCTCCCCAGTATGGTCACCACTATGTTAACGCTCGAATCTACCTTAGGCTGAAATAAGGTAAAACTCAAGGCAACATCAAACCACGTTTAGCCTCGTAGCTAGCCCTACGAGGACAGGAGAGGGCTCTCTCCGGGTCTATCTCGGCAAAAGGTCTTCAAAAGGGGCTGAGATGACTTATAATGGATATTGATTTTAGGCTAGTAAATAGATAGGAAGGTTTGATTTAAATTTTTTGGGTTTTTTTTTAAAAAATGGGAAAAACAATTTTGGGCTCGGGGATGAGGCCAGATCTTTGCAGAATTCGAGTTGGGGCAAGGTAGGCAGTAGTCTTGATTCTTTTTGATTATGTGTATGGATGGATCAGAATGAAAAGGAGCTGAAGAGGGCAAGGGAGAACAAGGATCCTCTCCAAACTGGCGAAAACATATAAAACTAAACAAATTTAAAGGCAGAGCACTGGAATTAATGGATTCTACCTCATTTACTCATTCATTTAGTTTCAGAAGCAAAAGAAGGGAATGGAATACATTAAACATTTAAAGAACTTACAAATAACTGAGAGAACACACCATCAAAACTGAAAGCCACAAGAATCCCAACAGGTGTTGCAAAACCTCTGATCTTTCCTTAGCCAAAATGCAGAAAATATGTACAATAGTGTGCCAAACTTTTCCCAAGAGTCCAACCAGTCCAACCTCTGAAAATGATTGAGAAATTACATCATATAGACCATCCTAACCCCTTCCCATGCCTCTAGGGGTCGAATTCCTCCTTCTAGGAGAAGTTTCAACCAATTCTAAACATGGAACTGAAATCTAGGCATCCAAACAACTTGCCTCTAAAAGGAAGGAAACTGATTCATTCACTTGATTTTCACTTTTTTGAGAGTGAATCATCTAGAATAGGTAAAAGTGAGTCAAAATTACATTACAACTATAAAATTACATCAAGGTAAGTCAAAAATTACATCCACAATCAAAACTGGTCCAACTGGCCGAAATTCTGAGCTGGAAGGTGAAAAATTGACCAAAAATCTCTATGCGTCACGCGCCTTTGGACCTGTGTTTGGGGCACTTCCCAGAGTCAAAATTGAGCTCATGATAGCTCGTTGGAAATTCCTAGATGTTGGCTATCCAACCCAAGTGGAATTTTTCAATTTGGAGCTCAGTTTCCCCTCCAAAACTTCATTCTCCCAGAAGTACTTCCTGCTGGTGCAAAAGGTGGCAGAAAGGTGGTTTTCAGGGTGTTTTTGGGCCTTTTGATCATCCAGAACTTGATGAAATGCTTCGGCCATACTGGAGCATGCATAACTTACCATGAAAAATCAAAAAATATAAATTTTTCCTCCAGCAAGTGTCCCAATCATAAGCGCGCGCATTGACGCTCTACGCGTTGGGCGGAAAAACCTGTTTTGAGACCAAAAATTTCCAAATGAAAAAAACTTCTCCAAATTTGCTGAAATTTTGAGCAAAGATCCCCCATCATGCCTTATTCTCAGCCAATGAAGCCTCGGCCAAGATTCTAAGCAGATCAGGCCTTTTTCGCCGTTTCAGTGCTTTGCTCAACCGTGCCTTCAGGATCTTCATTTTAGCTCTGCAAACGTGATTACGGGCCCAATAATGATTTTTCATATGACGGAACATGTCTTTGTCTCTATCCTGAACCTGTGAATGTACCTGAACTGATGTAGAAGGCGAGACCCCTTCCACGCCATGTGGAGATAGTACTCGCGCTACTGATGAAGTCAACGAGACCCCTTCCACCCCGGGTAGAGATAGTACTCGTCGTGATGCTGCGAACAAAGCTTTGTGGATTCTCTAATATGTTACCACTACTGGTGCACTGCTATGCTCCATCTCAGTACATCAATCTCAACGGTTGAGTCACTGTCCTGCTCATATCCTTGCTCATATGATGAATTTGACTCTGACATGCTGCTGAAAACAATATGTCTGACAAATATATGCTGATGTAGGTATGGTGAAAACAAGAGTTTCAGTGTATGCTCTAATCCCAAATGTGTCACATGTGTATCAAGGTGCTATAGGAAAACCACAATGATAAAGGTATTTTCAAATGAGTTTGAATGGAAAATAGCCACTCCTTGACTACATGGGGATTTGACAAGTGAATAGGAATGAGTGTAGTGTAGTGTAGGTCAATAGAAATAGCCCTTGCAATGACAATTAGGCTTTGTCAATGGAGGAGGGATAGTGAATATGGGACTGTGTTATAACAGAAATGATAAACAGTGAGCCAATGGTATGATAATCACAGTGACAGCAGTGATGGAATAGGAGAGAGAGCGTGAGGCTATGGTGTATAATAAGCACGCAGTGACACTAATGATAAGAGAAGGCATGAGTATATATGTCAATAAAAAAAGATTTGAAACCCAACAATACCACCAACATTTTTTTCAAAACCCTATGGAGCGAATTTGGCAATGAATATAGGGTTTAATGTTCACCATATCAAACATTTGTTTTTTCCTCATTTGCAACACCATAACATGTCCATGAATCAATAAACAAGCTTGAATAACTTACTTGCAGGCAAATGAAGTGATTTGGCACAAATTTGGGTGATGGAATGAAGTTTTCTGACCTCTGGGCTCTATGCGCCGCGCGCATGCCCAACGCGCCGCGCGTCACCCAACGCGTCGCGCTAGTGTAATTTTACACTAAAAAAATTCGCTCTACGCGCCGCGCATCACCCAACGCGTCGCGCGTCAGCCCAACGCGCCGCACGCTGATCCAACACACAATTTGGCTTCAAAACTCATTTTTTTCACTTCCTTGATGTGTATTGGCCTTTGCTGATGTTCAAACATGGAAAAACCAAGCAAATTTGATGTTGGAGAGAAATGGCAAAATTTTTTGTGTTTCAGCTCAATGCGCCGCGCCATAAATAGTGCATTTTGCAGGAGGCTTTTGGAGGCCTTCCTGGTGTCCAAATCGGGCGTGTGATAGCTCGTTGGAAATCACTTTGAGTCTACTTTCCAACCCAAGTGGAATTTGGTCATTTGGAGTTCAGTTACCCTATCAAAAATCAAATATCGCAACACTACTTCCTGCAGGTGCATCAATTCTCCTGAGGCAACGGTATTCTTGACATTTCTCAAAAACCATTACACCTGTGTAAAAAGTGAAGGAGGTTTTTCTTCCTTGGTATGTTTTGTACAAAAACCTCTCTCAGTTTTCCAAAATTCATCTTTTATAGCTCAGAAACACGATTTGAGTGAAACCTATCCCGATGTGTGAAACAAGGGATTTGTCGAAATGAAGCGAAATGAAGGGGATAAGGGGCTTATAAATTCTTGGGGAAATTTTGGGAAGTAGGGAGGGATGTTAGGAAGCAGGGGAAAGTGGAATCTCAGAGATTGAGTGAGGGTAAGGGGTCCAAAAGGGAAAAACACAGGCCTAGCCTAGAAAATTGCCAAGTTGTGGCAAGAAACTAGGGTTTGTGCAAAAATGAGGAATTTGGGGGATCTCAGTGATGGGAAGTGTTTAATAAGGTACATTAATGATAGGGGAAGGTGTATGAACATCAGGATACAAGTTTTTCTAATGACTTGACCATCCAAGAGAAATTACCTCCAAAACCCTAAGAGAAGGAAATAGACCTTACCTAGGCACAACTGAAGCATGAACAAGCTGTAAAATGACCCAATGGAACTTGACATGATGATGAAAACCCTCTGAATAATGGTACACTCAGCTGAATGGTGACATGGACCGACATTTGGACAAATTTGAAAAGAGTGAAAGCAAACCCTAGACCTAATGCCTAGTGATCAAATTTTGCTTGAAGACTCATTGAAATGACAAAATTTGACCTTGACATCTTAAAATCACTTTGTAAGTGCATTTTTGATCACTGGAGGAAGGCTGAAAAGACTGACACTAACACCCGGGATTCTTGAAGCTTCCTTATATGATGCCTTCTATAATGATGTCTTACAAAGAACCTTCAAAATGATGTGTAAACAAGATCCTTTAATGATAGAGAGAGAGAAATGATAATTTTGATGTAGTGGCCTTCCTTCCAGATGGACTTTTTTCCTCTTCTTTGGGCCTTTCCTTATATCTATTGGAATATATTATATTCCTTGGAAGGTAACAATGTGTTCGTATTATGTCGGAAGTTGAATACAATCTTATGTAAAAGAGTAACACATTATATCCCATATCTAGAATGGCATAGTATACTCTTGTACCCATTTATTATATAAAGAGGTGATATTTTGGAGAATTATATTATCCCACATTGAATATATGAGAGTAATTCCTCCAACATATCTGGGTATATAATAGGGTCAAGGAAGCCTTTTTTATTACTATCACATCTCATCTTGTTCTCATACTGTTATTTGTAGTTTCTCTCTTTGTAAGATTGCAGGAGATTTTTGGAGATAATAGAAGACAACCTTCCCGTGGATGTAGCCCAATTGGGTGAACCACGTATATGTGTTGTATTCTTTTTCCTTCTTCTATTTCTATTCTTATTTATATGTTGATATGTTGTTGGTTTCCTATATAGATAACTAGTTTAGTAAATCTAATATTCTCACATGGTATTAGAGCCATGGTTACTATGATCTAACATCTTCTTTGAATTTAACCATCAACGTGTATCTTCATTTTTTATTATCTGGGCACTCATTTTTTTTGTAAATTTTCTTTCTATCTAGTATTCATTACAATTATCTTCATATCTAGGCATGATTCTACATATTTGAGATTTTTTTTTCTCATAACCCTAACTTTGTTGTGTCGTTTTTTGCAGATTTTATTGTAAGGGGCTCTTGATTGTTTTTCTATAAAATCTATATGTTTTTTGGATTTTCAAGGGGTTCTTGATTTTTTTTCTCTAATATCTATACGTTTTTTGAATCCTCCTCAAGGAGATATATCTTCTGGTTGTAATATCCAGTTATGACATTTTTTGTTTTTTTTAATGGGCAGAAGATTGGTGGACTACAGGTTCATATCCGAATTTCAAATTCATAGGTGGATGCAGAGTGGCTGCACAATTTCCAAAAACTGGTTATAATAAGCATTTGGAGCATTATTGAGTATTTTTTATTTTTCCACCTAACATTTTTGTCAGATATGTTACCTTTTTCGTAGAATTTCCCAGAAAAGAGTATATATTTGGGTTCCTCTCACTGTGCTACCCAATTTCAAAAAAAATATCAACTCAAACGGAGTCCCAGAAGAATTTTATCGTTGATTTAAGATTGATATATTTTATAGGTTTTTTGGTGACGACAAACGAACTGCAGAAATTTACAGTTTTCTATCCACTTTTTCTCGTCATTTCTTGTATTTGGGTTTATATTTATTGTCAAAATTTCTATCATTATGACATCATAAGTAGCTTTTGTTCCATAAATTATCGGCTCTAACTATCTTGCATGGAAAAGGAAAATGATTGATGTTCTCAGGAGTAATAATCTATGGAGGTTGGTTAATAGTGAACACAAGAAACTTAGAGATGCTCAAGCCTTGATTGAATAGGAATAAAAGTTTGATCAAGAAAGAGGGCTCATTGGTCAACGGTTGCATATAGTCTTCAGGTAAGTATTGAGACAAAAGATAGCCTGGTTGAAGTATGGGAAACTTTTGCTTCTTTATTTGATAAATCTGATGATGTTTCTGCTTATTACCTTGAAAAGAAGATTCATGAGCTAGATCCTACTAAATTTGATAGAGTAGAATTATATCTTGCTTAATTGAAAACCTTAAATCAAAATTTAAATAATTGTGGTAAAGATTACAAGAAGACAGATACTGCTCTTATCATTCTTGTAGAACAAAAATTTCCATCTTTTTTTGACATGTTCATCCAAACTAGGAATAGGGCTATTGAATTTTCTCAAAGTACCATGAAACCTACTTTTGATGATTTCTGTAAAGGGTTGATAAATGAGCAAGAAAGGTTGATTTCTTCAAGACAAGTCTCACCTAATAAAGCTCTTATGGCACATAATAAAAATCCTAAGAAATGTTTTAAAAATGCCAAATGTTCTTGTTCACACACTTCTAATCATACTAATAGTAATGGTCATGCTTCTCATGCACATCATGAAACTAGTAAGAAGAAAAAAGTGTATGATCCTTGTAAGCATTGTGGTAAAACTAACCATCTGAAAAGAACTACTTTAAAGAGAAACGTTTAATGACTAAAGAAAACAAGAAAAATTCTAATGAATCTCAAGTAGATTTATGTGCATCTATTGTTTCATCTAATAATTTTTCTTCTAATTTGGAATGGATAATCGATTATGGTGTTTCTAAACATATGACTGGTAATGCTTCCTTATTTACATATTATGACACTAATAAGCACTCATCTCAGAAATTTTCTATTAGTGATGGTAAACAACTTTCCGTAATTGATTCTGGTAATATTAATGTTGCTAATGGTCAATTGGAAGATGTTTTTTCATGTTCAAAACATGCCCATCAACTTACTTTCTATTTATTGTACATGTCAGAAAGGTTTTAAATTTGAAGCTTTGCCCGATAAATATGTTCTTAAAGATATCAACGAAAATTACAAAGTAGTTTCTTCTGGCCTTGTTGATCATACAACTAGTTTATATAAATTGGCAGGTTTTAATTCAACTAAGATACAACCCTTTTATTCATATGTTGCTCATGCTGATGAACTAAGTAAATTATGGCATGAAAGATTGGGTCAGTCGAATTATGGTAAAATGCTAATACTAACTAAAATGGTTCATGGTTTTCCTAATATTTCTTCTACTACTGGTGTTTGTGAAAGATGTGTTCTTGGTAAACATCATAGAGAAATGCTTGAAAAAGGTAAATTCTGGCTTGCTAAAGAACCTTTTCAATTAATGCATAGTGATATCTATGGTCCTCTTGAAGTTCCTTCAATATCCCATGTAGTTTATTTTCTTACATTTATCGATGACTTTAGTAGAAAATCTTGGGTTTATTTTTTAAAAAATAAAAGTGAAACATTTGTAAAATTTCAAGAATTTAAATCCATGGTTGAAAATGCATCTAGCAAGAGTATTAAAACTTTTGGATCTAACAATAGGGGGGGATTTGTTAAGAAGTAATTTGATGCATATTTATCTAAAAATGGTATTCAACATCAAAATATTGTTCCTTACACACCTCAACAAAATGGTATTGCTGAAAGCAAAAACAGAACTTTAGTTGAAATGGCTAGATGTACGCTTTATTCTAAAGGTCTGCATAAGAAATTTTGGGTTGAAGCCATTTGTCGTGCTAATTTTATTTTAAATAGAGTTCCTACTAAAGTTGTTAGGCATGTTACCCCTGAGGAAAAATGGAATGGACGTAAACCGGATATTAGTAGTTTTAAGTTGTTTAGTTGTGAATGTTGGGCTCATATTCCTAATGAAAAACAGAAAAAGTTAGAACCAAAATATCACAAGTGTATCTTCATTGGTTATGATGAGAATTCCAAGGCTTACAGGTTGTTTGATCCTTCTAATCAAAGTGTCATAATCAGAAGGGATGTTCAATTTCACGAAGTCTCTTCCCCGCCTGAGTCTGTAGAAACTCATGTTAACCTGGATTTACCAATACCACATGTTACTCCTATTCCTGTTACTCCTTCTTCCAGGTATGTGCCTCTTACTGATCTTGATTCTTCCTCTCCCTCAAGTATTCTACCTGAAACTCATGAAGCTCCTAAAGTGACTCATGTTCCTTCTATTCTTACTATTTGGGCCTGGAAATCCCTTGAATCTGCAAGTAGTGAGGTCAGAAATCCTTCCGACACTCGTCGAACTAGATCTAACTTTGCTCTTATAACCAAAGTATTGGCCACAGATGATCCTGCTACTTATGCTCAAGCTAAGGGTAATCCTCATTGGGAACAAGCTATGTTTGTTGAATATGAATCTCTTTTGAGAAACAAGACTTGGTCTCTTGTTCCTCTTCCTTTAGGAAAGAATTTAGTTGGTTGTAAATGGGTTTATAAAACTAAGTTCATTGCAGAAGGACATACCAAAAATTATAAAGCTAGATAAGTTGCCAAAGGATTTAATCAACTTGAAGATATTGATTATATTGAAACTTTTTCTCTTGTTGCTAAAATGAACACAATAAGAACCATTTTATCACTTGTTGCATCTTTTAAGTGGGAAATTCATAAAATTGACGTTAAAAGTGCATTTTTAAATGGTGTTATTACTGATGAAATTTATATGCAACAACCTCCTGGTTTTTTTTTTGTTGAAACCTCAAGGTTAGTATGTAAATTACACAAATCCTTATATGGTCTCAAACAAGCCTCTAGGGCTTGGTATGACAAAATTGATGCATATTTCTTGAATAATGGTTTTAAGCGTTGTATATCTGATCCAAATTTGTATGTTAAGAACTTTGGTGATAATGTCCTCATGGTTTTATATGTGGACGATCTAATTATCACTGGCAGCCAACTTGTATTAATTCAAGATATGAAAATTGCTCTTCAGAAGCAATTTAATATGACAGATCTACGTACATTGCACTATTTATTGGGTCTTCAAATCTGGCATATGGTCGACAATATTTTTCTTTGTCAGCCTAAGTATGCAACAGATCTATTGGCTCATTTCCATATGAGTAATTGTAAACCTGCTCCCACACCATTTCAATCCAGTGTAAAGTTAACTATTGAGTGTATCACTCCACTGGTTGATGCTACTCTTTATCGTCAACTCGTTGGAAGTTTAATATATTTAACTCACAGTAGACCATATCTCTATTTTGTCGTTAGTATGATTTCTCGGTTCATGCAGCAACCTCATGAAATTCATTGGCAAGTAGCCAATAGAATTCTGCGATATTTACAGGGGACATTGCATTATGGTGTATTGTATTCGAGTAGTGCTACAATTTTACTCTCTGGTTATACAGATTCTAATTGGGCAGGTGACAATTCTATTCGACGGTCAACTAGTGGTTACATATTTCAACTTGGTTCAAGTCCGATCTCTTGGTCCAACAAGAAGTTGAAGACTCTTTCTTTATCTTCATGTGAAGCAGAGTACAAAGCAGCCAAAGAAGCCGTTTGGTTACAACATGTTATTGTCAAGCTTGGTCTGGTTCTGAAATTGTCCACCATGTTGAAATGTGACAATCAAGGTGCAATTCATCTTGCTTACAATCCGGTATATCACTTCAAAACGAAGCATCTGGACCTTCATGCTCATTATATTTGAGGTCTTGTCGCTGATGGTATTATTTCTCCGGAGTATTTTCCTACCGAGCAGCAGGCAGCCAATATCTTCACCAAATCCTTGATAGAAGCGAAGTATGTGTATATTCGTTCTTTGCTTAGGATGAGGGAATTTGTCATCAAGGGGGAGTAGTAATGACTCCTTCCTTCCTTATTGTTAGGTAGTGTTAGGATGGGCACTTCTCCCAGCCATTATTAAGGGGGATTGTTGGAATATATTATATTCCTTGGAAGGTAATAATGTCTTTGTATTATGTCGGAAGTTGAATACAATCTTATGTAAAAGAGTAACATATTATATCCTATATTCATTATGGAATAATATACTCTTGTACCCATTTATTAAATAAAGAGGCGTTATTTTGGAGAATTATATTATCCCACATCATTTGTTGTACTATAAATGATGTCCTCTAAGGTAACTTGTATGAATGTCTTCCTTTTATGCCAACAAGAGTGATCTTCAAGTTGCCTTCTCTTCACCTTATCTTTGATTCCATGTTGAGAAATTGAAAGGGGAAATAGTTAGGGTGATTTCTCTTTACTTGATGATTGCTTGTGAAGTTATGTTGGCTTCTTATTAATTTTATAAAATAATTACCAAAACCAAGAACCATGAAGATCTCAAATAGACAATGAACACAAGATGTGGGATCCAAGTTAGGGCAAAACCCCTCCAAGGGGAAAACCCAAAAAATTGTTCTCTTCTTATAGAATCAAATCAAATGATAAATCCAAGACCCAAACAATAGTACCAAGACCTCCAACAAAACCCAAGTCAACCCTCCTTCCAAGCTCTTCCAACAAATCAAATTCAACACAAGTCAACTCAAGCAAAAACCTTCCAATTCAGCTCCAACTTCGACTTTTCGGCCCTAGCAACAGAATTTCGAACCTGCAATATATCTAAAACTTCATCCCCTGCAACAGCTTCGGAAAAATTTCCCATGTGAGAGAAATATGGCAGAAACTTTGATTTTCTTTCTCCTTAAATTCCACTTTTTCTCTTGATTTCTTGCTCCTTGTCTTGAATTTTTCTCTTCTTATCCCATAACTTGAAATTGCTTGTGGTGCTTCAAATGAGGTCAAAATGTCTTTATTTATACACATCCAAGAGGTTTAATTACCCCTTTCAGGGCTGACTTCGACTTATGGGTACAAAAATTACATTTTTGACGCAAATAAATTTATTTTTCCACTTCTTTTGAAATTCAAAATGGGACTTGACTCCAATACAATATTTTGACTTATGACAAATATTCTTTTGACTCAATAAACCCTAGAAGCACAAAGAACATGATTGACCTAGATGACCAATTGATTTGAGCAATAAACCCATGCTTATAAAATAATAATTATTTTTCTTGTTTTGATATTTACATGAAATATAAAATAACATAGGTACAATACCAATTATGAAAATCGAACCTAGTTACATTTTCTAATAATATTGACTATGGAAGAGGGAAAATTTTGGACTCATCATGATCAAAAGTTGACCTAGTTGCAAAATTTCATGGAGAGAAGATTTGTGACTCTTTTCTTGACATATTAGAGAGTATAGTTGGAACTTGTGGGAGGTCATCTTGCTGGTAAGTTTTGATGTCTTGTTTAAAAGTATGCTACCTTGACTAGATGAATCTAATGTGCAAATTGGATGAACTAACAATTTCTTATAAGGAAATATTCTTGGGTTTTTCCCTTTGGAGTGGGGTTTTCTATATTGTGTCTCTTGTTCATTTCCTTACTGTGATCTTTATTTCTCTATGGATCTTAATTTTAATGATTGAATTTTTCTTAAGTATATCTGCTTGATGAATTGAAAGCACTAATAAGTCAAATATGTATCATTAGAGGTAGTTATCTGGAAGAGAATTGTTCTAGTCTATTTGGCTACTAGAAAATTCAACAAATTGCACCTTCCAACCTGTCTTCAATTCTAGGGTTTTAAGCCATTTGTCAAACAATAAAGAATCAAGTATTTTTGAATCCTTTCTCTAGGACTGAATTCAAATTTTTCCAAATCTTGGCTTCTTCAAAGTACATTCTAGGGTTTGGAGCTATTTTTCAAACAATAATGAATCAAGTATTTCGTAACCCCATTTCTCTAAGACTTACTTCAAATTATTCCAAGGCTTGGCTTCTTCAAAGTACTATTGTGGTTGCTCTCTCACCTAGGTTTTGGAACCATATTGATTTTTCTTATAATAGAAATTGATTTTCTAATCTTGGTAATTACTCCCAATTATTTGTATTCTAAAGTTCTCTTATGTCACTTATATCATTAAGCAATTATACCTAGAAAATATCAACTACAATGCAGTAATAACAATAGGATCACAAAGAGACAACCAAACACAAAAAAGAAACACAATATTACCCTAGGAAAAACCCAGAAAACTTTTCTTCTATGGAGAATTAAATCTTTAGCAAAGTTAACAATATAAATGTCTAGAAATCTGTGCCAATTTTCAAGCTTAAATACTTGTCAAACATAATCAAAGGAGAGATAATATCAGACATTTGTTCAGCTAGACAAGTTTAGCCAATGGGCCAAATTTTGGCACTGCAACTTCCTTAGTCAATTTGGTCAAACAACCTCAGTTGAACTACGATCAACGTTGGTCGAAGTTCCCAAAACTTTGGTTAACACTATAGTCACAGATGTGGTCAACTTCCTTCATATATCTCGGTCAACATTTTTGGGCATGATGGTTTTTCGCATAGTATTTTGTAGATCTATATTCAAGGGAACTATGATTATGTTCTAATCCAGAGTTGATGGATTATGGGTTTATGAATGCTTCAACATATATATAACGTATTGTAACATTGAAAGGAATATAATGAAAAACCAATATGGTTTTCCCGGTTTTGGGTTCCAAGAGAAAATAATCTGTCTATATCTTATGTTCTCGCCATTGTATATTTCATGTTCTTTTCAAAATTCGTTTGCTTTGCATAGGGTTAAAACCTACATGAGTATACCTCTAATGACTTCAAGGATTTTTGCAAGGAGGCAAGAAATAAGAGAGAGATAATAGTATCTCAACCCACATCAAAATGGGGTTGCAAAGAGAAAGAACAAGTCCATCACGGGAGCTGCTAAGGCCATGATCCATGATCATGATTTGACCATGTTTCTTTGGGAAGAGGCATGTAATGCAACAAACTACATCCAAAACAAGATTCCTCACATAATATCGAAGGACGAGGCGCCATAGAAAGCACTCGCTAGTGTGAATCCAAAGGTGAGCCACATATGTAATAAGATTTTAAAATTATTTTTTTAACCATACTATGGTGGTTGTTTTGTTACAGAAAAGCAATTAAAGAAAAAGGCCTTCAAGGTTTCAAGTTCAATAATGAATTAATGAAGAAATGGGTATATGCATCGGTTAAAGCCTTAGAAGGTTTCCAAGAATATTCTTGCAATGCAAAAGTGACAGCATATGTTTTGCAACCTATGGTTAAGGACAACTTAGCTCAAAAGGAATGCAATGGAATAAGAGGTAGATGGATCAAAAAAATCCAAGAATACAAAATCGAAATTAGACCCACCAAATTGATTAAAGGCCAAGGTTTGGCAATGATGATGGTTAAAAGTAACTTGAACACCCTGCAAGGCCTAGAGGTAAACGAATAGATAAATGCATTATATTCTTCATTGGTTCATCATGAGTGGTATGCAAGCATTATATTTTATTTGAAGAATTTAACTTTCCCAACTAAACTCAATAATACGCATGGGAAATCTTTGCAATTGAAAGTTACTAAGTATTATTTTGTGCAAGGTGGCCTTAGATGGGAAAATCCCAACAATATAATTCTCAAGTTTGTGAACTCATATGAGTCTAAAGAGTTGCTAAAAGAACTATATGTAGGGGTGTGTGGTGGTCAATTTTTTGCATCTCTCTCTCTCTCTCACACACACATTTCTAATAGGTTTTCTCTTCCAGCAAGGAATTGTCAACAGATTGGTTTGTGCTTAGAATCTATAGTGAAAAAAACTCTTTCATTAATACAATAAAGATGTCTTATGCTTTATTTTCATATTTTTTTATCTTCTTAGTCTTTGAATTTAAATTGTGGATCTAAAAAATTGTTCACATTCATATGTTTTGATTCTTTAATCACTTACAAGCACCTTCTTTCTCACTATCTAACCACATTCTTATGTGTTGTCTCTTTAAAGGAAAATTCTACCAAAAATTTCAGTTAACATTAACATTTTTCTTAGCAAATTTTTGGCTAGCAAAAACACAGTTATGTTTGTTGATCGTTGGTTCTAAACTAGTCTAAACTAGTAGTTTTGAAGGTCAAGATACAACAATCTAAGGACACCCACTTGTGAATGGCATGCACTAGTCCAAAAGAAGAGGAGGATTCGTAGTGACTGTATAAGGTAGATTTCTTTTAAAGTTTGCAGTGGAAATTCATCAATTCAATTTAAATTCATACCATTTTCGAGGTGTTATTTCGAGTGCACGCATGTACACAACAAGTGAAAAGGAAACTTTAGGAAGCCATAAAATCCAGCAAAAGAGAAGGGTCATTGCACAAATTTCTCGAACAAATTTCAGCAATAGCAAGATGGTTTTTAGAGCATGCCATTAGGGAAATTTTGAGGTCTAAAATGGGCCTCATAAGGAAAATAATAAAATCATAGTAAAAGCAATACAATTAATAGTTATGAATTTTTTAAGGAAAAGAAGGAAAACTATTGTTTTAATTGTAATTTTTACCTATCTCCTTATAGGTTTACTCCAATTTCAAATGTGGGCACTCATTGGATGCGAAATTAGATTATACATCCAATGAGTACCAACTCTGCATAATTTTTAGTAGACCCGCACAAAAAATAATTGAAAATGCATGTGTTTCTTTTTTTACATGTATTTTCACTTTTTCTCTATGTGGGTCTATTACCCACCAAAACAGGTAACCCTATAGGAGAAAATTTTTCTCATATGTTCTAAAATCAGCTAGTCAGCCAGACATCCAATAACGACATCCAATTAGGCGAACGACCCCTTGAAGCCACCACTAGCTGATGATATGCCATATATCTCTCCCGCCACCACTAGTTGATGATATGCCATATATCTCTCCCACTTGCATCAACCATTTGTTTTTCACCCATCTGACAAGATAACATGGATGAAAGTGGGCTTCCTCTCATAATATACTTTGATGTAATGTCCCCATCTGCTTAGGAGACACAAGGAAGGAGATCTGCTAGCCTAATAAGGTTCACGTAGGCTAGGACAAGTAAAATTAATCAAGGAACATGATTCGCCTAGAAGACAACATTACAAAATCTAAAGTGGTGAAAAGGGGGACATGGCTCCTAGGCTAATGAAACGTCACTTTTAAATTATAAATGAGAAAACCCACTAAAGTTACTTTATTAAAATAAAAGCGTAAAAACATGTCAAAAGTTACAAAAAGGGAAACTGATGAGTCTCTCATTCTTTCATTTGCTAACTTGAAAATTAGAAATTTTGAGAGTTATTGAGAAAGATTCTAGGGTTTTGGAAACCCTCATTCTTGGTTGTTGGTTTTCATGTTGAAACTATACACCCTAGCTAGTGTTGGAGTGGAATCACTAATATTTTCTCATTGAGCTTCAATGTTGGTGGAGGAGAAAATAATGGCAGTGCTGGAGAAAGTTTTTGAAGTGTTATCCGTTTTTTTTATATTGTAACTGTGGGTATTCTATATCTCTTTACAAGTTGAATTACCAAGCTAAATCCGGGGTCGAGTTTAGTGTGAAAAGTGTCGAGTTCTACCTTAGTTCAAAGGTTGAGTGCCACTTGGAAGAGGGTTGAGTTACACTTGTGATTGCTAGCCGATTTCGTTGGTGAAGGGGTTGAGTCTTCCTCTATTAAAGAAGATGATTTTATAACTGTAGGTGGGTCGCGTTTATCATCTCCAAGGGCTAAATTCCGCTATCTAATTAAGGCAAATATCTTGAGTTGTTGAGCATAAAGAAGGGCTGACTTTTGTAGATTTTTGTGGGTCATGTGGCCTATCTATAGGTTGCATAATACTCTTGTTCGTGGCTAAATATATCCTACAGTAGTTCCAAGAATTTCATGGATCTTTGAGGTTGATTTCCCTGGTTTCTAAGTTGGAAAAGACTTCAGTGCAAACATAGATATTATTTGAGTTTTATGTAATAGACTTGAAGGCTATTGCTACTATTGATAAGGGAACCACTATCATTTGGGAATATCGATTGTTGAAGCATACCCAAATTCCATGTTTCTCTGCATTGTGGTAGTTTATATAAGCTAGTAATCTTGGAGTTATTTTGAGGTTGCAATATTTATCAGTGTGTTGCACTATTTCTGAATGCAATATAAATTATATCTTCCTGTTTAGAAGCTTCTTTTGTATCTTTTGAGTACTATTAATATTTATTTTGAATTAAATATGAGAAATGTACACCTAGAGCCAATGGTATACAAAATGTTTGACGAAATGACATATTGATAGACCTAAACAGAACTCAGGAAATTTAGTGAAAATTTTGAGGTATTGCACGGGGGTATCTTACATTTGATCATGCTTATGCTTGTTTGCCTTCGGGCATTTGTTATGGATTATGCATTGATCTTAAAGAATGATGGGATTTAACCATGATCTTGTCCTCTCACCTTAAATGAGGGATTAATCTTTGATCCTAGTCCTTTGGGACCTCCCCTAAAGGCCCAAAGGAGGAGCACCACTTACAAAGTGTGATATTCCCACTTAGCACGGTTGCTGGGTAAAATATCAATTTTGGCCAATTTTGTTAATTTTTGGATAGCAACTTAGGTAAAGTGGGTTGAGGAGCCCCACTTGCAATTTTGAGGTGAAAAAAGGCTCCAACATAGGAAAAAGGGAAAAATCGATTTGATAGTGGGTGATGGGGGCCACACCAAAGAAAAATGTGCTCCCCTTAGATAGTACACTCTCATAGAAGGAAGCGAGAGAGAGAAATCGATGGATGGGACCCACATGGGAAAATTGGAGGCCCAACGACTAAAATAGGAATACTCATCATTTGGTCATATTTGATCATTTGACATTCACACTTGACTAGCACACTTGAACTGAGAGCCAAGTCTACATGTGTTGTTGAGAAAACGAGATTTTCAAGTGAGAATCTCACCCTACCTTCGATGGATTTCAAGTGTTAGCCCAAGTATGGGACCTACATCACATTGGATTTGATATGGGATCTTTCCAAGCGCTTTCGTGGAGTTGGTTCAGCAGGTGGGATGCAGGAAAGGGGCATACGTTGCATTTGGAGGAGATGGTTATGGAGTCGGGGATTTGTTGAGCCTTAAGGGACAGCCTAGGGCCATCATTTACTGAAGATTTGGAGTGTTTTTGTGGTTTCATTTTGTGTGAATTCGTTGTGCCAAACAACCATCACTAGTGTGTGCGTGGGTCTGCGCAGTGGTACCATCGTACCACACGTGGGTGCTTAGGAGGAGGAATCGAGGATTGAGACTTGTGGGGTAATTCTAGGAGGGAATGTGTTAAGTATTGCAGCCATTTTGGAGACCATCGACAATAATATTTTAAGGTGGATAAATATACCCAACAACCGGAGGAGTGAGTGCAAATTGGGTCGAATTTCGGAGGTCAATATTTGGCCAAACCCTTTCTAGGTTTTTGTGGGTTATTGGTGGAGAGAATAGGGTTAATTTCCCACAATTTTCTAAGCACGGGAGGAGGATCTAGCAACCATTTCTTGCAGCCAACAATGTCATTTTTTAGGGCCAACGCAAAGCTTTTTTGGGGGACATTTTCCTAGTGGTTGAGCAATTGATTTCATCACCCGAGTCTTCTTAGCTTGCCTTCGCCAAGCCCAGCTGCATACATTCCGATCTCATATTGTACCCCTTATCATAATAAAATTGCTCAGTTTTGCCCAGATTTTGGAGTTTTATTTTGGGTGTTTAATATTGTGTAAATTTGTGTGTTTTTCTATGTATGTTTTGTTTATCATTGTTAATTTTCCATAGGGATATTACAGTGGTATCATAGCTCATAGTCTTGGCTCAACCTACGGGAGCAGCTATTAGTTTATGACACCAAAGGATAAGCAAAACGTCATTTACAAGAGGCAAAGGTATAGAATCAGAGAAAGGCAGCTACAAATTACTCTTGATCCACTGATAATTAAGTTGGAGGTTGAGAGGCTAGACATGGGGGATAATGTGGGAGATAAGTTGAGTAAAGAAGAGGAGTTTTCCCAACATCTTTTGAAGGCCTTCAACGATTTGTCTAGGGGCATTAATGAGTCGAGGCATCAAAACTACATTAACAACTAGGGAAAGGGCATTCAGGGAGAAATTCAACTGGGTGAAGGCTCAAGTACTTCGCACCACCATGTAGCAAATCCACCCAACGTACCTCTTGTTTCTAGCACACCACCCAAGTCAACCATCCCCACATTTCTAGCAAACGGTGTCAGAGGGCCGCAATGGTAGGAGGCAATGCCTATGGGGGAATAATTTTTAGATATTAGTCCTATGGGCCAGAATTTAGAGAGGCCATCACCTTCAAGGACTTATGCCAGCTTTAGGGCAACAATAGGAGCAGTGGGCAGAGTGGAGAAGACTACACACATGGAACTGATCTACAACGCACGATGGGGAGGTTATTCCTCCCAATTTTTGATGGCTCGCCTAAGAGCTTAGCCAGAGCATGGGTTGAGAAGCTAGATATCTACTTCCAGCTCAACCAGATGACAGAGTTAGAGGCAATCAAAATTGCCCCACTGCACTTAGAGGGGGAAGCCCATGATTGGTGGTTCCATGGGTTGATCACTATGGGACATGCAGGAGTTATGACCTATAAGGATTTCACCCGGACCGTAGTAGAGCATTTTGAGATGAGAGACTCGAAGGAGCACTTTTGAGAGTTGACACGGCTCGAGCATACTAAGAGTGTTGAGGCCTATATCTCCGAGTCTCTGAGAATGTTAGTGATGGTGCCAAATTTATCGGAGGTCGGGAGGGTCTTTATGTTTTTGTAGGGGCTAGCATAGCCGTTGAGGGGCTTAGTGAGGCCCAACAAGCCCACCACTTTGAAGGATGCAGTTGGTAGAGCCTGAGACTTGCAAGATGCTTCGCTCAGAACTAGGATGCAAATACCCCCCATACTCATGTTTCAACAAAGGGGGAGAGACACCAGGGCCCCACCACAGAGAGACACTCAGGGGCGTCGACAGTTGGATAATGAGGCTAGGAGGTAATTTTTTCAGAGGAAGTTGTGCTTCAGATTCCAAGAGTCTTGGGCGTCGAGGCATCAATGTAAGGCCCACTTCATTGAGGTTTTTTCCGACAGTGAGCCAGAGGATGATGTGGAGCAGAAGATAGATGTTGGAGATGATGGTAGGCCTATGGTGGGAGGAGGAGGAAAAGGCCCACCACCCCCACCAAGGGGAGCCCCTTTCTTGCCAGCAGCAAGAGTCATCGTTTCTCTTCAGGGAATGTCGAAGTACCTCCCTTTGAGGATCAGGAGCACGATGCAGGGTCAACATGTTTCAGTACTAGTGGATAATGGGGCTACCCACAATTTCATAAATGCCCAGATGGTAGAGAGGAGGGGCATACAAACACAATCCTTTGAGGGATTCTCAGTCTTGTTACTAGGATATCGTGTCATGCAGTGCACCAAATATGTCCCAAAGATGACAGTTGTGATGGTAAACTACTCTATGACGGACCACTTCTTTCGAGTTGATCTTCCCGACACCAATGTAGTGCTTGGTGTGCATTGGTTGTACTCACCTAGGTGTGTTACTACTAACTGGAAGAAGCTAGAGATGGAGTTCAAGGGGCCAAATGGGAACATGGTTTTACTGAGAGGCATGCACTTATACCCTCCGCAAATAGTGTCAGCGTAGAGGATGCAGGTTGATTTGAGACACGGTGATATAGAATGGGCAGTGGAGTTGAGGATATATGATGCAAGGGTAAGCCCCAACCACCATACCCATATATGCAAGGCATTTTAGACAGGTATCTAGCAGTGTTTGGGGACATTCCATCTGAACGACCACCTGAGAGTAGAGTAATTCATACTGTCATCCATATGGATTCCACACAACCACACAAATTTGAGGGAAAGTTTCCTTGATTTATGTGCAAGCTGTAATTTTAAGGTTTATTGTTTGATTGAATAATTCTTAGAGCCACTTCTCCCAGTAAGGGAGCTCTTGTAAGTTTTGAAGATAATTTTGAATGATTAATTTATCTAGAAGTGCATAAATATGTATGCATTGTGTGATTTCTTTTTCTATTTTCCATTGCATGCAAAAGTTAACATTACTAGTAAGTAATTAGATTGGATATGTTTGCTTAAATTGCCATTTTTAGGATATTTTAACAATATAAGGTACAAAGAAAGAGTAAATCCATTCTTGTGATCTCCTCAAACTTAATGAACTAGGCCCAAAAGTATGTTGATCTCCAATTATAGTAGGTAAAATTGATGATCCAGGTACACATATGTTACATTTCAAGTTCAATGTCACTAAAAAGAACATTATCACTTCTGTTTTTGTCTGTGTATTTTTTTTTTACTTTGTTGGTCGTATGCTTCTCTTCTAGGTAATTTTCAATCAGACGGCATCGGGGACCTTTTTACAAGGTTATACTTGGCCTAGTGTTGTTTAATCCTTTGGATCCCCCCACCTTTAACTTTTTCACCACAATAATTACAAACATTTTACCCATCTTCATCAAAATGGCAATGAACCCATGCTAGATCATTCTTGTTTGTAAGGGTTTCCAACAAGAAATAAAAAATTACATTAAAAAAAACCCTTTAGTTTCTTAATTTCTAGAAAATCGAATAACATTTTTTAGAGAAAAATAGAAGAAGAATAGATGCCTTGACATACCTTGAGAAGCATTCTTATTGGGCTTCAAACTAAAGTTGAAACACTAAGAGAATGCATTTCATTTGACATATGTGCATATAAATACAAATGTACATATAAATACAATTCCTCGTGATTGTTGCATTCATATTCAAAGGTCTCTTGGACTCGTGAAATTTCATATTCCACACCATAATCCTTACTAATTAGGTGTCGCATTTCCCACTTAATCCATAAGGGTGTATATGATTCTAAGTAGAGAAATGGGAACTATTTCTAATGGTTGAATGTGCTTTTTTAATCTAGTTTTTAAGGAAGATCACAAACCAAATGGGTAGCAAAAACCAAATTCTTCTACTAAATAGTGGTTTTATACGAACCATGAACTGTGGGACTTGGCTCTAATGCTCAACAATTCCTAAGACATTTCCAACTTTGGCTAGAAGTTGATATCTTCTACTGATTGGAAGCGCTCACAAATGGATGATCGTAAATTGTTGGAACTTGGCTCTAAGGCTCAACAGTTCCAAGACCATTTCCTGATTTAGTTAGAAGTTGATATCTTATGTTATATAGAAGTGCTCGCAAATGGCTATTTGAAGATGACCACTAATGTATGTGGGTTTTAAGGTGACTGCAAATTGATCATGCTTCGAGCTTTGACTCTAGCTACAACTCTAGATTTGGCTCAAGCTTGAGGCTCATGCTTTGGGGTTTCAACTATCAACCACTTATATCGATAAATGGAGGGTGTCAACTTCTAAAAATGCAGCCATTCACAACGCAAATTTAATTAAGAAACTTACCAAAAAAACTATTTGAAAGTGCCCGTAATTTTGATTTGGAATTAACTCTATGTTTGCAGTGTTTCTAATGCACATCCTATCTTTCTGGACATTGATAAAAATATGTATTTGTTATATCATGGTGGCTACCATTGAGAGCTTAGAGCGATAAATTCTCCTACTTACCCATCCCACTCAACAAGATATCAGTAAACCCAAATACAACAAGCACAAGCAATAATGCACATCATCACAATATAGAAATACAAGGCATCAAATAGAAGGGAAGTGTTTTTAAATAAGATTTAGTGGGGACTAAGATTATTTTAAAGGTAAGTCATCCCATTTTTAAAAATAAAAAAAGAGTTTTCACATCCAAAATTACTAGACTTCTTTCAAGCATGTGTAGAAGGAATTGAACCAAAAGGGGCGATAAACTTTTGAAGAGGCATTGCTTCTTGTGGAAGGTTCCTTTGCTTTCTACAATTTATAATAAGGGCCATGAATGTGAAGCAATGGAGTCTTATTTCTAATCCAAGATGTTGTTTTAATGTCCAATACTATTTAGGTTTCTAATAAGAGAACTAGTTTGAGTCATGATGCTTACTAATTTGTAAAGGCAATTTTGTAAAGTTCTAGGAAAAGGTTGATATGATCCAATGTCCAAGATAAAGTCTAGATACTCAAGTCAGATCGATGTGTTTTATTGTCTCATCATAATTTGAACATTATAATCTCATTTATATGCATGTTTATTTTTTTGGAATATAAGGCAATACTCAAGCTACATCGATGTGTTTTACCAACTTCTAATAAATTTGAAAATTACAATTTCATTTGCTCAATCTTAGAGGACAGGTTCCCATGAAATTATTCTTTTTACATGTAATCAAATTCCAAAATATCTAGCAAAATAATATAATTTAATTGGTTTAGTTTTGTTAAGGTGGCCAAGGTTTGAAACTCTCAATAGCAAGCACAGAAAAAAAAATTGGTAAATGTTAAATTTACCAATTTAGCACGAGTTACTAAAAAAAAGAAAAAAAAAAAACCGACCATAAAGATTGATGTGGCCAAGATCAAATGTGATGCCCATATAATTGACTATTTAAATAACCCTAGGCCACAATCTTTTAGAACACACCTAATTGACAATAATAATAAAAATGACAAATTAAGACATAATCAACCTCAATGGGGTGAATGAATGTAGAGAATTCTAACACCTAGATGGTTTCCTACAATGATTTGAATATGCCAGTTTTTTTTTTTTTTTTGTTAGCATATTTTGGTAAACACCCAGCAACGAATCTGTTGACAAGGATGGTAGAAATTCACAAATCCGATGTAATATTTATTGCTGTTAATGAAATATGAATCTATTGAGAAGCCAAAAATTCACAAAATTGATGTAAAGAAATTCACAAATCTGATGCAATATTTATTGCTGTTAATGAAATATGAATCTATTGAGAAGCCCAAAATTCACAAAATTGATGTAATCTTTTACTGTTAAGAATGAAATTCTCTAACTAAAAAAAAACAATAAAATACATATTTATATATTTTGATAAAATGGTATATATTTATAAAAAAAAAATATCGTTTTAATTTTTGGAAAAATTCAATAATTTAATATTGAAATATTCTTATAAAAAAGAAGTTTGCAATGCAAAACATAAGCAAACAAGTGTATCAATGTTAATAAGAAAAAAATAAAAGCTCATAAACTAAATTTTATGTTCAAAATATTATTAAACAATGATGAGAGACTTAATACCACTATTTATACTAATAATTCAAAAATAATCAAATCCTAAATTCAGTGCTAAATATTTTTTAACACAACCAATAAGGGATTTGAAAAATAAAACTGACATGTATATAAGCACTACTATTTCTGTAAACAAAGTTTAAAAAATCTTATTTATACTAACCAAGTAAAAAAAAAAAAAATATATATATATATATATATATATATATATATATATATATATATATATATATATATATAACTTTTAAAAAGACTAATATAATAATCTTATTTAAAAATGTCATGAAAATATTTTTTGTCAAAATAGACTAAGATACTAATTTTACTTAGTAATGTTGATAATTTCTTATTGATGTGTTTGATTTTTATAAAATTCTACTTTAAAATGGTGCTTTTTTGCGCGACTAACATATCCGAAAAATATCTTCTTCTTCAAGCAATCCAAAGTGACATAAATCATATACCAGCATACTTTTTAAAAGTGGAGACATTAATAATCCTTCCAACTACAGAACCATTATGATCAATCCTTTGTTTGCAAAGACATTGACATCCCAAAAATATCTTCTTCTTCAAACCATCCAAAGTGACATAAATCATATACCAACATACTTTTTAAAAGTGGAGACATTAATAATCCTTCCAACTATAGAACCATTATGATCAATCCTTTGTTTGCAAAGCTTTTCAGCCGCGTGGTAGAAAATAGAATCAGCAAGTGGGCATAAGTAAAAGAAAAGAGAGCAAAAGAGAAGGCGGGTTTTAGGTCAAAGCATTCTATAGTAGATCATGGTATCAGAGACACATTGTTGAAAAGTTTTGGGGGCAAAGAAGTATTTTGTTGCTTTGTCGACTTCAAAAAGGTATTTGACTCGGTCCCTAGAGATAAGTTGTGGCATAGAATGGAAAAACTTGAAATTCCTTTACCATATAGATTTGTTGTCCATAGGCTTTATGAAGAGGTGAAAATCAAAATAAGAACTTCAGAAAGCATTTAAGAAAGATTTAGAAGTGACATCAGAGTTGAGCAAGGTTGCCATTTATCCCCTACCCTTTTTAGTTTATATATTGACAAATTAGAAGAGTGGATAAATTTGCAAGGTGATGGTGTTCAATTGGGGGAGTTTGTGATAAAGCTTCTTCTATAACCAAGTAAAACTATATATATATTACTTTTAAAAAGACTAATATAATAATCTTATTTAGAAATGTTATGAAAATATTTTTTGTCAAAATGCACTAAGATACTAATTTTACTTAGTAATGTTAATAATTTCTTATTGATGTGTTTGTTTTTTATAAAATTCTACTTTAAAATGGTGTTTTTTTGCACTGACATATCCCAAAAATATCCAAAGTGACATAAATCATATACCAACATACTTTTTAAAAGTGGAGACATTAATAATCCTTCCAACTATAGAACCATTATGATCAATCCTTTGTTTGCAAAGACATTAACATCCCAAAAATATCTTCTTCTTCAAACCATCCAAAGTGACATAAATCATATACCAACATACTTTTTAAAAGTGGAGACATTAATAATCCTTCCAACTATAGAACCATTATGATCAATCCTTTGTTTGCAAAGCTTTTCAGCCACATGGTAGAAAATAGAATCAACAAGTGGGCACAAGTAAAAGAAAAGACAGCAAAAAAAAAAAGCGGGCTTTAGGTCGAAGCATTCTATAGTAGATCATGGCATCAGGGACACATTGTTGAAAAGGTTTGGGGGGCAAAGAAGTATTTTGTTGCTTTGTCGACTTCAAAAAGGTATTTGACTCGGTCCCTAGAGATAAGTTGTGGCGTAGAATGGAAAAACTTGAAATTCCTTTACCATATAGAGTTGTTGTCCATAGGATTTATGAAGAGGTGAAAATCAAAATAAGAACTTCAACAAGCATTTAAGAAAGTTTTAGAAGTGACATCGGAGTCAAGCAAGGTTGCCCTTTATCCCCTACCCTTTTTGGTTTATATATTGACAAATTGGAAGAGTGGATAAATTTGCAAGGTGATGGTGTTAGATTGGGGGAGTTTGCGATAAAGCTTCTTCTATATGCCGATGATCTTGTGTTGGTTGCTAAATCGGCCTCGACCCATGGATTGAAGATGCACCTATGTGCCCTTGTGCTTTAAAAGTCAATACCAGTAAGACCAAAATAATGATTTTCTCTAATAAAAAGAAGCAAAACCAGCATACGTTTTTCTTTGAAGGCAACATTCTTGAAGAAGTAAATGAATACAATTACCTCGGATCGATTTCAACAACAAGCTTAATTGGGAGGATCGCAGAAAGAAACAAATTTTAGGAGGGTGGAAAGTATTAAATGCACTTCAGAACAGATGTAGAGAGACAAAGTTATGGGATTGGAACACAATTAAAGTGCTTTTTAGACTCCTAGTTTGTCCAGTGATATTATATGGGTCTGGATTGTGGCCTAGCAACATCTCAGTTTCAAAATAGAAACAAATTCAAAAAAACAAAAAACGCTTGATCATGAGCAAGTTCAAAATAAAAAATTTGGTTCCTTATGAGATAATGATAAGTGAAACAGGAGCAGCTCCCATTGAAGCAATTGCTATGGTGTGTTTTATAAGGTATCTAAAAAGAATTGAGAAAATAGGATAAGGTAGATGGCCGAAAGTTATCTTCAATGAAGGCATGAGTGAAAGAAAGAAATCATGGATGAGACAAAACAACAAATGCATGCAAAAATGGAATATTTACCTTAATGCATGTCCCACAAATAGCAAGGAGTTAAAGAATTATGTGCTAAAGAAGTTTTGTAAGAGTAAATGGGGAAAAGAGTTGGGTAGAAAGAAGTACTATATTCAGGAATTCAACCACACTTGAGATCTCCAACAAAAAGAGTACATTGGAGCTAAGCATTTCGTGGAAAGCAAAGATTCTTATTGCTCAACTAAGAACTAACTCACATCAACTTTGGTGTGAAATAGGATGGTAGAAGAGACCTAAAGAAGTTTGGGAAGAAAGAGTGTATACTTTTTGCACTTCTGGGGCAGTGGAATCAGAAAAGCTTTTCATTTTGGAATTGTGATACTTTCAGAGACATCAGGGACAGTTACCGCAGTATGTTAGCATCAATTCCGTGGCTTCGTCTTTTCAGTGAGGGAACTATTAGAAGGTTGGATCAACTCATCATCAATTTGAATTTAAAAACGTCTTTTCAGTGAGGGAACTATTAGAAGGTTGGATCAACTTATCATCAATTTGAATTTAAAAAAATTGAACTACAGAAGGGAAAAAAACAAGGACGCTGGTAGTCCCATAAACTATTTTTAGTCTCGTGGACATTAGAATATCATTCATTCATTCATTCACTACATAGGCTATAAAAAATTTAAATATACGCCAACGAACATATCAAAAAATATGACTGAAGCAAGGTTTCGACAATGAAGAAAATATGAATATTGAAGATGCTGATAACAGAGTACCAGCATCCCATCCCCATACATTTCAAAGGAGGGCATTCAATAATCCCCCATACATTTCAAAGGAGAGCATTCAATAAAACTATCTACTGAAAGAAGAAAAATTCGAATCATCAATTGAATACACTACATGAAACTGTGTTATTAATCATCGGAATCATCACCACTTCCAGCGTCACTGCTATTTTCAATCCCATCGCCACTACAACCACTATTGCCACTACCGTTGCGGCTGCCATCGCGACTGCTACCGCTTCTGCCACTGCTGCTGCTTCCAGTTCTCTTACTACCACTTGTAGCACCACTGCTACTTCTGTCACTGTCAATGCTACCACGGTTATCATCTTCAATATTTGTGTTTCTACCGTCCCAACTTTTGTTTTCATACTCTCCACCAACGTGGATATCACCAACTTGGCCACCATCACCGTCTGGAACAGAAGAATTCTGAGCAGGCCCTTCAGCTGCAGAGATTCCATTTGATAAGCATTTTCATTATTGTCCAGTATACGAAAGGAACATGAATTGAGATCGTCTTGGACAAAGTTCTCTCAACATACCTTCAAATGTTTCTTTCTTTCTAGAAACTGCCTGCAGACTTAGATTGAGATAACGCCTTTGTTTCTTTAAAAAAGATAATCACACAATTTGTTAGCAGGTAAGGCATGCTAGGCATGCTAGTTCTTATTATCAAAAATTGTTTCAGGATAAGTAAGACTACTACAATACAGTAAAGAGGGCAATAGATCTAAATTATGAAACCATAAAGAATGCATAATATTTACTTCTAAGTGCTTTTCAGCTTCTTTCAGAAGATCTGGAGTGGGAGTCTCTAACACTTTCATGACCTGTTTGAAGACCAACATTTCGTAGTCACAAAACAGCCTGAATCATCAGGAATTCTCTTAAGAGGCAACAATAATTATAAGATTTCAAAAGAAATCCCAGTTTACACCAAAACCCTAGAACCTCAGACCACACTAAATGAAGACATAACAAGCTTAATAAGCTTACTAATTACAAAATTGATATAGAAAAACTAAAGAAGACGTTTCAATAACAATCTGATCCTACTTAAGGATTTGAACATTTTTTTTTTCACGCCATCATGCAACAGGAAAAAAAGCTGTCAAAAGAATTGATCTACGAAACCATCCTAATGCTTTTCTGTTATAATGACAGGTGTTAATAAACAATTAAATATATGTAACAAAATTTACGTTCAAGCCATACCACAGAATATGTACATGCATGGGCAATGCAAATTTAAGTTGACAGTGATGCTCATGATCTCTAATGATGTAATCTTATGCGTAGCGTGTTGGTCACTTGAACAACAATACGCGTAAGTACATTGGGTGAAAATAATAATAAACGTTTAAGAGGAAGCAACAAATATCACTTTCTCGTGATGAAGACCCGTAAATGTATTTACCCAATATAAGAAACCATGTTAAAGAGACTATTATCCAAAATTAAAACAATTGCAGGACTCGCTTTAACTCTATTTTCATCTAAACTTTCTCGTGATGAAGACCCATAAATGTATTAACGCAATAGAAAAACTATGTTAAAGAGACTATTATCCAAAATTATAACAATTGCAGGCCTCGCTTTAACTCCATTTTCATCTAAACTTTGTTAAACACCTATGATGAGAAACTAACAAATACAAAGAATTAGACCTTCGAAAACTTCCAATCCATTTCCAAATTTCTTCATCAATGATGTGGTTAGAAAGATTCAGGAAATTGTCATAATCAAATCAAATCCACTGTCAAGTCAATTTATGATTTAAAGATACTTGCCATGTTCTATTTCCGAATTACAAAAATTGTAATTTCCCTCAGTTCATTGTTCACGAGTTAAACTAATATGCATTTCAACTGAGGTGGATTTTAGTGTGTAAAAGTTTCTCTGGTTGGTTTGAAACCAATTTATGGCCCTATTTTCTGGCGGGACCAACAGATAAGCATTTTTAGCGGCAGAGGCTTGATGGAATGTGAAAAGGGACTTTTGAAAGGAAGTCAATTTGCAAACTGTTTTTTCCATGACCGTAAGAGTATAATATATGGCATAGACTTCAAGAAAAGGGAAAGGTAAATGCATTTGAGCAAAACAGGTGAAATATATAGTAAGTAGCTTTGAGGGTTACTTCAAGTGGTCATGAGTCAAATATGATATCTCTTTCCCCTAGTTGGGAAGGTTATGGATTCAACTCTTTTGATTCCTTGTGTAAGGTGCTTGGAACTTAGGCACTGATGTTTACCTTGAATACCACCCATCAACGATGGTGAAGTCTCTAGGGTTTCCCGTACTTAATTAGAAGAAAAAATCCTGAAGATAATACTTAATATCAAGTCCAAATCAAGGGCAACCTACTATGTTGCTCGCTTAATACATGTTTGAACTTTTCAGTGACTAATACAAAATCCTCCTCTCCACATCCAAAAATATCAAGACAAAATGTGGAGTATGTCCGAGTTCTCAAATAATCATGGTGTATGTCAGGGTTGTGCTGAAGGAAAGCATACAAGGGGACCTTTCCCCTCAAGTGTCACAAAGACATCTGATGTCTTGCAATTGGTACATTCTGATCTGTTTGGTATGCTTCCCGTGACATCCTTGGGAGGATGTTCTTATTATATGACGTTCATAGATGACTTCTCTCGCAAAACCTGAATATACTTCTTGAAGAAGAAGGATGAGGCTTTCATGTGGTTCCGTACCTTCAAAGCCTTGGTGGAAAATCTGACAGAGAAAAAGATCAAGATATTGAGGACCGATAATGGCACTGAATATGAGATGAATGAGTTCAAGAACTTTTGCAGAGAAGTTGGCATCAAGAGGGAGACCGCAACTGTCTATACTCCTGAGCATAATGGCGTTGCTGAACGAAAGAACATGACCATTGTGAAAGCTGGCTGTGCCATGCTATGTGACAGGGTCTACCGAAGTTTCTATGGGGAGAAGCTGCGAACACTATTGTGTACATACAAAACCAATGCCCGCATTCCACACTGGACTCCAAAACTCACGAAGAGGTTTTCTCTGGTAAGAAACCTGACATCTCACATTTTAGAGTTTTTGGATGTCCTGTTTATTTTCATGTGCCGAAAGAGAAGAGGAGCAAGTTGGATGCTTCTAGGAAGAAGGGAATGTTTGTTGGCTACAACAAAACTTCGAAGGCCTATAGAGTCTATGTGCTTGGTCAAAGGGAAGTGGAGATATGCCATGATGTCACCTTTGACGAAGATGCTTCCCTAAGGAAAGTAGTCAATCTTCCAAGATCTGAGGAAGATCATGAAGCAAGGCCTGGAAATCAAGAAGAACCGAAGGATGAGACGATGCCCGATGTTGAAGGACCGATGGACCCGATTGAACGACCTCCTTCACTAGGGAAGAGACCATCATGGCTCAGGGACACTCTCGAGGATGCCGAGGGACATATGGCCCCAAGGGGGACATTTCGTGAAAGCAAGAAGCCGAGTAGAGACCAAGGGTATCTAGCAGCCATGAGTACTGTTGTACAATCTGAGCCTAGATCTTTTGAGGAAGCCGTAAAGCATCAAGTCTGGAAGGATGCTATGCATGAAGAGTATGAGTCCATAATGAAGAATGATGTCTGGGATGTGGTTCTAAGACCGAAGGACAAAGCAATTTTCACCTCGAAATGGCTCTACAAGATCAAGCATGGATCTGATGGAAGTGCTGAAAATTTCAAGGCAAGATTCATTGGCCGTGGCTTCTCTCAAAGGGAAGGCATAGACTATGATGACATATTTGCACCTGTGGCCCGATATACCACCATTCAATCTATCATAGCCCTTGCTGCTATGCAAGGATGGAGTCTTCATCAGATGGATTTGAAGACCACATTTTTGCATGGTGCGATAAAGGAAGAGGTGTATGTAGAGCAACCTTTGGGGTTCGAAGTCCAGGATCGGGACACCCATGTCTGCAGGTTGAAGAAAGCCCTATATGGGCTGAAGCAAGGACCCAGAGCTTGGTATGAGAGGATAGATAGCTACTTGATGAAGCTGGGCTTCACTCGTAGTAATGTTGATCCGAACCTTTACGTCAAGGTTGATAGAGAGAAGCCTCTCATTCTGGTGCTGTATGTGGACGACCTCTTCCTGACAGGTGCTGACCCTCTCATTCATCAGTGCAAGAGGAAGCTCGTTGCTGAGTTCGAGAAGGACCTAGGACTAATGCACTACTTCCTAGGCCTAGAGGTCTGGCACAGACCTGGCAAGATTTTCCTTTCTCAAGGAAAATACATTGTGAAGCTTCTGCAAAGATTTGGCATGGTGGACTGTAAGTCCGTGTCGACACCGATGGAGCTCAATTTCAAGAAGTTGAGTTGCAGCGCTGCTGGGCCCATGTTAGCAAATCCTATTGAGTATCGTCAACTCGTAGGGGCCCTGATGTTCTTAGTGAACACCTGTCCAAACATATGTTTTGCAGTGAACACTTTGAGTCAACAGATGGTTGAGCCTCATCACACTCACTGTGTTGGTGCCAAGAATCTTCTGAGATATCTTCGGGGCACGATAAACCATGGGTTGAGATACACTGCTGGGAGCGTGACACTCCTTGGATATACAGATGCTGATTGGGTTGGCACTGGGCAGTGTGGTGGATCGTAAAAGCACATCGGGATGCTGCTTCACACTTGGATCTGCTTCGATATCATGGATGAGCAGAAAGCAGAAGTCGGTGGCTTTGAGCACCGTGGAGGCCGAATACATTGCAGCAAGTATGGCCTGTTGTGAAGTAGTTTGGTTGTGAAAGCTCTTCAGTGAGCTGTTCGGGCATGTGCTAGATACCACCGTGATACTATGTGATAACCAGAGTGGGATTCAGTTGTCCGAGAATCCTGTGTTCCATGATCGATCCAAGCATATTGATGTCAGGTACCACTTATTCGGGATATGGTACAGCAAGGCGCCATAAGGCTCGATCATATAGGAACTGATGAGCAGGTCACGAATATTCTCACAAAGCTCTTGGGGAAGGTCAAGTTCCTAACCTTCTGTGAGGGTCTTGGTATTGTGGAACGACCCTATGTTGAGGGTCCTGTTGGACGATGAGCTCTGGGAGCTCTGGGGGGCTTTGGGGATAACTTCTCGGAGCTATAAGCAACCATAGGGCTAGGCTTGCCGAACATTGTTGGTGTGCTTCTGCCCCACCGTTGTGATGATTGAGTTGGTTCACCTCTCATTATCTGTGCCCCGTATGCATCATACCCATTGAGTTCAGGGCTCATGGGAAGTACCTCTCATTTGGCTAGTGAGGTGGGAAAAGCTAGAGACTAGTAGCAAAGACTGATGGACGCATCAGAGATTGCTGTACTCTCTATCCAGGATGGCACGGTCCAACCACTTGATCTAGGATAAAGTCTAGTGAGGTTTCGGACCTCCTATTGACTTTGGGTCAGATAAACCAACTTCAGGTTGGTATGAGACTCTTTGTGAGTCCTATAGAGGTTTCGGACCTCTGGGCTGAATTTGTCAGCCGGGAATGATGTCTTTGTGACTGACCCACTTCTGTTATGAAATAAAGAAGCCAACAAAGCAAGTTACAGCGGGATGACGCACGATGTTTGGATTGCACAGGTGGATGGAGTTCTTCCTAGTTGAGAGGGAGTGTTAATTTTGGATAACTAGGTCCAAACTCCATGTTGTGATGCTCAGATAAAAATACCAATATTTTTATTGTGTTCCTCTTTCGGAGAGGTGCAAGATTGATCTAAAGATCATCTTGATCCGATGAGCAGAACATTTATTTTGAATTTATTTTGAATCTATTCAAAGTATATGCAAGTCAGCTTTAAGGTTTTGTGCCCCAACAGTTGTGTCACACACCCTCACTGACTGATATAAATAAGGTCAACGTTGGAGGACATTTCACTCATCTCATCCTCACACATTTCTCTCTCCTCATCTGATTGGTTCGATCACTTGGAGTCTCTTCTCTTTACACGTGGGAAAGTGCAACAAGAAAGAAAATTGTTTTCGGATTTCTGTTTTCGGCTAGGGTTTCTGTAGCAACTTTGACCAGCATTGACTTTGGTCAACGCAAGGTCAAACAGACCTAAAACTTTCCCAAAATATCGATTTTCCTAATCCGCATTTTTGGCACTATTTCCGAGGCAAAAAGTTGACTGTGACTTTTTAGCCTTGACATAGCTATTGCTGCTATTTGCATTGACCATTGACTAACAATGTTGACTTTTGAGTTGACTATCTGGCATTGACCGTTGACTGACAATGTTGACTTTTGGGTTGACTTTTGAGTTGACAGTCTGGCTGTCCTAGAGGGTTGTGTGACATTGCTGGTTGGCTGACCATATTGAGACTTTGCTAGTTGAAGCATCCTATTGACCGCCATAATGCACCAACACACTTAAATATTTCTGGCTTGTCTTCTATTGATCTTCTGGTATGTTCTATCAGCATTTTACTTTATTGTTTATGTGATTCTGTCTGATATTGAAGAGATAGTAAAGTTGCATCAAGCATAGAACATCTACATAAATTTACACTAAAAGAACCAAACTAGAAAAACTCCTTAGGGAATTTAAAGATGTGTTTGCTTGATCGTATCAAGATTTGAAGGCATAAAACAAATAAGTCATTCAACATACTATCCCTCTTGAAGAAGCGGCTAAGCCTGTGAGACAATAGTTGAGGAATATAAACCCCAAATTAGTCCCCTTGGTCAAAGAGGAACTTCAAAAGATGTTGGATGCCAAGATCATTGCCCCCATAAGACATTATTCATGGATTTCTAATCCTATGGTCGTTTGAAAGAAGACCGGTAATATTAGGATGTGTGTTGATTTCAGAGATCTTAATCGAGTGTATCTCAAAGATAGTTGGCCCTTGCTAAACATGGAAAATCTATTACAACGAATAACTGGGTCTAAGATTATGTCCACGCTTGATGGTTCTCAGGGTACAATCAAGCGCCTATAAAAGAGGAAGATCAATCGAAAACCGCTTTCACCACCCCTTGGGGAACTTACAAATATCTAAGAATGCCATTTGGACTGTTAAACACAGGCTCTACCTGTCGAAAAGCAATGGATTTTTCTTTTTGAGACCTTATTGGTAAAATTATGGAAATATATCAAGATGACTTGACCGTAGCTTCCAATAAAAGGTAGGACCACTGTAAGCATCTTAGAAAGGTTTTCAAAAGGTGCAAAAAGTATGACTTATCCTTGAATTCTAAGAAGTCAATTTTAGTAGTGGATCAAGTTAAGTTGTTAGGACATATTGTCTCAAAGGAAGGTATTAGCATTGATCTGGAAATAATTGAGTCTATCAAGAATAATGCTCCACCTAGAGACAAGAAAGCTCTATGATCATTCTTTGGTAAAATTAACTTCATAAGAAGATTCATTCCAAATGTTTCCAAAATAGTCAAACCCATGAAATTTGAATGACCTATTGAAGAAAGATGTTCCCTACAAATGGGATGAGAAAAGAGCCAAGTCCTTTGAAGAGATTAAACAAAAGATTATATCGGCCCCAGTCCTAGTTGGTACTGATTACTCCAAAGACTTCATTATTTCCTCATTTACTTCCAAGGATACAATTGCCAGGGTATTAATGCAAAAAGAAATGAAGTAAATGAGAAACCAATAGCATTTATGAGTAAGCCTCTGTGAGATGCTGATGTTAGATACACACTCATGGAAAAGAAAGCTTATGCTCTGATCAAATTCCTTAAGCATTTCTGAACATATGTAGGATATATCATATAACAAGATCCATATCTTCGTCCCATACCCAGCTGTGAAAGATGTCCGAACCTAAAATGATTGTTTGGGTTCTGGGATCAAGGGGTAAGTTGGTCTCTAAAATCCAAGAATATGAACTTGATATTCGGCCTAAGAAAATCATCAAAGGCCAAGGTTTGGCCTAAATGTTAACAGAAGAGAATGTTAAAGCTTTCCAGATGAGTGAGGGGGAGCAAATTTGTGCAACCACTATTGAACTAGAAGGTGATGAATGGTATTCTGATATCATATACTACCTTAAGAGCTTGTCTGTTTATCCTTAAAAGACAGCAATTGCCAAAATACTTGAACATAGTAAATTCGACTGCCACTATTTTGAGAAAACCAATTCCTTGGTGAGGTTATACCTGATGTTTTGGATATATAGCTGCCTCTGTTACATTTACTCCTAATCAAAGAAGGGAGGATTGCTACCATTCCCTGAAGCAGTATGCAATTTTTTGGAGGATTGATGCAAAAGAAAAGTTGATAATTGCTGCTATTGTAAACACTATTTTATCAAGACTGTAATGGTATTATACATGAGCAATATCACAAAAGACCCAAATAGGAAATCAATATTATAAGTTCAGAAATTAGTCTTTGTCTGATTACTGCAAAGTACTAGTTGGGCGTCTCCTCCTAGACTGCCTAACACTTCACTGTGGAATGCTGACCACCAAGCCAAGGCACCATGATAGAATAGTAACACAATTGCTACCTCTAGAAGAAACATCTGGTTACAATAATATTCAACATTATTAATGTGTTAGTATACCGTCATCTAGTTTTCCTTTGGCTAGCCCAGCTGCCAGGAACACAGAACAAGAAGATCATTGCAAAATGTGGCAACAGCCTCCATCAGTTGAGAGTAATCTTTGCCAGGGCTTATGGCCTCAACAAGTTGGAAGCAACTTTCACCAGGTACATGAAAAAAACAAGTGGGGAAAAACTCCCACCACAAAGCCCAAATAAAACCTAATGATCATGATTTATATTCTCTACCTCTGACTGCTACAAGGGCTTGATAAGAATGTGGTCTGCCTTCTTGTCCATTGAATTATATTATGCGGAACACTACAAAGTCTATTATTTTCTGGTGCACCCGTTGTCCAATATGCTTAATATAGAACAATCACTTTACATTTATGTATGTGCCAGGGCAGGTGTTATGTCTCAGTTACAGATGACGGGCCTGTTTGTTATCTTTATAACCATCTGCCAAATATGATTGTATAGCAAAAATCTAAGTTACATGCTTTCTGTTATAATCAATACTGAACCACAAAGATCCATCGGATGTAGGTTACATGCAAGGACTATTCAAGGCCAGATATTGACAATACATTCAATTTTTTAGAAGCTGCTGCTTTATCTGCTTCATTAAGGAGTGCACCACGTCCAAACAGACCATTACAGGTTGTGATAGCAAGAGCAGGTATGATTTTCAAAATGTGAAACGGTGAGCAGTTTCACATGAAAGCATGAATTCAGTATTTTGTCTATTTTGACAACCCAAGTGGTTAAATTATTTCAGTGAGTTATTTGCATTATTGGGATATCCGTTGACTACTAATAGTATGTAATATATAAAGCCTATTTATGCCTACCAGTGGTGGTGAACATTTATTTACAATTTCTAGATTGCACTGCATAATTTGTATAATTTTCCTTTTCATGTATTTTCTATTTACATTGTGCTCATCTGCATAATTTGTATAATTTTCTTTTTCATGTATTTTCTATTTACATTGTGCTCATCCACAGTGATTAAGCTTTTCATGGGATCCTGGATGTAATTTGAAATTTCCATTATCCTTCACATGCACACACACAATTATAGAATTATGGCAAATAAATGTCATTAATACATGTTTGAACTTTGCAGTGACTAATACAAAATCCTCCTCTCCACATCCAAAAATATCAATACAAAATTCAATATTTACATATACATATGTGCAAATATACATGTGTGGTAGAAAAAAGGTTTCATCTCTATGCACACTTAAGTGTATGCCCCCTTCAACAAACACACAAATACCCACTCCTCGTGGCTCAACAGTAATTAGAAAAACACTACATGAAAACTATGAAAACATGTCCATAGATATTCTTGTACATTTGTTGTTCTTTCTAACCAGGGTGGTCTGATCCAAGTTATCTAAATTTTCATTACATCATAGAGGGTAGGTAACCAATTCAAGTACATCGCTAGCAATGGAAAATCAATAAATCTGGGAAAAAGTAAATTCAACTGACCATTTAAAACCAATTCCTTTCACCCCTAACAAGTTAGCATGAGCCATTCCGGTGATGGCCAAGCACACACACTCGTGTAGATTAGTATGAAAAATATACACATACATATTGTTTTGGCATCTTAAAATTTAAAATACCAAGACAATAATAGGCTATTTGATCTAACCTATAGAACACCCATCTTAATTTCGATAAGGTGTCGCAAATAAAAGAGCAACATTTTTTAAGAAAACTTTTAAACATGAGTGGTGATGCAATACAATAGTACTTTTTTTAGATGCGTCAAAAACAAACACGAACAAATAAGTACATCATGATTAAAAGTGATTACACTACATAGACCTTTGAGTACTACACTCTATCTTGGGTATGCTCTTTGAAAGAGGGACCTCTCTCATCATAAAAATTTCTGGTGGTATAGAATCCATTGGGTTTCCTTGCTGAACACATGCTAGACATACGTTCTCGGATATGGTACCGTAGGGCTCTCATTCAAGTAAGTGTGTGGATCTATAACGGGTAATGCCCATAAGAAAACCCACTATATTAGACTTCCGGTAGGAATTAGAGTAAGCTCTGTTGCAATCAAGAGAAATTCTTAGCGCTCTTTCAACTTCCCCTCATAGCTTTCCTTAGAAAGTAATCAATGGATCAGTGTTAACTTTGGCAACTAGGTCCAAACTCCAGGTTGCACTTCTCATATGATGATGATTATATTTTTGTTGGATTTCTCTTTCGGAGAGGTGCAAGATTGATCTAAAGATCATCTTGTTTGCATGAGCAGAACATATATTTTGATTTTATTTTCCACACATGTGCAAGGTCGGCCAGATTTGTAATGTAGGCTCACAAGCCTAATAGATGTGTCACGCACCCTCATTGACTGATATAAATTGGAGAGAGATGATGTCAATTTCATCATCATCTCATCACACACATTCCACATGATCTGATTGGTTCGTACAGCCTAGAAGAGGCTTCTCTCTCTCCCTGTCGGAAATGGATGCCGGAAATATGGATGATGCCGGAAATGGATGCCGAAAATGGATGCCAGAAATCTGGATGAGGGATTCTTTTGTTGACTTGCGTTGACTTTTGGAGTTGTCTTTGAGGCGTGTGTGTGACACTTGGAAGGCCGGTTGCTCTGATGTTGAGAAAGACTTTGCTGGCTAATGCATCCAGTGGACTGCCATAACACACATCACTCTCTATCTTTGTTGCACAAGAAGAATTGTAAAATCTCATGTACATTATTTGGCTTGTCTTCTATTGATCTATTATTATGTTCTATCAGCATTTTACTTTCATGTTTATGTGATTGCTAAATTGAATTGGGCCTATAAGAAAGATTGAAGTAAAACTGCATTAAGCATAGAACATACCATGGTTATCTAAAATTAACAATCAACACCAAGAAAGTCCCAATCTACATAAGCTAGAAAGGATATCAAGAAGGAGCTCAACATCACAATGAAATGCATCGAAGGTAATCCTTCGGAGCAATTGTTAAAACTTGAAATTTTATCGTAAACTCATCTTTGTTTATATGTTGTTGACCATTGAGTTAGCCACCCATTGAGGGAGTTGAATGGTTATGGGAAGAGGCCCCATACTTAGGGGATTTAGTGGATGCTCATGATTTTGCATTTGAATATATTGTTCGTAACATTAATAAGAATGATGTTGGATGGTGTGGCATCTTCTCATGCATTGTTGGCTACCATTGCTTTGATTTCTACATAGTGAGAAACAAACTAGAGGTGCTGAATCTCAACCATAGTTGATAAAACTGGCAAAGAATTGCCATCATCACAACTTTTTGTGATGTATACTCCTAATCTCAACCATAGTTGAAAAAACTGGCGAAGAATTGCCATCATCACAAATGTTTGTGATGTATACTCCTAAACAAAAGGACACTGGCAAACAATCATGATTTTTTCAAAAAATTGTACAACACAAATTTTGGAAAAAAAACAACAAAATTGAGAAAAAATCACACCACTGCAAAAAAATAAGGGAATAAGAAGGAAGGCATTTACCACATCAACCTGTTTTAAGAGGGCCAAACCATAATTGTCATCACCATCAAAGTTATATTTATTTTCATTTTTATTTATTTTATTGGAGTATGGATTAACCCTATCTACCTATGGTGTTGATGTTCTTATATCCTAGGGATTTCTTCAAATTCTACCCTCTTAACTAGTTTTTGTATAGATTTATATACTAAGTTTTCAATGTGTGTATTGCATGCCTCTTATAATGAGTTTCATGGTTCATAGAACGATTTACAGGTTGTTTTGTTTTTTTCCCAAGAAGCTATTTTTTCCCTTGCATTTTTCTTTGCCCTAGATCAATGTTGTGAACATCGGCATCAAGATAAAATCGGCAAGGGTCCGGAAAATCAAAAAATAGTAAAAATCAGGAAAATATCAGCAAAAACGGCAAACATCAGCAAAATTAAGATACCATATAATTATTTTTAAAAATCGGCAAATATTGGCAAGGCCAAAAAATCGTGATTTTGAGATAAAATCGGGATGTTATCGAGATGTTAGCAGCAGTTGGAAGTTGAATATTGCCCTACTAATATGATGAAGCCTTTGGACTCATTTTGGCAGTGTGGTGAACATAAAGATGGAACAACAAAGGTTGTCATGTAAATAGTGTGGACAACACGTGAAAAGAGAGGTTAGCTAGTTGAAGTAACACTTGACTAGAATCCTAGGGCATGATGTTGAGATTTGTACCACATAAAGATGGAACAACAAAGATTGTCATGTAAATAGTGTGGACAATCCGTGAAAAGAGGGGTTACCTAGTTGAAGTAACACTTGACTAGAATCCTAGGGAAGGATGTTGAGATTTGTAGCGCATCCACTCCAAAGATAATGCAAGTTGCTCATGAAGCTATTTATGAAAAGGATAAAAAGAAGAGACAGTTGCTACCATCACTAAACTTGTTACTGGTGGAGTGATTAGATCCTTGAGAACCACAAGCATATTTGATATTTAGGTGGTGACAAGGACTCCATTGATTCATGGTTCACCCTCCATGAGGACCTCAAAATATGGGGCAAAACCTTCCATTTGATCGAAGGTTGAAAAAGGGGAGAAACAAAATGAAGAAAGATGTGGGGAAGGGTCTTTTCTAGAGCAACATACTTTTGAACATTACAAAGACCAATCCATTTTTCCAATCAGTGTTTGATGTTGTTGCTATTGTGGCCATCGTGGGCTCGAGCTATAAGAGTATGCCCTACCTATAAGAAGTTGCAAGGGTCAATTCTTCAAGTGGAAAATAATGACATCAATACTAGATTGGAGGACCTAAATGTTAATTTTCCATTGTTCTCTGTTGTTACAATTACTTTAGCCCAATTCTTAACTTTAATTAGTAATCAATTGAATCTTCCAATAATAAATAGAAACTGTAGATAGAACTATAAATGTAATGTACATTAAGAGACAATCGGTAGCAATGACAAGAGACACAAGAATTGGTCAAAAATCAGGGAAAAACCCCACAAGAGGGAAAACCCTTTCAAATTATTCTTATTAGATTGTCATAAAATGTTCAACAAAGAGAGTACAATGATCCAATGCATCAATGAGTCAAAGTAAATCCTTCGACTATCCAACAAAGTCAACCAACCAAGGTCAAATGATGAGCCAATAATCAAATTTGTCCCAAGTCAAAACTTGTCAAAGTCTGCAAATCTGTCAAAGTCAACAATAGTCAAATGTGCCCTAACCAGTCCAACGGTCAACTATCAAATTACCCTTCAAGATATTGGTCAAACCTCAGTCAAAAGAGGTCCAAAAATCACAGTCAAACATGGTCAATAGAGAGAGAAGGTTTGCGGTTAAACCCTACAGTCAACTACAATCAACATGCCTATAATGCCTCAGTCCTTGTGCCAATAAATGCGGCCTTCCAAAATAGGTCTAAGTCTGGTCAAAGCAAGTCAAAAATGTCCCAAAACAAGGTTGATCAACGTTGGTCAAAGTCACCCAAACAAAAGTAGAAGTTGACCAACAGAAAAAGACGACTTCCTCCTTCACACACGTGAAGAAAACCCTACAATTTTTAGATGTATGCGCCATTTTTTTTAAGTTACAGGTATCCCTCAAGATTGGATTAAGAGGGATCCCTCACCAATTTCCAAGGATAAGTATCTTATTCCTTGTATTACCCTTTTCATATTTGGTTTACCTTACTTATCTAGTTTTGTTTATACTAGATGCTATTTACATTTCTTTTATAGATCTGATGGACCCCTCTAGAGGCTCTTATTTTATTAATATTTTAATCATTGAGCACATTTGCCTTCATTAAAATATATTTTTAATGTGGGAAAATGGTAAATTGGCCACCATACTCTCTCTGACCACTGGAAGATCTCAGCCTGTAGAATAACTTGATTCCACTTGTTGATACATGCCTCAATCACTCCCTGGAATGAACACCCAATGATTCCCATTTTAACCCACTTTGCACTTGATATGTGCTCAACACCAATTACTACTTGGATCTTCTCATGGATTCATCCTTTTTCCCTAAAGGACTCATGAAAGATTTGATCTGAAATGATGAGTCTGCTTTAGCTAGAGTAATGCGGTCCACTGAAAATATTAATTGTGGAACCATATACCAAAACCACAACATGCACAACATCCTCCCATCACCATTGTTGGGGTTGATCAATGCACATGAACATTAATTTCCCTGTCTAACAACGCTTCCATACTCGTCCCATACACAACAACCACTATCCACCAGATTTTCCTTGTCTCGGTGCCTTGTTAATGACATCTGATTTCTGCAACAACGTCATAGAAAATGCAATCGCTCCTTGTATCATCATATAGACACAGTCTGATCACTGGGAATCGCAACCTCAAATTTAAATACTCGTCCACAGTAGAGAAATTGATCTCAGTATCCATATCTGGGATGCTCTATATTGATTTCTGGTAGCATCAAATGTGCTCTAAGTCTCAAATTTGGCAGGGAGGCTTAGACACATGTATTCCAAAATACCCAGAAAGCGTGTTGGGAAATTCCACCTGGATGGGGTTTTATTAAAATAATTAATTATTTTTATGGCAGCTATGTCTAAAGTTAGGGAATCAAAATAATTGAAGTATATTACTAGAACTGGTGTGAAACTTCCAGAAAAAGACGGAGATCGAGTCAATATGATCTAAGTCGTTGATTACATTTTAATCTGGGATCTTGGTTATCGAACGAGAATATTATAAGAAGGATTTCGATGGGCATTTAGAAGATACATTGAGTGAGTCTAGAGATCGAATTTCTCAAGTAAGCAACGCTAAGCAATCGGATGATTTGATCGAGTTGATTTGATTGTAGTGAGGGGTAGTGATAGTTCCGGTGGGAAGATCTCTTCCTGGGCCGAGAATACTTTGCAGAGAAGACATAGGTCAGTAGGTAGAAGAGGCAACGTAGCAACTACGCTAGACAGAGCAGTGCCACGCAGAGGTAGCACTATAGCCTCGAGGAGATCTGCTATTTTGTTAAGGATCAATCAGATCCAGTGCCGGAGTGTCGAGGTGTGAGACCGGCGGGGCTAGAGATCAGCATCCTACAAGCAAAAGATCTAGCAGAAGGAGGTGAGGCAGTCCCCAGCCAGAGTGACACAGATCTGCGCAGAGGGAGCATGGGGATGTCCAGCTCAATATTGGGTCAGATTTGAATTTCCACTGTCAGTGTGAGGTAATCCTCACTAATTCTTTGCCAGTCAGATTCTCTGTGTGGATGGCCAGTAAGCCGTCCCAGATTGTATTCAGAACTTCTACTTAATAATATCAAACCATCATCAGCTGCATCGGTTTTCTCGCATTGGGTTTTTCCGGGAACTTGGTCCAAAAAAAACGGTGTCATGTGTGCTTGAGTTTTCTTCTTGCTCAGATCTTGTTTCAACATTTATTTTTCCGTAGTTTATTTATGTAGTGAAGGTCGCAGCGTATTTTCTTCAGTATTTACTTGTAGAACACAGTAAATAACTTGTATAACTTATCAAGTAGGAGAAGTAATATCAATTTGTTGCAATAGGGATTTCGTGTTTAGAAATTTTCACATGGTATCAGAGCTTGTATAACGGCACAGGTGAAGCAAGAGAGCAAATTGGAAGAGTTCAACGTTGAAGAAGAAGAGGGAGATCGAAGAGATGCGTAGCCAGCGCAGATCGAATCCCCAAGGGATTGCGCAGTCCAAGCCAGGAGGGCAAGATTTGCAAGGGAATCTCTCTATGAGTGAGTCGACAGAGAGGTACGATTTCCAATTCGCAATTTGTCAGCGAAAGAGGGAGCAACGTAGCAACAGCTTCAACGCAGAACAGATTTTGGTGGGGCACAATTTTCTTGTAGCAGCAGTTGCTAGTGCAGAAAGCGTCGGAAGAAGAAGAAGACACTTTTGAGGGAGTTTCTTCCTTGGTGAATTCTGAGCCAAGGGATTCTAATTCTCAGTTGCTGAGCAGCAAAGTCGGGGAGCAAGTCTACTAACTCCGGCAGGGAGTGCGTAGGCTAGCCTAGCAGCTGCGCAGAGGAGAGAGAGGGAGAAGTTCGATAGTTTTTCAGTCGGAAGAAATGATAGCAACCGGGTTGAGAGATCAAGATCGATTGGATGGTGCATCCAACTATGTAAACTGGCAGGCAAGGATCACGTGTTTGCTAGATGAGCATGATCTCAAGACATTCATTGAGAATGTGGTAGTTGTCCCCGTGGATGCAGATCCATTGAAGGCCTACAAGAAGAATATGGCAAAGGTTAAGCATTTGATCCTCGACGGAGTGAGCGATCATGTAGTATGTCACATCATTGGCAAAGGGACTGCCAAGGAGATGTGGGATGTCTTAGCTACATTATGTTAGGGATCTTCCGAACAACGAAAGATGTACTTGCAAGAGAAGATGCGATCGATGAGGATGCAGAAGGGAGAATGCATTGATTCGTTCCTTGCAAAGCTTCAGGAAACCAGAGATGAGTTGGAAGTTGTCGGAGCATCGCTCTTCAGCAAGAAGAGATGAAGCAAAAAATGATCAAGTGTAAACATGATGACAGCAACAGCAAGAGTGGGTCGAAGCCCAAGGAGGAGAATGAGAATGCAACCCTTGCATCTAAGGGGCAGCATGAGCGGAATCAGAAAAAGGACGTCTCAAAGATCAAGTGCTTCCAATGTGGCGAGTATGGTAACTACGCTACACAATGTCCCCTCAAGAAGGATAAGGATGAGAAGCATGATCTGATGCAACCACGAAGATCGAGGAGGAGTTCGCCATGTGTAATATTCCTAATTAGCAGTTTCGTTAATTATATTAAATTTTGATAAATTTTTCTATCTCTATTGGGTCGAGGACCCACAAATAATAATTGAGGAGAGCTACAACATATTCCTATAGTTCTCAAGGAAAAATTGTGGCCTTAGTGGTGTCCAAGTGGCCATCATCGAATTAGAAGTAGTGCAGGGATTGGTTTGACGAGGGGGTTGTGCAGTCCATGCTGGGCCCAAGGGGAACGTTGGGGCTCAATTGACAAAAGGAAGGGAAGGCAACTTCATTCCTCATTCATTCAACTTATCTTTTGGTTGACATTTTGACATAGCACGTTTGTGTCGGGTGCCAAGTTTGCAGTGTTGTTTAGCACATGAGATTTTCAGCCCAAGATCTCAACCTCTACCTCGGGGGACTTCGAGTGCCTACTTAGGATAGGAGATTCACTATTTTGCAGGAGCGTTTCACAAACAACCTTGCAGGGAGAGCGTTACCACTCCAGGGACTGCGCAAAGGAGGCAGGGACTGCACAGTAGGGACGCAGTAGTGTCGGTAAGTTGTTTCGAGAGGAGAGAAGAGGGAGATTTTACAATTGATATTTGATGGGGAAGCTCAGGGGTTCCAATCAGGGTGATTGCTCAACATTTGGGTTTTGCAGTGATTCCTCCAGGAGTGGAGCTTTAGCCAGTTGTGCAATGGGTCAAGCCCAACAGGGGCAATTTTCGGAAGTTAAGCATTCCACAATTGTTTCACGGGTTTTTGTGCGTTTCTTGAATAGAGTCTAATGTCCAAATCCCAGAATTTTTGAGCACTTGAAGCAACCCAACCAGCATTCTGAAGTTTGCAATAGCAACATTTATGGGCAAAGCAACGCAGCACCAGAGCCACACAGAGCCATTTGCAAAGAGGCATTCCAGCCTAGTTGGAGTTGTGTTTCTACCTTACCTGAGCAGGCCCAAGTGCACCCATTCCAGCACCATTATTGTACTCATTTTCCAGCATTAATCAGTTCATGTTTTTGGCTCCATTTTTCATGTATTGATGGTGTGATTTTATTTGTTTTAGTTTTCAGTCTATTGTTGCTTTATATTATTGTTATTTTCCCATTTGGGATATTCCAATGGTATCAGAGCTAATAGACTTGGCGTGGAGCACGCAATCTATGACACTAGAGAGCACACAAAATGTAACTTACCAGAGGCACAGATATAGGAGCAAAGAAAGGAGGCTCGAAATCACTCCAGGTCACGTTGATAGCATTCTGGAGGTTGTAGATAGAGAGAGATGAGGCACACAGAAGATGGGAGGAATGTAGAGAAGGAATTTTCTTGCCTTCTTCTGATGTCATTACAAAACCTCTCCAAGAGGATTGAGGAGATGGGCCAGCGGCTTAGTAATGGCAGTAACGGAAAGGAGTTCAAGGGGAATTTCAGATTGGAGAAGGGTCCGGCACTTCACAGAACCAAGCAGGCCTCCACACTACTTTGCCAGTTGTACCCTACACCCCACCACGATCCACCATTCCCACGCTCCTAGCTTCAGGGACAAGAGGACAGCAGGAGCCAGAGGAGGCTCACTATGGGGAGATTTTCGTAGAATCCCAATCTTATGGGCCATTATTCGGAAGGGCCATCACATTCAATGAGTTTTCCAGGTAAAGACTAACAACAAACCAAAGGCTAGGCTAAAGGAAGGTACACGCAAGGAAGTGAATTTCAGTGTACCGTGGGTAGGTTGTTCCTTCCAACATTTGATGGTTTTGGCACTTCACAGGCCTCCACACTACTTTTTCGGTTCTACCCTACAACCCACCATGGTCCACCATTCCCACACTCCTAGATTCAGGGACAAGAGGACAATAGGAGCCGGAGGAGGCTCACTATGGGGAGCTTTTCGTAGAATCCCAATCTTATGGGCCATAAGTTGGAAGGGCCATCACATTCAATGAGTTTTTCCAGCTAAAGACTAACAACAAACGAAAGGCCATGCTAGAGGAGGGTACACGCAAGGAAGTGAATTGCAGCGTACCGTGGGTAGGTTGTTCCTTCCAACATTTGATGGTTCCTCGAAGAGCTCAACAGAAGTTTGGGTGGAGAAGTTGGATATTTATTTCCAGCTAAATCAGATGACTGAGACGGAGGAAATCAAGGTTGCTACCTTGCACTTGGAAGGGGAAGCCCATGACTGGTGGTTTCATGGAATTCATGGGTTGACTATGCAGGGGCACGAAAGCGTGACAGTGTATGATAAGTTCACTAGGAGGGTGTTGGAGCAGTTTGAGAGGAAGGATCTAGAGGAGTACTTTGGAGAGCTGACAAAGCTCAAGCAGACCAAGAACGCAAAGGCCTATATCTATGAAACCTTGAGGCTATCGGTGATGGTTTCAGACTTATCAAAATCGCGGAGGATTTACGTGTTTGTAGAGGGCTTGGCAAAACCACTTCGTGGGTTAGTGAGATCGAGCAGATCCACCACCTTGCATGATGCAGTAAGGAGAGGAAGAGATCTGCAGGATTGTCTACCTAGAGCGCGCGCACCCTAGCCAGCCAAACGGGTCTTCCAACAAAAGGGGTGAGATACGAAAGCCCCACCACCAAGGGGTAAGCAAGGGCAAGGGCAGTTGGATGATGAGACCAGGAGGCAGAGGAAGAAACTATGTTTCACTTGCCAAGAGCCATCGGCGCCAAGCCACAGGTGTGCAGGGGAGAAGGCACACTACATAAAGGTCTTTTCTGATAGTGACGGAGATGAAGATGCATTTTTTGAGATGGGAGGCAAGGACAACGTAACACCCAGGGAGGAAGGATCTCCACCTCCACCCCCACTGGCAACAAGAGGGTCAGTGTTTGCAACTTCAGGATGGGTCCTCGCATCACTGCGTGGGGTACCCAAGTACTTGACCTTGAGGATCTGAGGTACTGTATAGGGACAATGTAGTGCCACGAACAACTTCATTGATGCACACAGATGGTGCGTAGAAGAGGCATCAAGACTGAGGAGTTCGAGGGGTTCTCAGTGCTTGTGCCAGGAGACAAGACCATGCAGTGCACCACCTATGTTCCAATGCTGACATTGACCATGGGTAGCTACTCCAAAACTAACCACTTCTTTGTGGTTGACATTCTAGACACCAACATAGTGTTGGGAGTCCAGTGGCTCTACGCGCTTGGCAAGGTCACCATTGATTGGAAGAGACTGGAGATGGAGTTGTTGGACACAGATGGCAAAACAATGATTCTGAGGGGCATGCACTCATACCAACAGTAAACATTTTTTGCGCACAAGATGGAGGCCGACTTGAGGCATGGGGATATAGAGTGGGTTATTGAGTTGAGAGTTTCAGAGGCTGGTGGAGCAGCAAAGCCTCACTCGGATATCCAAGCCATTCTTGATAGATACTCCACGATTTTCGGGGACATACCGCCAAGACAGCCACCTGACCAAGGATTCGAGCACACTATCGAGCTAGAGCACGAGAATCAAGCAGTGATTACTACCCCATATAGGTACCCCAAGGCCTACAGGGATGAGATTGAGAGGACCATACATGAGCTCCTAGCACTAGGACATATCCGGCTGAGTTTGAGCCCTTTTGCTTCATCAGTTGTATTAGTAAAGATGAAGGACGATACACTAAGGATGTGTATCGATTACAAGACCTTGAACAAGAAGACAATTAAGAACCGCTACCCTATTCCGAGGATTGATGAGTTGATGGATGAGTTAAGGGGGGCCAAGTTCTTCTCCAAGATACATCTGAGGTAGAGGTACCATCAGATATGGGTGAGGGGCAAGGATGTCCCTAAGACAGCTTTCAGGTGCCACTATGGGCACTTTGAGTTTCTAGTGATGCCCTTTGGGCTAACCAATGTTCCCGCTACCTTCTAGTCATGTATGAACCACATGTTTCGTGGGCAGCTAAGGAAGTTCGCGTTGGTGTTCTTCGATGACATAGTGATCTATAGCCGAACATGGGATGAGCATTTACAACATGTGGAAACAGTGCTTCGCATATTAGACGAGCGACAGTTTTATGTGAAGTTGTCCAAATGAGTTTGGGCTGACAAAGTGTTGGATATATTGTCATTGATGGCAAAGGAGAAGAAAGGAGCAACACCTGAACTATCACTAAAGCAAAAGAACAAAGAAGAACCAACAATAAGGCAAAGGAGACAGACAAGGAGCAGAGGCAGCAGAGAAAGCAAGGGCAGCAAAAAGAGGCAGCCCAGGCAGCAGATGAAGCAAAGGAGCAAAGAAGCAGAGAGGTAGCAGAGGCAGCAAAGAAGCAGAGAGGTAGTAGAGGCAACAAAGAAGCAAAGAGGTAGCAGAGGCAGCAAAGAAGCGGAGAGGTAGTAGAGGCAGCAAAGAAGCAGAGAGGTAGCAGAGAGGCAGCAGAGAAAGCATTAGACAAGAAGCAGAGATTTTAGTTTAATTGCTATGGGATGAGATTCTGTAATTGGGGGTTTTAAATGGGTCATGTGTGTCATTGGGATGTGCAACTATTTGTGCATTGATGATTTCATGTGAGAGTTGATCTGGGTTTATAAACGATTATGAATAAACTCTGTGGCAAGGGTTAGAATTAGAGATTTTGTGTATGAATTGAAGAAATTGATGGTTGCCGACATTGTGGTTTTGAATATGGTATATATATATATATATATATCGGTGTGAAATATATATGTATTCCTTGATTGAATACTGTCTGAGGAATGGTTGAGTTTCAGTGAATAAAACTCTGCAATAGGAATGATGTGGTATTTTATTACTATTGGAAGACTTGATTGTGAGAATTGAGAATGCACATTCATTTAATTGAGTTATGGGCGATTTGTACTTATTGGGCAAATTAGTATAAATCACGGTGAATCGATGTTAATAAGTGAACTGTTGAATTATTAAATTGAAGTGAAACCACAGTATTAACAGTGGAACGAAATTTGTGCTATAGTCACTCCAGAAGGGTAACCACCTGAAATCGAGGTTAGAAATCGAAAGGTTCGTTCATGAGTTAGGCCTTTCAATGAAGAACGCAAGTAATAATTGGCTCCTGAATTTTGAACACGGTCAAGTCTGCATCAAAAATTCTGTTTATCTGAATCAATATCAGGTGAAGTCGATCCATAGTGAGAAAACGAGATTTGAAAGGAGTCGAGTTATATTTAAGCCAGCATACAGTAAAGCCATGGAGAATTTAACCTCTGCATAAGAGGTTCTGGGAAGAATTCGATTCAATTGGTTCTTAATTGAGATCGGATTGCGATTATACTACCAATGCGGAGAATCGAGTTCCAAGCAGGTCTGAATCCAATCAAAGAAGTTGAATTGTGTTAAGCAGAGCTGAATGAAACCGAGAAGGCGAAGTCGAATTGCAGGAGCGAGGGCGGAGTCTTCGACGAAACCTCGAGTTAAAGTGGAACCAGAACTGTGTAAACAGTAAAGGCGGATATCGAAAACCGTTTATGGTTTTCACATAATTTCTAAATGGTAAGCGAAATCCCAAAAATAAATGCGATAGTGGTCAGCCTATAACACGTGTCTTTGGCAGTTTTTAGAATACAGCCTATTTCACAAAATAATTTCGTGTTAAAGCTCAGGGTGAATAAAAATGCGATTTCCGTCTGATTCCTAACCATCGGAGATTGACGTCATTCGCATCATTAATTTGCAAGGATGTTAACGCAAGGTAGGTCATGATGTGTTGTGGGCCCGAGATTATTAATATAGGGTTTTAAGGTTAATAAGGTCGGAGTTTCGTATGAAACACAATGGAATATGAACATAGCCAATTGTGTTTATTAATTAATTGATACGTGGGCCCGAGAGAAAGAGTAAACGTTGATGACGGAACTCTAATGTGTTGATATTCAGATTATGCGCTCAAGGTTGTAGACGTTTAAAGTGATGGACGATTAAATGATTTTTAATCCAAGGTTGAATTATTAACAAGAAATTCAAACGTGAAATTGGGTCAGAGTTATATAAATTGGGGGGGCCGAACCCAACCGTCACATTAATACATGTAGTGCATTCGGTTTTTACCAAGGTAGCCCTTTTCAAAGAACTGAGTTGTCCGCGTGGTACAATTGTATAGTGGATTGGTGTATTGTGACCACATGTTGTTTTGGGTTTTGATGCAGAGTTGGAGTTGCATATGAATGTTTATTTAAACAGGTTTGACATGTGGGGCCCGAACAGACTTGAGTGTTCATCAGGTTTTTGGTTATAAATCAAAGTCGGGTTTCAATATGGCTTATTGACCATTGGGGTTAAATTATAAAACCTGAGTTATATGTCGAGACTTATATATATGGTTTGAGATTAAGGTGTCGTGGGCCAGATATAATATTTGGGCGTAATATAGAGTCTTCACACATTTTAACATATGTGGAAAAGCAAGTTATATTTCAAGTTCTAACCACAAGTCGAACCTTGATTCGACCCTCGTGAGAAGGTCTTATTATATAGTTCAACCATTGTCAAAAGAGAACTTTCGTGGTAAGTTATAGTATTGGGGTTTAATCCAAGATCCAATATATATATGTTGGCATTTCCATAAATCAAAGGCTGAAGGGCTGGTGGACCTTGAGTGAAGGTGAGTTTTGGTTTAAATTATATATGCTGATCTGTCATACAGATATGGAGTTTCATAACCATGGAAAAATGAAGCTTCCGCATTAATTTAATTTGCCCAAACTGAGATTTAATTGAAAAAAATTGGTGGATGCATTTTTACATGCATAGAGATGAAGAATGTGGGCCTGGCAGGGGTACATGCATAGAAAGCAGGAGAGTATGCAGAACTGTTACATGACAGCAACAGAAAAGACAAACGCACAGCAAGCCAAGGGTCGGAAAAAGGGCTGAGTGAAATTGATTTATGTAACTATAAATGTGAATGTAAATGATTTAAAATTATTTTTATTGTGTGTGATGCAAAGGCAAGTCTCTGTACGCAAAAAAAACTAGGCTATAAAACTGAAATTTGTACACATTGCTATATTCCTCTGAATGAGCTGGACAAAGAAATGAGAAGGTGGAAGGCAAAGGGTCATGGTTGTTCATTTCGAATTCGATGTAGAATACAAACAGTCATGAAGTGAACTCTATAAATAATATTACAAAGATATACATAGAGAGTTTTTTCGAGAATGGAGAAATGAGGCAGAGAGGGTAAGAAGAAGGAGGAGCAGATAGAGACGCTGTGAAGATCCAGAGATGATATAATGCAGATATGAAAGCTAGAGGACAGCAGTGAAGAAGGAGGAAAACAGAGCTAATGTCCAAGTAAATCAGCATATGATTTTATTGTAATGTGAGGAAGTTGGTGCTTAAATATCAAGTTGTAGCTTGATAGATGTCAATTGTAGCTGACTGAGGTAGGAGCCTCCTATAGGTTGTAGCCTGCAGAAAATAGAGGAAGTTGGTGCTTCCATATCAAGTTGTAGCTTGATAGATGTTAGTTGTAGCTAGCTAAGGTAGGAGCCTCCTGTAGGTTGTAGCCTGCAGAAAATAGATGGGGGTTGGAGCTTCCTTGCAAGTTGTAGCTTGCAAAATTGAGGTAAGAGCTTCCTGTAGGTTGGAGCCTACAGAAAATCAGTGGTGAGAGGGAGTTGGAGCTTGCCTTTGCATCACAACAATAATAAGATGTGGTTTTCTCCCTTATGGGTTTCCACTTATATCTGTTGTCTATGTGCATGATGTTTATGTGTTGATATGGTGTATCTAGTCTGCATAATACTTGCTGCTCACATATTAAGTTTGTTGTTACATTATCTAATCTGCTTAATACTTGCTGCTCACATATTAAGTTAATCATGAAATGAAGGTGTAAACAAGTTTAAAGGAAAGTTTTAAAAGTCCATGAATGTGTTAAACTGATTCACCCCCCCTCCCCCCCCGTCTCAGTTTAACTAAGGGTTCAACAATTGGTATCAGAGTAGGTTCCTTTGGTGTAAGCCTTATAGCTTGAAGGAGATCTGGTTGAGTCATGGACTATCGAAATGTACCTGTGCTAAATACAACAAACTTTCCTGAATGGAGAGATAAGGTTAAAACAGAATTAATGGCTTATGAACCTGAGGTATGGAAACTTGTATGTGATGTTTACTGCACAGACTCTCCCTCTTTGCAAGAACAACAGCGGAATGCCAAAGCAAATTGTGTGATATATAACAGTGTTCATAACAAGGATCTTGATTTAATAATGGAAGAAATCTGTAAAAGAAATCTGGGATAGATTGCATTTCACGCATGAAGAAGACATTAGTGGCTGCATTGTCAAGAAGGAGAAGAGAATCAAGAAGAAGAAAAATTCATGTCAAAAGAAAAAAGTTCAATCAAATAAGGTATCTGCTAGTGTGAATGGAAGTGAGTACCATGAAGAAATTACAGTTGAGGAAAAAGCCAAACTTGACACAGTCTTGACTGAAATAGAAAGATTGAAGAATGAAAACAAAGACCTTAAGACATTGGTGCAAATATGTGATGAGAGAGAATATGAAGATAAGAAAGAAATTGTTGGCATGAAGACACAACTTGAAGAAGCAAGGAAAGTAGAAGACACTCTACTAAAGCAAATAAAGGATAAAATTCAGAAACAAGAGAAATTGGAAGAAGAAGTAGTGTGCATGAGAAAGAAATTAGAGAAAGCCCAAAGAGAATTATTAATGAATACTCCTCAAATGAAAAGCTCTGGACAGTTGGACCAAATTCTAAATGCTCAAAGGTCTCCTCTCATAAAGACTAGGATAGGCTATGAAGGAGAAACAAGTAAGTCCAAGGTAGAAGATAACAGGAATATCATTTTTGTAAAAGTTGTAAAGGATAATGAAGCAGCTCAGAAGATTCCTACAGAAGTAGAAGCCAGCAAGAACATGATTTGTAAAGAAACAAACAGAAACAAGCAGCAACATGAAAGAACAGAGAATGAAAGGATGAAACAATCAACCACTAAAGGCTCATACGCTCCTAAGGATGAATTGAACAAATTCAAAAGATGTCAAAGGAGGTTCTTTCCTCCTATGAAAAATATCACATGTTTCTCTTGTCATAAACCAAGACATATTGCAGCACATTGTAAGACCAGGCATATCAACTTTAACCAGCAAAAGATGCAGCAAATGAGAAGAACCCCTCAAGCAAGCAACTGGAAAAGACAATCTTTCACCAGGTACACAAATCATTTCCATGGCTACTGTTATGCATGCAATGAATTTGGACATAAATCTGTTGAATGTAAATTATGTTCAAAAAGGGGAACAAAATATTATACATCAGCTCAAGCGTACCTTGGTAAAATAAGATGTTATGTATGCCTCAAGCTTGGTCACAAAGCAAAGGACTGTAAACTGCCATATACATTAAAGAACTCTAGACAGATGATGGAATCTAATCAAATCAAACAAAACTATGAATCAAAAAGAAGTGCAGACATTATGAAGAACCCCAATAAAGTATGGAAGGAAAAGAGAAAGGGGGAGCCTGTTACCCCAACAACATAATGAATCCATCATAGTCTCAGGGGGAGCTTCTCTAGGAAGCAACGCAAATATCCAACCAGTGATAGATATGAAGCAACATCCCAGGGGGAGAGCAGTTCATAAATAGTCCCCACAAAAGTAGTCTAAGAAGAGCTCCTTGGAATGAGGACAGCTATAAGATCAGGAAGGGAAAGGACAATTTCTCTAACAGAGAACTATAGAGGAAGAAGATTATCTGAAGCATTAAATAGATGACAGATTCATGGAAGAAGAGAAGGCAACAAGCAGCCATGATGGTAGAGGGAACATCAGCCATGAACATGTAAGCTAAGAAGACATCAACACATTAAGTGATGAATGGTTAAAATCACAAAAATTATGTTTCGAGCTACAGAACTGGAAAGACCCATAAAGGATGATCACATTGTGCATCATACTACTAGAATTAACTATGAATCACATTAAGAAGGATGAGTAAGAGAAGTGCCTATCATCATTATGTCATTTCATCATTCATCTATGGAAAGTCCCCTTGGAGGAATGTAGTTAAGCAAGTGATAAATCTCTGAGTGATCTGCCCATGAAGATTCCTAGTATAGAAATTGAAGATGTCTTCCTGAAGATCATTATGTTAGAACAGTTCAATTGTATATAAAGCAGCAATGATTCTGGAGCAGTCCTAGAAAGGAAAATGCAGTGACATTCATTTGAACAGAATGACAGAATAAGAAAAATGGTTAATGATGCCAAAGATCAGTATATTGATGATTGTTGGTGTGAACAGTGGAAAGCTCAACAGTACAAATTATGAAGGTTGTCTTAACTATGGGTTCATGTGCGAACTAAAGTGAAAGTAGTATCAATTGGTATTTGGATCAAGCAGTTTGCCTATCAACAGAATAACCAAGTGTCCTCAATAGACCAGTGGTATGGTACAGGTCCTCAAGATCAGAATTACATCAAGGTAGTATTCCCAGCGTTATCTACATTTTTAAAGCATAAAAGGGTCAATGAAAGGGCAAAAGGATCATTATCTTGTTTACACTTGAAGTAGTATATTGAACATTGAAGCAATATCTATTTCTAGATATAACTGTATGCCTTCCTCAAGTCAGTACAAATATATCTTCAAGGCCTCTCTCTTAAGATCATTCATAAAACTGTGTGAAGTCTGTTGGCTGAGATATCAATTAACTCGAAGATGTTTTTGTTGAAAATCATCATGACAAAATAGTTAAAGTATCTGAAGTATGAAGGACTAGTTGTGATTACCATTGAAGCTCAAAAGTCTTTTATTAATTCATCCAAATCCTACTTCAGCATAAAGGATTTGCTGGTGATTCACCTTTAAAGAGAGACTGATCGTTGACATACATACCCCCCTTATGTCATAAAGAAAATTGCATGATTGATAAGTGAAGCCTCAAGGGTTTGTTTTCGAAAGTACATTGTGCAAGCAGTAAAGTCATTTGATCTCTTAGATTAAATTCTGGTTGATTCATTGTTCACATCAGCAACAAAGACCTTTCAGCGATTAAGTGTAACATCCTTGTCAGCATCCTAGCTCATATCACCACCAACAGGCAGGAAGGTGAACCACAACGATAAAAGATATATTGGCATCATCATAATTGAACATATGTTGTACTGCAGATGTGTATTGCAGTAGAAGACATATTCCATCTACAATATTCCTCAACAGATATGTATTTCTCATGAAAATCATACTAGAGACTGAAGTATATTTGAAGCATTCTCAGTATTTTAGTTTTGGTGCAATGATGCATCTCTGATTATATAAGTCCGATTATATAGGGTTGTTCTATCATCACCTACACTCTATACAAGTGCAAGGAGTTTGTGCTTTGGGATGGTATCAACCTACTGTGTATATACAAGTTCAATAATTCTCAAAAGTGTTCTCTCAACAACTCGTGTACGCCAGTCTGGAGCAGCAAGGTATAATATCAAAAGAAGAAGGACCTAAACACAACTCAGAGAGAGGAAATGCAAAGACAGAATCTACACTGAGACATGTGCAACCCTTTGTTGGGAATCACGATTGTCGTTAGACCAAAACCCGCAAGTGTTAGTCAACGATTGCATCGCCAGAGATAAGCATCCACGAGAGGCAGTTAGTCCATGTCGCGAAACACATGAGGAGCGTTGGTTTATCCAATGTCTAACAATCTCACCCCCAAGGCGAGCCGGGTGTGGATCGAACTCGTGACCTATGCTCTAATACCACTTGTTGGGAATCACGATTGTCGTTAGACCAAAACTCGCAGGTGTAGTCAACAATCGCATCGCCAGAGATAAGGATCCAAGAGAGGTGGTTAGTCCATGTCGCAAAACACACGAAGAGTGTTGGTTTATCCAATGTCCAACACCCTTTGCCATTGATGTCAACGGGGGAGGAAAAGCAAGCAAAAGAAGATAGGCAGAGGAAGACAAAACACACCTTTCATAATGAAAAGGAGAGGAAGTCCTGGAGGAAGTATTGGAGTATTGCCATCAATGCCAAAGGGGGAGACTATTGGAAATATTGTCATTGATGGCAAAGGAGAAGAAAGGAGCAGCACCTGAACTATCACAAAAGCAAAAGAACAAAGAAGAACCAGCAATAAGGCAAAGGAGACAAACAAGGAGCAGAGGCAGCAGAGAAAGCAAGGGCAGCAAAAAGAAGCAGCCCAGGCAGCAGATGAAGGAGCAAAGAAGCAGAGAGGTAGCAGAGGCAGCAAAGAAGCAGAAAGGTAGTAGAGGCAGCAAAGAAGCAAAGAGTTAGTAGAGAGGCAGCAGAGAAAGCATTAGACAAGAAGCAGAGGCAGCAAAGAAGCAGAGATTTTAGTTTAATTGCTATGGGATGAGATTCTATAATTGGGGGTTTTAAATGGGTCCTGTGTGTCATTGGGATGTGCAACTATCTGTGCATTGATGATTTAATGTGAGAGTTGATCTGGGTTTATAAACGGTTATGAATAAACTCTGTGGCAAGGGTTACAATTAGAGATTTTGTGTATGAATTGAAGAAATTGATGGTTGCCGACATTGTGGTTTTGAATATGGTAAAGATGATATATATATATATATATATATATATATATATATATATATATATCGGTGTGAAATATATATGTATTCCTTGATCGAATATTGTCTGAGGAATGGTTGAGTTTCAGTGAATAAAACTCTGCAATAGGAATGATGTGGTATTTTATTACTATTGGAAGACTTGATTGTGAGAATTGAGAATGCACATTCATTTAATTGAGTTCTGGGCGATTTGTACTTATTGGGCAAATTAGTATAAATCAAGGTGAATCGATGTTAATAAGTAAACTGTTGAATTATTAAATTGAAGTAAAACCACGGTATTAACAGTGGAACGAAATCCGTGCTATAGTCACTCCAGAAGGGTAACCACCTGAAATCGAGGTTGGAAATCGAAAGGTTCGTTCATGAGTTAGGCCTTCAATGAAGAGCACAAGTAATAATTGGCTCCTGAATTTTGAACATGGTCAAGTCTGCATCAAAAATTCTGTTTATCTGAATCAATATCAGGTGAAGTCGATCCATAGTGAGAAAACGAGATTTGAAAGGAGTCGAGTTGTGTTTAAGTCGGCATACAGTAAAGCCATGGAGAATTTAACCTCTGCATAAGAGGTTCCGGGAAGAATTCGATTCAATTGGTTCTTAATTGAGATCAGATTGCGATTATACTACCAAAGCGGAGAATCGAGTTTCAAGCAGGTCTGAATCGAATCGAAGAAGTTGAATTGTGTGAAGCAGAGCCGAATGAAACCGGGAAGGCGAAGTCGAATTGCAGGAGCGAGGGCGGAGTCTTGGACAGACCCTCGAGTTAAAGTGGAACCAGAACTATGTAAACAGTAAACGCGGAAATCGAAAACCATTTATGGTTTTCGCATAATTTCTAAATGGTAAGCGGAATCCCAAAAAGAAATGCGATAGTGGTCAGCGTATAACACGTGTCTTTGGCGGTTTTTAGAATACGGCCTATTTCAACAAATAATTTCATGTTGAAAGCTCAGGGTGAATAAAAATGCGATTTCCATCAGATTCCCAACCATCGGAGATCGACGGCATTCGCATCATTAATTTGCAAGGATGTTAACACAAGGTAGGTTGTGATGTGTTGTGGACCCGAGATTATTAATATTGGGTTTTAAGGTTAATAAGGTCGGAGTTTCGTATGAAACACAATGGAATATGAACATAGCGAATTGTGTTTATTAATTAATTGATACATGGGCCCGAGAGAAAGAGTAAACGTTGATGACAGAACTCTAATGTGTTGATATTCAGATTATGCGCTGAAGGTTGTAGACGTTTTAAGTGATGGACGATTAAATGATTTTTAATCCAAGGTTGAATTATTAACAAGAAATTCAAACGTGAAATTGGGTCATAGTTATATAAATTGGGGCTAAACCCAACCGTCACATTAATATATGTATTGCATTCGGTTTTTACCAAGATAGCCCTTTTAAAAGAACTGAGTTGTCCACATGGTACAATTGTATAGTGGATTGGTGTATTGTGACCACACGTTGTTTTGGGTTCTGAAGCAGAGTTGGAGTCGCATATGATGTTTATTTAAACAAGCTTGACATGTGGGGCTTGAACGGACTTGAGTGTTCATCGGGTTTTTGGTTATAAATCAAAGTCGAGTTTCAATATGGCTTATTGACCATTGGGGTTAAATTATAAAACCCAAGTTATATGTCGAGACTTATATATATGGTTTGAGATTAAAGTACCATGGGCCAGATATGATATTTGGGTGTAATATAAACTCTTGACACATATTAACATACGTGGAAAAGCAAGTTATATTTCAAGTTCTAACCGCAAGTCGAACCTTGATGCGACCCTCGTGAGAAGGTCTTATTATATAGTTCAACCATTGTCAAAAGAGAAATTTCGTGGTAAGTTATAGTATTGGGGTTTAATCCAAGATCCAATATATATATGTTGGCATTTCCATAAATCAAAGGCTGAAGGGCTAGTGGACCTTGAGTGAAGGTGAGTTTTGGTTTAAATTATATATGCAGATCTGTCATCCAGATATGGGGTTTCATAACCATGGAAAAATGAAGCTTCCACATTAATTTAATTTGCCCAGACTGAGATTTAACTGAAAAAATTTGGTGGATGCATTTTTACATGCATAGAGATAAAGAATGTGGGTTTGGCAGGGGTACATGCATAGAAAGCAGGAGAGTATGCAGAACTGTTACAAGACAACAGCGGAAAAGACAAACGCACAGCAAGCCAAGGGCTAGAAAAAGGGCTGAGTGAAATTGATTTATGTAACTGTAAATGTGAATGTAAATGATTTAAAATTATTTTTATTGTGTGTGATGCAAAGGCAAGTCTCCGTAGGCAAACAAAACTCCGCTATAAAACTGAAATTTGTACACATTGCTATATTCCTCTGAATGAGCTGGACAAATAAATAAGAAGGTGGAAGGCAAAGAGTCATGGTTGTTCATTTCGAATTCCCTTTAGAATACAAACAGTCATGAGGTGAACTCTATAAATAATATTACAAAGATATACATAGAGAGTTTTTTCGAGAATGGAGAAATGAGGCAGAGAGGGTAAGACGAAGGAGGAGCAGATAGAGAAGCTGTGAAGATCCAGAGATGATATAAGGCAAATATGAAAGCTGGAGGACAGCAGTGAAGAAGGAGGAAAACAGAGCTGATGTCCAGGTAAATCAGCGTATGATTTTATTGTAATGTGAGGAAGTTGGTGCTTCCATATCAAGTTGTAGCTTGATAGATGTCAGTTGTAGCCGACTGAGGTAAGAGCCTTCTGTAGGTTGTAGCCTGCAGAAAATAGAGAAAGTTGGTGCTTCCATATCAAGTTGTAGCTTGATAGATGTCAGTTGTAGCTGGCTGAGGTAGGGGCCTCCTGTAGGTTGTAGCCTACAGAAAATAGATGGGAGTTGGAACTTCCTTGCAAGTCGTAGCTTGCAGAATTAAGGTAGGAGCCTCCTGTAGGTTGGAGCCTATAGAAAATCAGTGGTGAAAGGGAGTTGGAGCTTGCCTTTGCATCACAACAATAATAAGATGTGGTTTTCTCCCTTATGGGTTTCCACTTATAGTTGTTGTCTATGTGCATGATGTTTATGTGTTGATATGGTGAATCTAGTCTGCTTAATACTTGTTGCTCACATATTGAGTTTGTTGTTACATTATCTAATCTGCTTAATACTTGTTGCTCACATATTAAGTTGATCATGAAATGAAGGTGTCAACAAGTTTGAAGGAAAGTTTTAAAAGTCCATGAATGTGTTAAACTGATTCACCCCCCCCCCCTCTCAGTTTAACTAAGGGTTCAACACAAAGATGCTCTACCTGGGGCACATTATAGGCACCAATGGAGTGACGATGCATGAGGATAACATTAGGGACATTCGGGATTTTCCAGAGCCCAAAAATGTCACAGAGTTGAGAGGGTTTGTGGGCATTTGCACCTACTACCGGATGTTTGTGAAGGGGTTCGGCAGCGCCACTCACAGATTTGACAAAGAAGGGGGCCTTCACATGGACCACTACAGTGCAAGAGGCATTTGATCGCCACAAACAGGTGATGAGTAGTTGTCCAGTCCTTGCACTTCTAGATTTTAGCAAGCCCTTCATTTTGGAGTGTAATGCATCTGGTGAAGGAGTGGGGGTCGTACTAGTGCAGGAGGGGCATCCCATAGCCTTTGAGAGTCGGAAACTCTTGCCTCACGAGAGGCTTTACGCCATATATGAAAAAGAGATGCTAACCATCATGTATGCGATATCCAACTTTAGACAGTACTTGGTGGGGAACCGGTTTAGGGTCAGGACAGACCACAACAACCTTCGATTTTTCTTAGAGCAGAGACAGCTTCTGGAGAGGCAACAGAAGTGGGCTAGTAAGATTCAAGCTTACGACTTTGACATTGAGTATGTCAAAGGGAAGCATAAAATAGTGGTCGATACTTTGTCGAGGAGGCCAGCGTCTCTCTCGATGATAAGTATCAAGGCAGATTGGATGGACCAACTGCTAGTCGAATACTAGGAGTGGTTTGCATGTGAGGTTTTGGATGGACAAGTGACAGATGATTGATAGCGGGTCATGGATGAGGTGATTTACTACCGGGACCGAATCTATTTGACAGCTAACTCCTAGTTGCGGGAGAAGATTTTGCATGCAGAACATGATTCTCCACTATACAGGCACCAGGGGTTCACCAAGACTTACCGAACCATTAAAGAGAGCTTCTCATGGAAGGGCCTTAAGGAGGATGTTTTGAGACGTTCGGGAGTGCGAGGTTCACCAGAGAAACAAGGGGGAGTTGACCCATCCGACAGGTTTGCTACAATTGCATCCCATCTCTGAAAGGAAGTCGGAGAGTATTTCGATGGACTTCATCACCGGGTTAACCATGGTGCAGGGAAAATACTGTATCTTCATTGTGGTTGACCGATTAATGAAGTAGGCACATTTCTTCGCCATCTCAGCCCGGTACACGGCCTCACAGGTGCCCGAGTTGTTCTTCAAGGACAATTTTCGATTGCATGGTCTCCCCAAGACCATAGTCATTGATCGGGATAGCAAATTCATGGGGGGGTTTTGGCAAGAGCTACTCTAATTGGTGGGCATAGAACACACCCCGAGCACAAGTTACCACTCACAGATAGATGGGCAGACCGAGATAGTCAACAAGCGGTTAGAGGGTTATTTGTGTAACTATGTCATGGGATAGGGCCAAAGATGACCCTGTCCCAAAGATTGGATCCAAGAGAGCCAAGACATTCTTAGGGCTCTCAAGGATAACTTGGTGACCACCCAGAATCACCAAAAGATGTATGCAGAGCTAGTGAGAGAAAATTGCAGCCTTGGTGGGGGCCGGGAGAGCCAATGAGAAGGCTTTGTGTTTGGTAGAGTGGCAGCACTGTGAGTGGCCAAGGAGGAGCAGCGCAGGAGTGGCCAGTGAGGGGGCATCATAGTCCTAGGTGGGGCCCAAGAGAAACATTGAGCTATTAGGGACAAAAGGGAAGAGGCAACTCATTCCTCATCATTCATTCACCTAAGTATTTTCTATCTTCTTGACTGAGCACATTTCAGCTAGAGAGCCAAGTCTGCAGTGTTGTTCAGCACAAGAGATCTTCAAGCAGAGATCTCAACCTCTGCTTCGGGGGACTTCGAGTGCCCGCTCAGGAGAGGAAGTTCCACCATTTTGTGAGGGAGACTTAGAGCATCAGCAGCAGGAGTGTGTATTCCCTTCAGGACTACGTAGAGGTAGCAGGGACTGCGCAGTGATTGCGCAATGCAGTCTAAAGTTAGTGTTGAAAGTGTGGGAGAGAAGAGGAGTTCAGCTGAAGGATTTGGAGGGGAGGCTAGCCACCTCCTAGCAGGGATTTTGGCAGTGTTTTAGAGACATTTTCTAGCAGTTTCAGACAGAAAGTCGAATTCCCCAGCAGAGCAACGCGCCAAGCCCAAAGGGGCCATTTTTTGGGGTCGAGATTTCTGCAAACCTTTCGTGGGTTTAGTGAGAGGAGTCTGGTGACCAATTCCCGGAATGTTCTAAGCAGGGGAGCTAGGCCAACCAGTAGTCCAAAATTAGGCAACAACAATAAATTCCAGGGCTAAGCATCACAGTGGGTCAACCATGCAAAGCATACTTCACAGATGATTTGCTAGGATTAGAGTTGTTCTTTAGCCTGCCTTGAGCAGGCCCAGGTGCTATCCTTCTAAGCACAATATTGTACTCTTTCCCAACATTTTAATAAAATGGCTTAGCTCTGAATTTTGACCTCATTTCTTGTTTATTTAATGGTCTTTTCAATTTTGTTGTAGTTACTTGTCTATTTGCACTTTTATTACTATTAATCCCTATTTCGAGATATTACACCCAAAAAAACCCAATGTGGGATGACTAGTGCAGCAGATCTAAGGGTTTATATATTATGCAGTAAATATTCTGATTACGAATCTATGATTGACACCATCAAATCATACAGAGAAATTGACAGAAGAGATCTTGAGAGACAAACCTCACTCCTCCATGGGAACCCGACACTGATTTGCACCAAGACTGGACTGCCCTGCACTTCCTCTACACAGTGACTGCGTCACTCACGCAGTCTCTACGCCACATACAACTGTCGTTTTGCCTTTGCACTGGTCTCACTATTGGCTGGAAACTGAGGCCTTGTGGCCTCCAGAAAATCTCCCCAGGATCGAGCACTGCCCTAACAGCATCTCCTCAGCAGGAAAACGACTTCCCCTCTGGCTCTGCACAGTGACTACGTAGGCACTGCATCACTAGCTCTGCGTTGATGTTGTGGATCTCTCTACCTCTTCTGCTATATACTCTCCGCATCAGGATTTATTCGAACTGGAATTACTGCCCCTCGCTGCAAAAGATCTCTAGATCAAATTTTCTTCCTGAGCACTGCTCACTAAAGAAATTGATATATGATCTCTTCTTTATGTCTCCAAAATGTGTCCCTTCAAGCCAATCTTATAATCTTCTCGTTGAGACTTCAACGACCTAGATTAGATCTCTAATCAACAACTAAGATTAACTTTTGACTTGATCCATTTGTTCTACATCATTCTCAATCATTCTATTAATTCACTTTAATTATTTTATTTTCCTAAGTTTAGACTTAGGGTCCCCTTAAAAATAATTAATTATTTCTATAGAATACAATCCAAGTGGAATTTCTCCAAACGATATCTGGGTTAACTGGAATACATGTGTCTAAGCCTCTACAAAACTTGAGACTTAGAGCACATTCGATGCTACCCCATTTCAACACTCCCTCTTAGCGAGGAATGTGCTCTAACAACATGCCCTACTGCATACTGTTCTGACCCTGAAGCATCTCCCTCTGCACTGCTAATGTCTGACACTGTTGCCCATCAACTCTGCGCAAACACCGCATCTGTACTGCTGCTGACACTGCCATTGTCGACAAAGCATCCGTACTGCAACTCAATCTGAATTCTGCATCCGTGTTATTGTTGACTCTTCCACTGCCAACTGCTATGCACTGCAACACAATTGCTTTCTACAACTAAAAAACATCCAAAATTGGTCAAGTATACTGCATCTCAGTGATGAATATCTGACTGTTGGTAGCCTCTACGTTGCCTCTCTAAAGTTGTTGTGCTACTGCTGATCTGCACTGCGTCCCTCTGTGTTGCTGCAACACTGCTCTGTGATGTTCAGACTCCGGCGCTGCTAACCACTACGTTGTCACTTCAGCGCTCCTCTGCACCAATTGGCACTAGTCCATCCTGCTACTTCCAATTTGGGCTCAAGTAGCAAGGTGATGATCCGAGAGGTGGACTCCTCAAGGATCCTACCCAACTTGTTGATGTCTAGGTCTACAACTCCAAATCAGCCCACCTCCCTCCTAGAGGTATATGAGCAATCATAGCAAACTCCTCCTCTATCTTCGTTGCTTCGGCCTGAGGATCTTGCTTCTCATCCTTGTCCTTCTTTCTGAGAGCAAACTATCTGGCGTAATGCCCCATCTCACCACACCGGAAGCATTTGATCTTTCAAAGATCCTTCTTCCTCCCACACTGCTCTTGTTGTCCCTTTGATGCAAGGGATGCATTCTCATCCTCCTCCTTCTTGACCTTCGAACCACTACTGCTGCTACTCTCAAGTTGACACTTGAGTAAATCTCTCCTCATCTCTTATTGCTGAAGAGCTGCCCACACCGCTTCCCAACCCGCCAAATTCTCTCTGCCCAAGATGCTCTAAACAAAGGTTTGATAGTCTCCGGACACAAAATTTAAGGGAAGTTTGACCAACTTTGTTGCCTGAGCAGCTGACCCCACAACTGCTAGTTGATCTCGATTTTCCTGAAGTCTAGACACGAATGGATCAATGCGCTCTCCTTTTTGCATCCTGGTGGTCAGCATTTTCTCCTCCAGAAACATCTTCCGCTGCTCGGAAGACCCCTGATATAGCATTGCCAACACATCCCACATCTCCTTGGCTGCCCCTTTTCCAGAGATGTGTGAAACAATATGATCCTTCACTCTGTCGAGGATCAACCGCTTGGCCTTTTCCATATTCTTCTTGAAGGCCCTTAATGGTGTTGCATCTACCAGTTCAGCCTTTGCACTGTCGATAGCCTTGGAATCAGAAGCTCCTTTGTCCTTCTCCTTAGGACAAGTGCTGGCAAAGTGTCCAAGTTCGCCACAGTTAAAGCACCGATCCTTGGAAAGGTCCCTCTTCTTCTCCCCTTGTTGTTTTCTTTCCTTAGATGCAAGGGCTGCATCATCTTCCTCTTCTTTCTTCACTCTCACTGTCCCACCACTGATATTCTGCTTCTTGGTCATCCTCCTGATCTCCTCTTGGCGGAGGATAGCCCACATGTCTACCCAAGATGGTAAAGCTGCTATGCCCAGTATACTCTGGACTAATGTTTGCCATTCCTCGGAGACTACATTTAGGGTAGTCCTCAGTAAGACTCCTTCATCTAGAGTTGCACCATGCCAACCAGTTGGTCTCGGATGGTCCAAAGTCGGAAAAGGAAAGGATCTATTTCCTCACCCATCTACATCTGGAAAAGCCTCATCTGATTCTCTAAGAGCATTTTTTGTTAGACAGAGCTTCCTTGACACATCGCTTCTAGAGCGACCCACATGTCATTTTCTGTGTTCTTATCGGCAATATGTGGTACTATGTTATCCTTCACTCTGGTACCACGTTATCCTTCACTCTGTCCATGATCAAACGCTTATTCTGCACTTGATTCTCCTTAAATCTCTTCAGAGGATTAGGATCTGGCCCAACTAGAACACTCATTGCATAGTCCTTGATGTTGTACTCATCTAGGACTAATAGGATTTGTGCCCTCCAGATGACAAAGTTGGACACACCGTCCAACCTGTCCTGGTCTCTCAGCCCATGAGAAGCCATCTAGCTCAAATCTGACAGAAACAGTACTCTTCTCCCTCAATATGTAGCTACAGAAACTCTGGATCTGGGTTTCTTAGTGACTAGAACCCCTCTAGTAACTGCTAAAAGTTGATTTCCCTCCTGGAAATCTTCCACCCAAACACAATCAGACAAAACTCTTCGATCACCCTCCTATCGAATCTCAAATCTGTTTGGCTCAGATCTGCTGAGTAGCTGTCTTCCTCCCGCCTTTGTTGAATTAGCTAGGCACAATCTGCACCGAAAGAATCTCCACCACAGCAGCACTGCTAAAGATCTAAAGCACTGCTTCTAGATCTTGGCAAGGCTTTTCTGCAACAGGAAGAATGACTGGAATGCATCTCACTGACTGGCCCAACGCAGCCTCAGCGCTGCTCAGAAGTGGACTGCATAACCCCAGATTGGGTGATGCAGTCCTTAAGCTGGCCTAGGAAGGCTCTACGTAAACCTGATGGCCTTCTGAAACTGCAGCGCTGCCCCTTCCTGGATCTGCGTCCTCCTGCTGCCAAGCTGCCCCTTTCGGATATTTGCTACTTCTGCTACTATCCTGTAGAAAAAATATTCTTTAGCTGATTTGCTTGAGATTCAGCTTCATCTGCTATCGCTCTAATACCATGTGAAAATTCTACTGCAGTATCATGGGTTACTTCTATTTGATTTAATTATACAAGTTATCCTTAGAAATTAGATTCAGAAGATACAGAAGTAAACACGACTAACAGCCTACACATGCAGATCATTTACTGAATATTACGCTCATTCAAACAAAGTGACCCACTGATTTTTGGACAAAGTCTCCGGAAAAAAACCAATGCAGGAAAATCGGTCCAGCAGATGAGGGTTTTATTAATTCTTCAACAAATGATATCTTTACAAGGAAATATACTGGCAGATATAACCTGAAACATTTGAGACTGAATTTCCGGCTCCCTCGGACAATTCTTTGACACCCTAATCAGCTTTTGTTGGCTGATATGTCTGTCTGTGTGTTTCTCTGCACAATCCCAGCGCTGGACTACGTAAGTCTTCATAGGGACTGTGTGGGTTCTCTGCACTGCAGCCTCAAGTTGCCTCCAGTGATCCACTACTGCCCTCTATCCCTGATTTCGATCACTACTGCCTTCCTCCTCCTGCTTCTGCAAACCCTTCACCCCGCAACTCTCCCACTGAAATCAAATTCTCTTACTTCAGAATCGATCTCCTTCGAGTACTGAGTGTATGCCCGCCTCGTTTTCCAAGTGAACCTCAAGCTCTCTTTTATAATCTTCTCGTTGGAGAACCAACGGCTCAGATTAGAAGTTTAATCAATGGCTAAGATTAAAACTTGACTTGATCCTTGTTTTCTAAAAGATTCACACTCTGACTTATTAATACCCTTTAATTATTTCATTTTCCTAAGTTTAGACTTAGGGTCTTCATTAAAATAATTAATTATTTTAATAAGTCATGATCCGAGTGGAATTTCCACAAACGGTTTATGGGTTCTTTCGAATGTTTTTGTCCAAGACTCCCTGCAAAGTTTGATACTTCGAACACTTTCGGATGCTACAAAAATCAACACCATTAACCCTCATCAAGACTTCGGTTGCCTCAGACCTTTTTCAAGATAGGTGGTGCGTGAAAATGAGATGAGGAGAGATCCTTTATATACAAATTTAGATTTGATGTTTTGGTGAAATCGACTTTAACTTTTGGAGGGAAATTCAAATTTCAAATTTCAATTTTTCCCACCTAAACCAAATCATGACTTGTAATATTTCTTTTGAATAATTAAATATTTTCCTTATCCAAATTGGACAATCTATATCGACTTTGGTCCTCTTGAAAAGAGGGATTCAATGAATTGGCCCTAGTTGCCAATTTTAACACTCCCTCTCAACAAGGGAGAATTCCACCTGCCAATCCATCTGCTGCCATAGATCATCATGTTATCTTGTCATCATGAACCATCTCTTTCATCTTTGTTCTACTCTGCTCTGTTGAACATTGATATGAATAATGAAGAAGAATTGATCGAGAGTGAGTCATAAGACCTTGCCACTCTCCACTGACCCAAAGTCAGTCTAGAGGTAAAACCTCAATCAGACTTGATCCCAGATCAAGTTGTAGAACACCATGCATCGTAGTATAGAGAGTACGGAAATACATGATGCGTCCATCAGTAGTGCGATGCTATATATCCACATTTCCCAACTCATTGGCCAAATGAGAGGTACTTCCCATGTGCCCCGGACTACATGGGTAGGATGTTGCAAGAACACCAACATGAAAAGAATATATCACCTCCTACTCATAATCATACGTGGGGAAAGCAGAAACCACATCCTACAAATACACATCACAATCATGTGTAGGGAAAGGATGAACCACCTCCTACACGCATGCAAAAACACCAACAGTAGGGAAAGGATGAACCACCTCCTACACGCATGCAAACCAACAATATTAGGAAGAGACCTACACGTCGGGAAAGGATGAACCACGTCCCACCGACGTGTCAACCATCAATCGTAGGGAATGAGCATCCTACATGTGGGGGAAAGGATGAACCACGTCCCACCGACATGTCATCAGATGCCTATATGCATCTCTCACAAGGGTATCCGCATGTGAAGGTGAACCACTCATCCTGCTCATATGCCATAGGAGAAGGTGAATCACTCATCCTATGCATATCTCATCACTCGTACGGGAAAGTGAACCATTCACCCTACACACATGTCAACCATCATGGGGTATCACAGGGGGAGGTGAATCGCTCATCTTGTAGACAACGCACCACTAGGGGAAGGTGAACCACTCACTCTATGGTCGCTCATAGCTCAAAAAGTACCCCCAACCCCCAGGAGCTCAGTCTTCAACTGAGACCATCATAGAGGAGACTTTCCACGACTCCCAACCTTTTTCTGAATGAGGATAAATTTTGACCTTACCAAGAGACATTGAGAGGATGTCGGTAACCTGCACATCCATCCTGAAATGATGGAGCTTGATGTTGAGATTTTGTGTATTGGGGTAGCATCGGATGTGATCTAGCTCCCAAAATTTGTGGAGGGACTAGAGTACACTTGATCTACAAGACCTAGAAAGGGATTTGGGAAATTTCATCTGGTTTGGGAGATATTTAATTAATTAATTATTTTAATGTATTTCCTTAGTCTAAACTTAGGAAAATTAAATAATTAAAGTTAATTAAATTAAACATGTGATGAAATTGTCTTAAGTCACATGGATCAAGCTTTCTTTTAATCTTAGCCATTGATTCAAGATCAGATCATGACCGTTGGTTTCCCAACGAGAAAAGTATAAAGGAAAGGCTTGGGGTCATTTGTAAAGATACACGTAGGCAGACCACTGCAGACAAGCTGAGATTCTAGGGCAAGGTTTGCAAAAAAATTTCAAAAGTGTTTCAGCTGCAGAGAGGGGAGTTTAGGCAAAGGGGATGGTCTGATCCCAGTGCCTAGAATCAGCAAGAGGCAGAGAGCATCTTCCAGAGGCAGCAGAGGAGCAAGAGCAGCAGCTGCACAGCGCAGGGACAACTCCAACTACGTAGGTGCTACGCAGTCTCTCCTGGGTCAGGGTTAAGCAGCAGGAGACCCTCAGGGGTTATGCAGAGTCCCTCAAGGGCAACGTAGGGTCTGCGTCACCCATTCTAGGGTTACACATCCCTCTCCAGGCCACAACAGAGGGACGCAGAGGCTGCAGAGGCTGACACGGGGGCTTTAGGGGCAGCGTTGGGGTTTCTAAGACCAAGATCTGGCTGAGTCCTGTAAATCCTGTTTGAGGGTGTGGATTAGTCAATATTTTGGCTTCTGAACAGCAAGTGAGCTGCAGATCTATATTTTCTCTGTCGGGTTTTCCAGATCTGGAACCCAGATTTGTTGTATTCAAAAATACTCTTAATAATAAAACCCTCCAGCAGCCAGAACACTGGTTTTCCCGCATTGGGTTGTTCCGGGGACTATTGTCCAGAAAATCCTTGTGTCACTTTGTCTATGTGTGCATGTACCTTTCTGTTTTAGATCTGAATCGGTGAAAGTCTATTATGTGTTTGCTTCGATGTTAATCTGAAGTTTCAACATTAATAACTTAAATAAGTAGAAGAAGCATAACCAGATCTAACAGTAGATTTTTACATAAGTAACATTCTGAAATTTTCACTTGGTATCAGAGGTGTTGCAGATCTAGCAGGGTCACCAGCAAAAGACTGAAGGATCCTGCTGCAGAAAGCAGCAGAAAGAGCAGCAACAGTAGCAGAAGACCAGATCTGAAGGAACAGTGCAGTTTCAGAGGGAGCAGAATCACGTAGAGGGCAAGGTGACGCAGCCTTACGCTGTCTCCACGCAGGCCCACGTACTTACTGTGTAGAGGCAGCACAAAGGCAGCGCTGGGATTTTCTGAAGCCAACTAGGGTGACATGTATCTGAAGTTGTCTAATCCAGAAGTGCCTGAAGCATAGCTACAGAACTTTAGAAGGTGCTGGTGGGGTTAAATTTCTTAAGTTTTCAAAATTTTAGCCTAAGATCAACTTCTCAGAGGGTTTCTAGCAAAAAGAAACTTGCAGATCAATCATAGGATCGAAAAGAGTTGAATCATTGATTGATTTGGCGGATTTCCAAGAGAGGAAATCAATTGTCAGAGGGAGCAGAGGGTGCCCATTTCACAAAGTACCCTAGATCCAGATCTTTAGCACAGAGAAGAGGAGCTCTGACAGATTTCTGAGCAGATGGCACATCATGGACTGCGTGATCAGGATAGATTGGATGGCCTATCCAACATTGCCGTTTGGAAGGCTAGAATCCTGATAGTCCTGGAGGCATATTATCTAAGATACCATGCAGAATGAGTTCTGGCCACGCCTACCAATGCAGATATCCTAAGGAAGCATAATGAAGTTACGGGACATGCCAAACAGCTAATAATGGATGGAGTTAAGGACCATGTTGTCCCCACACACAGTTGAGAAGAAGACAACTAATGAGATGTGGAAGGCCTTAACATCCCTATATGAGGGAAAGTCCATCCAGAGGAAGATGGCTCTCGAGACTGAGATGCGGTCATTCATGATGACCAAGGGGGAAGACATGGAACATTTTCTCATCAGATTACAGTCGATTAAAGACCTGTTGATTGCCACGGGTGCAAAGGTGGAGGATGATGTGATGGCCAGGACTACTCTCAATGCGCCCAAAGATGAGTGGGAAACCTTTGTCCAAATTATCTTGGGCAGAGCGGAGCTTCCCGACTGGGACAACTTGTGGGAAATCATGTGTCAAGAAGAACTCTGCAGATTCACCAAAAGCAATACAGCACGAGATAGAGTAAGGTGAAGAAGGAAGATGAAGAAGATGTTTCCTTGGCATCAAAGAGGTAGCAAGGGAAGAAGATGTGGGATCTATCAAAGATCGAGTGCTTCTAGTGTGGCAAACTAGGACATTTCACCAGCAATTGTCCTCAAAAGAAAAAGGACAAGGAAGCCTCTTCTTCCAAGGCTGTTGTGGCGGAGGATGGGTATGAAGATGATGCAACCATCAGCACTAATGAACCACAAAAGTGGGGCAACATGGATCTGTAGAGCAACTACAGAATGAGGGCAGGATCCTTGAGCAGCTCATCTCTTGGATCGCATCCGAGCTATGAGAGCCTTAAGATAGTAGCGGGACAAGTGGAGCAGTGGGTGCATAGATCACGGATCAAGAAAATGCAGATCTGAAGGCTGGAAGGAGCAAGGCAGTGCAGATGCAGCAACAACGTAGGGGTTGATGTGACTTTAGCAGAGCTGCAGCAGCGTGGAGGCTTCAGGAGGACAGCGCAGTGCAACACAAGGGGTTGATGTGACTTCAACACAGGGGGTTGATGTGACTTCAGCAGTGCAGAGGGAGTCTGCTTACGCAATGCAGAGCTGTAGTTGTGCATGATTCTCCAGATGACAACACAGATCAGCAGTCGATGGAGCTTCAGTGATGAGGTTGCAGCCCAACTGACTTGTCTGTCAAAGATTGGGCAGGAGATTCAGTTGTTTCTCTCAGCAACTGAAGATGTGGTGCAACAGGTGGCAACACAGATGCAACAGATTGAGAGGGATTTCCAGTACAGATGTAGCAGTGGCGGTGACAATGTCATGGGTAGCAGTACAGAATGGAAGCAACGGTGCAATGTTGAAGAGCAGTAGGCGCAGCATCAATAGCACAAAAACCAATTCCCAAAATCTTGTGATACATGGTGTGATGTATTGCTAGAGCACACTCCGTGCGAAGAGGGATTGTTGAGATTTTGTGTATTGGAGGGACTAGAGTACACTTGATCTACAAGACCCAGAAAAGGATTTGGGAAATTTCATCTGGTTTGGGAGATATTTAATTAATTAATTATTTTAATGTATTTCCTAAGTCTAAACTTAGGAAAATTAAACAATTAGAGTTAATTAAAATAAACATATGATGAAATTGTCTTAAGTCACACGGATCAAGCCTTCTTTTAATCTTAGCTCTTGATTCAAGATCTGATCATGACCGTTGGTTTCCCAATCAGAAAAGTATAACGGAAAGGCTTGGGGTCATTTGTAAAGATACACAGATGCAGAGCACTGAAGCGAAGCTGAGATTCTAGGGCAGGGTTTGCTAAGAATTCTCAAAAGTGTTTCAGCTGCAGAGGGGAGTTTAGGCGAAGGGGATGGTCTGATCCCAGGGCTAGAATCAAAGAGAGGCAAAGAACAGCTTCCAGAGGCAGCATAGAGAAGCAGCAGCAACAGCAGCAGAGAGGGCAGCAGCAGCGCAGAGTCCCTCAAGGGTAGTGTAGGGTCTGCGTCACCCATTTTGGGGTTACGCAGCCCTCTCCAGGCCAGCGCAGAGGGGCGCATAGGCTGTAGAGGCTGACGCAAGGGCTTCAGGGACAGCATTGGGGTTTCTAAGGCGAAGATCTGGCTGAGTCCAGTAAATCCCGTTTGAGGGTGTGGATCAATCAATATTTTGGCTTCAGAACAGCAGGTGAGCTGCATATCTATATTTTCTCTGTTGGGTTTTCCAGATCTGGAACGCAGATTTGTTGTATTCAAAAATACTCTTAATAATAAAACCCTTCAGCAGCCAGAAGACCGGTTTTCCTGCATTGGGTTTTTCCGGGGACTATTGTCCAAAAAATCATTGTGTCACTTTGTCTGTGTGCATATACCTTTCTGTTTTAGATTTGAATCAGTGAAAGTTTGTTATGTGTTTGTTTCAATGTTAATCTGAAGTTTCAGCATTAATAACTTAATTAAGTAGGAGAAGCATAACCAGATCTAACAGTAGATTTCTGCATAAGTAACATTCAGAAATTTTCACACTTCATTGTACCATGTTCTAAATAAAGTGGTACCTGTAGTCAATCATGGATTCTCTGAAAGGTGAATCCCAATTTCATTATTGCAATATACAACGGTGATTTCCATAATGTGCACAATTGGCTTACGGAAGACCTTCCTCAACCAACTGGCTTCATAATAAGCCATTTACATTCAGCCTGAATAATGCTTCCAGAGCAACCAAATCAAGAGGTATTGCACTAGATGTGTTCTTTCCATCCATCACACTGCCAAACGAGCCAACTTCAGAGTATTCAAGGAATCTTAGATTCCAGAGATATCTCAATAAGCAGCTATTCAATATATGGGGTTCTTCCATAGATCAACTCAGAGACTTCATAGCAAGGCATATGACTGTTACGGTGCTTACCAGGGATGCAGACCAACAACTTCTCCATCACATCAAACTTTTAAGTTAAGGGAGAAATCAACTCCCTCTAAATCACAGCTCCTTCTCAATATCTTAAAGAAGAATTCAATGATTAGGTCAGGAAGGGCCGAAGGAAGTCTGACATCAACTACTGCTCAGCTTCAAGCGTACAGAGAGAACAAGGGTATTGCAGTCATCCTTAACCTTTATTGATCCAAATTTTCTTTGAATTCCTCCAGAGAGTAGCATACATATTCATCCACCAGATGGTGAGGTCTTCCTTGCTATCATGGATTGCAATCAAGATGCACATCCCCATCTTTGACTAGAAATCCTCCCATGTGTATTTTCCATCACAACCACCTCTGTACTTCATGATCCAAGGCCAGCAAAGGGATGCCAAGATCTTGTAATTGTTCTTTAAGAATGAAGTTTCCAAATGTACTTCATCCTCATCCAAGATGTCAAGGTCAAAGGTGCTGTGATAGCTTGTGCACACAGGAACAATGCAACAAAGTTATAGCTGACTGATAGGCCACATTGTATCATGGAGATTGATGTACAGAATTCAGTCATTGTAAGACTTAGGGATGCCAGGCAATATTACTTTTGATACTGAGAGAGTCCTTGACAATGTCACTGAGGAGTCAAGCTAGTCTACTTCCAATTATATCTTTTTTGACATATATGCTATTATAATCTGGAAATGCCTTATGATTATATTTTGAATAACTTGAAGTGACAAACTGGAGATTCGCCTTAAAACAACATCTTCCACAGTCATCATAACTGAGTATTTTATGATGATACCAACAAATCCTCAAAATGATTGATAGGGCAAAACTCCAGAGTCCAGACTTGTCCTTTCAGGCATTAATGCACACATCTCTGCTTATCTATAGAAACATGACATAAGTGCCAAAACTATAATTCAAGGAATGTTGTCCATTCTCCTGCACTTCACCATTGTTGTCGATATACTCAGAATTTTATTGCCTTTGAATCGGACTTGATTACATTATTCCAGTCTTGGAGTTACCCTTTCATATTTGATTCCTCTCTTAGGAAGCTTCAATACATCGTACCATAAAGAAACATACCTTTACTGAACTTTGGCCTCGATTGCAAGGGATTCATGCTCAGGATTGTACATGGGAGAGTTCGGAATAAAATGGTGACTGCAACTATAAGAATTATAGAAGTAAGACAAAACTTGAGTAACTGGACTGTCACAAGATTTTGTGCTTATTCTGACATTGCCTTCATGTGCCTCCTTAATGTAGTCACAACAATCTCCAGACATAATTTTATTCTTCAACCAAAAACTTTAATTTCAAACACATACTTGGTGATGCATGCTTCAGAAATTCAGATGGCAATTATGGATCAGGATTTGTAGATCAAATAGTGTGTTTCTCCAATCAAGTATTCAAGCCCTGCTGTGACAAGGAGTTCACAGATTCACAATGTCTCTGACTCATTTACAATATGGACTGCTTCAGAAGATTGTCTTAATCCATACCATGATTCTGAGCCTCAGTACTTCAACTATAAGTCAGCTCAAATGAATTTTACGCTATGAATATATATGAGCTGACCAAGTTACTTGTGCATAGATCCGAGATAGGATTCTTGATTTCTCTTCCTTTGAGACAGGGGACTGAATTAAGTAATTGTGCTAAGATCTATGGAAGGACTAGTCTTCTTCTTTTCTAGCCTTTACTTGAATGATCAGAATTTTGAAGAGTAACCCTGACTTACCCTTTAAGATCATGTACAGCCTCATGATCAAAATATCCTTACACACGTGAGGGCTAGAAATTTTTGTCATACTGACCAGACTTGGAGAATATATATTCTCAGACTAACTGTCACAAGGTTGCTTCTTAAATGGTTGACCACGTGCGGAATATAAGTCATTTTAGGACTGCAACTTCTTCTTTCAGACATGAAGACCTCTGAGATTTGAGTAATCTCCACAGGACATCTTCTCATCTCACTGCTGTGATTGCATAACGTAAATATAAACTTCAAAACTGTACTTTCTTCTATCTGATGTTTCCTGGGAGACCAAGATATTCATTTTGTAGGCTTTGCACACTCTCAGATCGGACCACCAACATTCTGTCCACGTCAACACTAGAAAACACCCTTGTTTACCTGTGCTAACAATCTGAGTGGCTGCAGCTTTCTCTGTGGTATTGAACAGAGATCCAAACTATACCAAAAAAATGCACAGAAACATCCTTACTTACCTTTGCACCAGCAGCCTAAGACAGCAAGAAATCTGCACCAAATTCGGTCCCAGACTTGCCCTTAAGCCTCCTCACTTCATTGCCACATATGTCCTTCCCTCAGATTTGCTAGGACCTTCAGACTCGTAGAGGAAGGAGACCATGGAGACTTGTTCAACAAACTTTACTTGGTGATTGCTTTCTCTTACACTCTTGCTTGGGCCTGTCTTCACCTGAGCTCTGATACCATGTTAATTTTAAGAAACATGTTCTTTGCTTCGCATAGTTACTTCATTCAACCATGAGCCCATTAATCCATTAGCAATCACATTAAACAGTACATGATAGGAACCAATGAAAGAACACAAATAAGAAATGTTGAAGACAAGCCTAGACAGAAGAACACGAGAATATGGCACAAGCCAGGGAAAAACCCCAAGATGGAGAAAACCCTTGATCAAATATTCTTATTATTAATCATCAAATGTTCAATAGAGAGACAGAGAGAGAGTACAATGACTTAAAGTCACTAAGTCACTACTGACTTGCCAAGATGAAGATCTGATATCAAAGCTCTTAAAGATGAAGATGACTCAGTCATGACAGCAACTCTGGCACCAATATAGTACAGTTCTGAATACTGGTTAGGGCACAAGCACTGACATCCGCAACACCCTTTTCTTGCTCGATAGACCTTTGATGAACTGCGGCCTTCCTTCAAACAGATCTACCACCAATGAGAAGTACTTTAACCTTCTCTTAAGATACAAGGAATGCACCACACAGATGCAGATCAAACATAACAGATAGCGGTCGTACTTCTGATGATACTCGCCCTCCAGAACAGAGATCTCAAGGCCTGCAGCCTGGCTGGAGGTGACCTAGATAAGTTCGGCCAGCTTCAAGGAGATATTTGTTATGCCATCCTTCATCCAAGGCAACATTCTACTTCAACATACGGACCGGAAGAGGGTGCTTCAAATTCGGATCTGAAATGATCCCAACACCATCCCAAAACAATTTCGGATTCACTTTCTCCTATAGAACTACGGCAAGCAATAATAAATCCAAATCTACGGCAGACTAACATGGAGAGTCACGGACCTTAACCCAGAAACAAATGATCAATTAACCCTCATCAAAACCTCGGCTGCCTCAGACCTTTCTCAAAATAGGTGGTGTGTGAAAATGAGATGACGAGAGATCCTTTATATACAAATTTAGATGTGATGATTTGGTGAAATCGACATTAACTTTTGGAGGGAAATTCAAATTTCAAATTTCAATTTTTCCCGCCTAAACCAAATCCTGACTTATAATATTTCTTTTGAATAATTAAATAGTTTCCTTATCCAATATATACAATCTATATATCGATTTTGGTCCTCTCAAAAAGAGGGATTCAATGGAATTATTATCTCCATCAACTGAGGAGACCCAAGGTGGAATTTGGCCCTGGTTGCCAATTTTAACACCCCCTCTCAATAATGCGCAATGACTGCGCTGCTGATGCTGCTCTACGCTATGGTGTCACGCTGTGGGTGAAGCTCACAGCTGCCAAACTGAATCGATCAAGGTGAAATCTCCTTCCTTGAGCAGGCACTTGAAGTCCCCCAAAGCAAAGGTTGAGGTTCCCGCTCGAAAACACCCGTGTGCTGTACAACACTTGCAAACTTGGCACTTGCTCAAGCATGCTATGTCGAAAGACAAATTCTAAGAATGATGAATGAATGACAAAATGAGGCTACTTCATTCCTTTTAGTCCAAAGCTGCCCAACGTTCCCTTGGGCCCCAACTTGTGTTGCGCTGCCTCCACTTGAGCTAATGACTGCGTTGTCCCACACATGTTGCGCAATCCCTTCTCATTGGACCCATGCTCCCACTAAAGCCGCAATTTTTCCCTTCAGCTAATGTCTTCCACCTATAGTTTCTTAAGTTACATTTGCGAGTCCTCAAGCCCACATCTTTTCTAGCCAAAACTTAAGAAAAATATAAAATTAACAAAAATTAATATTCTAATTAGCAGTTAGCTAATTAGGAATATTACAATCCTCCCCGCCAAGATGTTGCTTGTCCTCAAGCAACTGCAGTGATGGGTGTTGGAGGATCTTCTCCCCTTCCCAAGTGGCATCCTCATCTGGTAAGTTCCTCCATCAAATCAAAAATTCCTCGACCACCATGTTCCTCAGTTGCCTTTCCCTAGTATTAATAATGGCCTCTGACTGTAGAACTAAGTGCCCCTCATCATCCATAGGGGGTAAGTAGGTAGTTGTTCTAACCTGTTGTCCCAAGGCCTTCTTTAGGAAAGTTACGTGAAAACTATTGGGCACCCAGCACCCTAGGGGTAGCTCCAACTCGTATGCTACCTCCCCCACCCTCCTAGTGACTCTCTATGGTCCGTTAAAACGGGGTTTGAGCTTCTTTGCCCCCTTCTACTTCAACGTGGACTATTTCTATAGTTGAAGGCGTAGGTACACAAGGTCCCCAACCTCAAACTACCTCTCCATGCGGGTCCCGGTCTACATAGATCTTCTGTTGGTTTTGTGTGGTCCTCAAGTTATCCTTAAGAGCCCTCAAGATGTCTTGGCTCTCTTGGATCCAATCCTTGGCCCGTAGGACCTTTCCGTCTCCAAATATGACATCAACAAACATCATAGCATCATAACCATACAAAGCACGGAATGGAAACATACCTATCGACATGTGAAAGATGGTGTTGTAGCAATACTTTGCCATGAGCAGCCACTGCAACCTTCCCTATGTTGTCTCGTAACATAGTTACGCAAGTAGCCCTCCAACCACTTGTTAACTATCTCTATCTGTCCATCCATTTGGGGATGGTAACTCGTATAGGGAGTGAGCTCTACGCCCACCAACCGGAATAACTCCTGACAAAAACCGTCGACAAGACAACTGTCCCAGTCACTGAAAATGGTCTTGGGAAGACCATGCAACCAGAATATCTCCGTGAAGAACAACTTGGCCACCTGTGAGGTCATGTACTTGGCTGAGATCGCGAAGAAGTGAGCATACTTCGTCAAACGATCCACCACCACACAGATGCAACCTTTTCCCCGTACCCAGTGATGAAGTCCATCGAGATGCTCTCCCGCTTCCCCTCAGGGATGGGAATGTGAAAATTCCTTGAGATCTCAAGAACCCTACTACAACCAACTGAATCTAATTCATCTGAATGTAAATTACATTACATAGTTATTTCAAATTTCTTCATGAAATATTGAAGTGAATTACTAAAGCATCCTACACCTAATTTCTTATGATTCTGAAAGAAGGAAACTGAGCAAAGAACAATACACACATAGGACACCTTTATTTTGGATGAAAGTCCTTGGAAAAACCCAATGCGAGAAAACCAGTTTAGCAAATCTGAGGGTTTTATTATTAAGCAATAGCAAATCCTGAATACATCTCTGAATACCTCAAGGGTTATTCAGTTGCAGAGAGAGAAATACTGGCAGAAAAATTGTGAGTTTTACCTCACTCAATCATTGGAATTTCTTGGCTAATCCGGTAACTGGATAAGGTGCCCTTGGCAGGCTCTGCCCAGTCCTTGCGTCACCATCTCTAGGCACTAAGTCACCCAGTTAGAAGATCGATCTGCCTCCGCGAATCTCAGATCTTCGCCTCCCGGTCTCACACCCCGAATCTCGGCTTCTTAATCGAATCCGACAGTAAAATCTCGGAAACCCTCTTGGCCACTGCGTAGCCCTGCGTGGCTCTGCGATGGCTCTGCATCAGCTTCTCTGGCTCTGTTGGATCTCTTTCTGCCTCTCTCTGCTGATGATTCTCCAACTAAGAAAATCACTCTCTCTCTAGAAGCTATCTCTGCCCCTCTCTGCGCTAGAATCACATAGATCTGATTTTCTTCCGAGCACTGCTCAGTCAGAAAAATTCGATCTCTAGATTCACTCGGTGTGTCTTTCCAAATGGCCCTCAAGCCTTCCTTTATAGTCTTCTCGTTGAGACGACCGAGATTAGATCTCTAATCAACAACTAAGATTATAACTTAATTTGATCTTCTCTTTTTCTAGATCATTCTCACTCTATTTTATTAATATCCTTTAATTTTTTAATTTCCCTAAGTTTAAACTTAGGGTCCCCATTAAAATAATTAATTTTTACAATAAAACATATTCCAAGTGGATTTTTCACAAACGGTTTATGGGTTCTTTGGAATACATGTGCCTAAGCCCCTCCACAAATTTGGAGACTTAGAGCACTTTCGATGACACCAAAAATCAACACTCCCTCCTAGCAAGGAAAGTGCTCTAACAACATGTCTATTACATATTGCTCTGACCCTAAAGCATCCTCTGCAATGTTGATATCTTCCAAGTTGTCCACCAACCACCGCGTTGCTGCTACAACTGTACTGTTGCCCATGACACTACCACCGCCATTGTTGCATTCATACTACAGCTCCCTATCAAATACGACATCTACTATGTTGCTAGCATTCTCACTGCTAACACTGTATCTGCACTACAACTCAGCTGCTGAGATAAGCAACTGAAGACCACCCAAAAATTGAACAAGCATTCAGTGGATGCACCTTGGTGCTGAAGATCTGACCGTTGATAGCTACTACGTTGTCCCTCTGATACACTGCGTTGTTGTTGTTGTTCTACACTATGTTGTTATTGCTCTGCACTATGTTGTTGTTGCTCTACACTGCTCAGAAGTATGTGTTGCTACCCACTGCAACTGTCGCTCCATCACTCCTTGACTTCCACTGAAAACTCATGCATCCTGCTACTGTTGATTGTGGGCTCTCGTAGCAAGGTGATGATCCATGAGGTAGGATCCTTCCCAACTGAAGTTCAAGGTGAACTACAGTTCTATGTCACCCCATCTCCCTCTTGGAGATGCATGGGCACTCATGGCATACTCATCCTCTTCAATTTTCGCAGCTGCAACCTTTGGATCGCGCTTCTCATCTTTGTCTTTTTTCTTCAAAGGACATTGTGATGCAAAGTGCCCCATCTCGCCACATCTGAAACACTTCACCTTCGAAATATCTCTCTTTTGTTTTCGTTGCCCATGTTGTCCCTTCGATGCGAGGGTTGCATTATCCTCCTCCTCTGGATTCTTCGATCCGCTCCCGCTGCTACCGTCAAGTTTGCACTTGACCAGATCTCCTCTCAACTCCTCCTGAAGATTTGTCCACATCTCCTCCCAATTTGGTAGCATTGCCCTACCCAAGATACTTTGGACAAAAACTTGCCACTCCTCAGTGACTACGTTAAGGGCCAACCTCACCATAGTAGTAGCAGTTGGGGTGGATCCAACGACTACCAACTCGTCACGAATTTCCTCAAGTCTCGTTAAGAATGGAGCAATGTGCTCCCCCTTCTACATTTGGATCATCCGAAGCTTCTGCTCCAAGTACATCTTTCGCTGCTCGATAGTTCCTTCGTATAGTAGGGACAAGGCCCCCCATATCTTCATGGCTATGTTCTTGCCAGTTATATGAGAGACAATATGATCCTTGACACCATCAATGACGAGTCTCTTGGCCTCTGCCATATTGGACTTATACTTTTGTTCTGATCCATATTTGTAGGTACAACAACCACGTTGTCCACAAACTCCTTGAGATCATATTCGTCCAAAAGGAATTTGATTCTTGCGTTCCAGATCACGTACTTGGAGGAACCCTCCAACCGATCTTGATCTCTATGTCCATGAGATGCCATCTCGGCCAAAAATTGTCGAATTGCTCCCTCTTTCTCCCTATTGCGTAGCTTCTAGGCTGGCTTACGCACTCACTGATGGAGATGGTAACTCTGTTGCTCCACTGCTTCCCAGCAAATTAAAAAAACTAAATTCTTAGGCAAGGAACTCACTGAGGAAGAATTCCCTCACTATGTTCTCTTCTTCTTCCTCTGACGCTTCTCTTCCCAGCAATTGCTTGCAAAAAACTACGTCCCTCTGGCTTTGCGTGAAGGCTCTGCGTTGCTCCCACTGCCTTGGCAAGATCTCGATCCAGAAGTCTTACCTCTCTATCGACTCACTAAAAGAGAGACCGCCTCAAAGAGTGACCCAACGTAGCCATACCGTGGAACCACCAGTCATGGGCTTCTCCCTCTAGATGCAGCCACCTTGATGGCCTCTATCTCTGCCGTCTAACTAAGCTAGAAACAAATGTCCAGCTTCTCCACCCAAGCTTTGGCTGAACATTTCGATGACCCATCGAAAGTTGGTAGAAAAAGCCTGCCCACGGCTCGCTGTAGGTCATTGTCCTCCATGCACACTCCTCCTCTAGTCTCGCCTTTGGGTTTGTTGCTAACTCACCTGATACGGGGATACAGGGATTCGAGGAATCAGATTCGGGTACGGTGACCCCCGGAACAGGATACTTCTGCGATACGATACGTTATATATTATTTTATTAAAAATAGGATATTTCTGCGATACGATACGTTATATATTATTTTATTAAAAAAAAAAAATATATATATATATATATATATATATATATATATTAATATATTAAAAATTAGATATTTTTTACACAAATTCATACAAAATTCATTGATTCAAACATAGATTTAAGATCTATCATCTTAAATACTCATACATGATCATTGATACATTGATACATCATACATTTCTCAAATTTACTCAGAAAGACAAGATTGAAGATAGTAAGATACTGTAGTTTTCTCATTAAGTCATCAGGATCAAAATGTGTTACATAAGTACACTGCCAATGGCAAATAGAAATAGAAAACAAAATACCAAAAAAACTACAGTCTACAAGACTACAAGCCTGAAGCCTCAATGAGTCAGAGTCAATGAGTCATCATTCCTCATCATCATAATCAGCATCACTGTCCTCATCCCGATCATCATGCTCACCACTGCTCTCCTTTGGCTCTGATGCATCCTCCTCCTCTGTCATCTCTACATCTACTGGTGTGGAGGATGACGCCTCTACTCCATCATCAAATGTGACAGGCCCTAGCACAGGCGCATTGAGATCCAAGTTGGCCAATGCCAACTCAATGCTACTATCCAGACCCATATCATCAGGAAAGACATCCCACATCTTTGTCTTTCCCTTCAACCAATCCTCCCTCTGCCTATAGATGAGACGAAGGTTGGTGTGCACATACACCATTGTCTCTGCCCTGGACTGCTCAAGCCTGCTCTTCTTCACACTATACAAATTCCCATATGTGCTCCAATTCCTCTCGCAACAAGAGGGTGAAGTCACCTAAGAGAGGAGCCTCATGGCTAACTGCTATAGAGGAGGGCTTTTTGCCCCATGACTTGCCCACCAAGAATAGGGCTTCTTAGCCCCCCTATCTCGAATCACATCATATCTTGCAAATTGTCCAGTGCTAGTGGAAAACTCTGCAAAGGCATCCTCCACCTCATCAAGGAATGCCCTCTCCTGAATCCTCCTCAATGCATCTTTCCTCCCCTGTGAGATTTCACCATCCATGTGAGGAGGGAATTTGCGAGAAGGTCCACCATTCAACCACTCATGGTTGTAGTATTTTGGGTTCAAGGAGCGAGCCAAACAATGTAAAGATGTGCAATTCTTGTCCCATCTGCTAATAAGAATATTCTGTATGCTGGTGAAGAAGGCCTCAGGTGATGTCTCATACTCTGGGCACTGACTCCGTAAAACAATGGTCCTCACAGACTCAATCATGGAATCCCATCCCTCATAAACCTCTCCTAGGATGGGTAGTTATGTATCTGCAAATCGGAGCAAGGAAATGATAGGCTCCATGATCTGAATAACTAGATCTACCTCCTCCCACCATAGATCATCCAACACTGTGTCCTTCACTTTCTTTGAGGCTGCTTGATCCGTCTTTCTCCAAAAAGACCAAAACTCTGAAATAACCATGGACCCAAGAGCGGTCTTGACCTCCCTCAACTCGCCAGAGTCAGTGCCCTGAGTATAGAGAGCCACCTCCGGCTCTTGAGGCCCTCTTGTTCCTGCTCTCGAAGCCAGGAATGTGGGCATGGTAGAACGAGGTGAAGTGCGTGGCACCACCTGCTGGGCAGCATTAGGCTCAGGTGGGTGATGGGAACTATCGGATCCTTATCCAATCTAGAATTCCCTGGAATCCCCTTCTGCTTGTTATCTTCGACAATCTTCTACCCCATCTCCTCTATCCTCTTAGTGAGCTCCTACATTGACTTCAAAAGGGGTTGAGCAAACACCTTTCCATCATCCCTTTCCTCTGCCATGGGTGTCTTTCCTCTCTCTTCTTCCACCAAAATGTTGTCTACTTGGTCTGGTGTAATCTCGAGCCTCCTTTCTCTGATAGGCTCTAGTGCCTCCTTCCTTCTCCTATTGTGTCACTTTTGTAAATCCTTCAATCCCATCCCAATTTATTCTTAAGGGGGGATGTTAGGATATTTCGACACATAGGAAATAGGCTTCTTTTGTGTCACCTTTGTAAATCCTTCAATCCTATCCCAAGTTGCTCTTAAGGGGGGATGTTAGGATATTCCAACACATAGGAAATAGCTAGGAATAACTTAGTCTAGTGTAGAGTTAGGTAAAGTGTGTTTCTTTACCATGTACATTTGTAACTTATAATCCGACAGTCACGATTTGTAGTGATCCGACGGTTATCTTTCACCTCGGTATTAAGGGCACTTGATCCGTGGCTTAACACCCGATTGGTCCATGATCTCTACTTAAAGAGCATGGAGGGTCATTTGTCCGATAACCGTTTATGAGAGAAACATATGTAAATTTTCTTTTACATTAATAAATTCCCTGAAGTGGTCGCATTGGCTCAAGGCGTGGACTGTTTCCCTCTTTGAGCGTTTTAACCACGTGATTATACTGGTGTACTGATTTGTGATCTGTTTGTGAGCGGTGACCTTTGGTTATTGATATACAGAACTTACCCTATAAATTCCTACATGGTATCAGAGCTATTTTGAGGGCCGCGTCTATTGTTGATCAAAATCCGAAGCCAGTTTGACTGCATGCGAATGTCGTTTTGTAGATCTACTATTTCTAAACATTTTTGGGCTTGGAGAGCTGCTCGGTTGTGTCCAGAGCGTCTATTACAGTGAGGAACGCCTTTCGTTTCATGCGAAAAGGTTTTCGGCTGCCCAAGTTATGTCAGTTTAGATCTGGAGGTATAAAGCATCTATTTTGCAGTTATATTTGTTAATAGTTTGCTTATTTCGTTTTTTTTTGTATTAAGGTTTTATTTATTTGCCAAATCTATACCCTCTTCTTTGTGTATGCTCTTTGTTGTGCGCTCCATACGATCTCGGCAAATCAGAAACAGGAAAAAGGAATTTTTCACTGTGTCTTTGTGCGATCTCGGGAAATCAGAAATAGTGAAAAAAATGACAGTTGCCGGTAAGGCTAACCGAGAATCTAACATTCTGCCATGAGGCTTTGCATTTCGTTTTTTGTATTTTTTGTGCAGGAAAAGGCATGCACACCGAAGAGTAATAATAATAATAATAAAAATAATAATAATCCCCCCTTCCTCCTTTCTAAAATAACCTAATCCTTTTACTATCTCACTTGGTGAGGGGTTAGTTTATGAGGATAGAGGTCTTGGGTTCAAGTCTCCTTCTCAAGCTTCTTTTATAAAAAGTTTTTGTTCAAAGGGGTGGAATTTTTTTTAAAAAGCTGCACTTCATCCCGTTCCCATAACTATTCGGCATCTACAACTCAGTTTTTTCAAAGGGCATAACTTCTTCATCCGGAAGCCGTTTTTCGAGCTGTTTTTTTTTTTAAATGGCCTAATTTTTCGAGATCTTTCCATTGGAGCAGTTAGTTTCAACTTTTCTCAGCTTTGTTTTTTTTTTTTTTTAATGGAAAGTGCATGCCCAATTATTCTTAACAGCACCAATTATTTCCAATGGCTACCTCACATGGTAGATATACTTAGAAGTAAAGGGCTTATAGAATAGCCACAGGACAAGAAACTAAACCTTCCGATGATGATAAAGCTGCTAAATGGGAAAATAACCAAGATCAAGCACGAGGGTTGATAGGAATGTCCATTGCTCAAGATCTTCGATTTCATATCCTTGACATTGACACCCTGATGAGGCCCTGGAAAAGCTAAAAACTGTTTTTGGCGTTCAAAATCAAATGCGGGCCCACCAGCTTGAAAATGAGTTACTTACTTTGGACCCTAATAATTTCTCCTCTATTGAAGACTTTTTGTCTTAATTCAAGACCCTTAGACTTCTTTTAGAAGGGTGTAAGGTCAAAAAGGAAGATGGTAGCCTCATCTATTGCATTCTTACTAAGTTTGGCCCTGCATACTCTATATTTGTTTCCGCCTTCCATTCCACCAGAGAAGCCATCATTTCTTCAGGAACCACCTACAAGAATCCCTCTTTTGATGCCTTTTGTGATTCTTTGATAAGAGAACAAGAAAAACTTTTACACCTTGGTCTTATCACTGCTGGAAACGCTTCTAAGAAAGCCTTATCAGCCCAACAACAACCATATCAAAAGAATCCCAAGAAGCAGTATCCTAAAAAATATGGTCCTAAACCAAACAAGGGCCCTAAGCAATTTCAGCCGCAAACTGAAAAATCAAATCACCAAGATAATAAGGCAAATCAAAACAAAGGGAAGAAGACAGATAGACATTGCAACTTTTGCAATCGGGATGGCCATATAGAGTCCAAATGTTTTAAAAAGATGGAAGCCTTAGAAGCTGCAATGAAGAAGCACAACATCAATTTGGAGCATTCTTCACCTTCATATCAGGCAGGGCACTTTTTGCTTGTGGTTGTCCAGCATCAAGATCTGATTATGCATTAAATATATCTTCTTCTTCTCCTTCTCATGAGTGGCTCATTGAGTCTAGAGCTTCTTACCACATGGCTAAAAATAAATCCATGTTTTCTTCTTTAAATGATTGTAACACCAAACATATTTATGTTGGTGATGATAGATCTCTTAGTGTTGTAGGATCTGGAACCATTCATCTAGATAATGGTCAGTTTGATGATGTACTGTGTGTTCCTACGTTATCATGCAACCTTCTATCTATTTATCAGATAACTAATTCAGGTGAAGGGAAAATAGTAGAATTCTCACCTCATGATGTTGTAATCAAGGACCTCAAAGATCCTAAACATATTTTAGCTACTGGCAGTGGTCTAAATGTTGTCTACTTGGTCTGGTGTAATCTCGAGCCTCCTTTCTCTGGTAGGCTCTAATGCCTCCTTCCTTCTCCTATTGTGTCACTTTTGTAAATCCTTCAATCCTATCCCAATTTGTTCTTAAGGGGGGATGTTAGGATATTTCGACACATAGGAAATAGGCTTCTTTTGTGTCACCTTTGTAAATCCTTCAATCCTATCCCAAGTTGTTTTTAAGGGGGGATGTTAGGATATTCCGACACATAGGAAATAGTTAAGAATAACTTAGTCTAGTGTAGAGTTAGGTAAAGTGTGTTTCTTTACCATGTACATTTGTAACTTATAATCTGACGGTCACGATTTGTAGTGATCCAACGGTTATCTCTCACCTTGGTATTAACGGCACTTGATCTGTGGCTTAACACCCGATTGGTCCATGATCTCTATTTAAAGAGCATGGAGGGTCATTTGTCCGATAACCTTTATGAGAGAAACATATGTAACTTTTATTTTATATTAATAAATTCCCTGAAGTGGCCGTGTTGGCTCAGGGCATGGACTGTTTCCCTCTTTGAGGGTTTTAACCACGTGATTATACTGGTGTATTGATTTGTGATCTGTTTGTGAGCGGTGACCTTTGGTTCTTGATCTACAGAACTTACCCTGTAAATTCCTACACTCTTATACCTCTGCCTTCATTAAGTGATGTTCTGCCTATCCTCTGATGTCATAAACTGTGTGCTCCACAGGTTGAGCCAAGTCTATGAGCTCTGATACCACTGTAATATCCCAAATTAGGAACAAACAGTAATACAAGCAAACAAGACTAAAAACTACAGCAAAACAGGAAATGTTATTAAAACACCATTAAAGAAGCCAAAAACATCTGAGCCACTTTATTAATCTTTTGTTGGGTAAAAATACAACAAGGTGCTCAGAAATATAGCACATGGGCCTGAACAAGTCAGGCTGAAATATCCCTCAAAACCGGACAGAAAACACTACTGATTTGTTGCTCTGCGTGGCTCCTCCTCTACGTTGCTAGAGCTGGAACTACTTTTGTTGGTTGGGCCTGCTCCAATGCTCATAAAATTCCAGGATTAAAACCCAGGGCTCTACTCACTAGACCCACAAAAACCCGCAAAGGGTTTCCAGAAATCCTGATCTCGGAAATTAGCCCCCTTGGGCTTGGCACGCTGCTCTATTGGGTGATCTAGTTTTCTAGCTGAAATACTAGAAAGTACTACCGGAAATCTGCCCCAAATCCTTGGTAGGAGGTGGCTAACCTCCCCTCCAAAACTTTGGACTGCAATCTGCTCTCTCTCCCAATCTCCCAATACTTCTCCTCAACTGGGTTGTGTACTCCCTATGCTGCCTGCATGGCCTCTGCATTGTCCTGGAGGCATAGTTATTAAAATTGGCCAGTTTGAACCGATAACTGGTCAAACTGGCCGATCAGCACGCTGGCCAGTTCAAACCACCCATGCAACCGGGTACAGCCTTGACTTGACCAAAAAACTGGTCCTAATCAGCCGATTAAAGACGAAACCGGCCGGTTTATGAATAAACCGGTCGGCTCCGTCCTTAATCAGCCGGTTAGTTGCTCTTCCCAAGACGCGGACCCACCCATGGCCAGCAAGGTGTTTTAGCCTTTTAGGGCTGATGTGGAGGTAAGGGGAGCGTTGTTTCCCACCAAAAACACCCTCCCCAATCTTTTATAAGCAGGGGCAGCCTCTCATTTGTCTCACACCATCTCATTTGGAGATTTTGTGAGTTTGATTGAGAGCATGGAGAGTGTTGAGTTTTTGCTAGAGTTTGAAGCTTGCCGCTTGAGCTAAGTAGACTGTAGTAGCCATCATGCCTCCAAAAGGCAAGGATACTGCATGGGCTCATTGTGATATGATTGATGGCAAAATGATTTGTAGATATTGCCAAATATCTATTGCAGGAGGGGGTATTTACAGGTTCAAGCAACACTTGGAAATACCTTCAGAAGTCTGAGACTCAAGTCACTGAACCAATCGAGAAGTTTGTGACTAGAGCAGTTGCAAAGTTTGCCAGTCGAGACTCGAGAGAATCAAGTTCAACCAACTGAGTTTGAACTTTGATCATGATTAGAAGTTTCAAGTGATAATGTTGATCATTAATTAAAATTTAGTAATATCATATATGTAGATTTGTAGTAGACTGTCACTGTACTATGTAGGCCAATGGCCTCAATGCTCATAGCTTGTAGCATTGTTTTTGGACTTTATGGGTCATTTGGAGCCTCATTGCTTATGTACTTTTTCGATGATATGTATTGCACTCGGTGCCATTTTGATATATTCACCTTTACATGGTATATAAATGAGCAGACTTTGCATATTTTGTCTCTATTGGCTTGGAATCATGGTTGCAAATCTTAAAAATAGTTTTTTTTAGTAAAAAATAATTATTAATAGTATTTTTTTAAAACCGGTTCATTGAGATCTGACCGCTACCGGTTAGACCGGTTCCGGTTCGAAACTCAGTTCATTAGGTCCACCGGTTCCGGTTTTAATAACTATGCCTGAAGGGACTACGTATGCCTGAATGTGATCCTATGAATCTCCTCTCAAAAATCAAATGGAACTCCTCTCCTAAGCGGGCACTCGAAGTCCTTCGAGGTAGAGGTTGAGATCTCCACTCGAAAATCTTTGTGCTAAACAACACTTTCAGACTCAGCTAAACAGCTCGAGCATGATACCGTCTGTTATCACCCTAGTAATTCTCAGGTTGTGGGATGAGAATTTTTGTAGTTAAGAAAACCAGGGGTAACCAAGAACCTCTTTTAGAATTCATGATCTAGCCTTCCTGAGTTCCGGAGAGGGATCTCTCCTAAAGATTTAACTTTGTTGAATAATTGGATTTTCGGCTACTATGAGTGGACAAATGAATACTTCGAAAGATGAAGTGTTTATACAAATAAATTGCTTACAAAATATCTCAAAGTTTGAGATAATGTTTCAAGGAAATATAGGAAATATAACATAAGAAGAAGGACAGCAGCAAAACAGTTTGCAAGTTGTTCTCTTTTACAAGGAAATATAGAATTGATTATCCTAATCAAACTGATTTCATGATGTGATGGGAGCATTGCTGGCATTTGATGCGTTATCTCGTGGAAGATGGCTTGTAGATCACTCCTTTTCAATTTCAATCATGATACTCTTTATCTTTGATTTTCACTGTTTTACTACTGTAATTGAAAATGACAAGCAGTAAAATTTGTCTTCACTGATACACTTCGACATCTGATACACTTAGACAAAAACTTTCATCTTAAGGTTAAAATATGATTTTCTCAATGGTCTCTCTATTCTTTTCCTATCAAATTCATCTCTTTTTGAAGGTTCAGTATTCTTTCTTCCAATGTCTTTACCCTTTGCTTATGACCTTTTGAAGTGATGACAACAGATTCCAGATTTTTATTAGCCCTTTGCAAACTCTTAATCTTATTATTCTTTAAGGTCATCTCTTTCATGGCTTTATTCAAGTCTAAGGCACCTGCTTCTATACCTGTTTGTACCTGTGTATTTGAGGAATTAGTAGCAGAAACATCTTTGGATGATATTGATACTGCTGCTACCAATTTTCCTTGTGGTGCAAGATGTTCTGCAGGAGTTGATGGCCTTTTGGAAACAAGGGGTATTTGAAGGAATTTTCTGGTAAAATTGAACTCTAAGCAGGGTCCTGAAAATGAAAAGGATTTTTAATGCTCAGAAGAAGGCTTTGATCAATTTCAGCAGTGAAAAATGATCAAGGAGTGGATAAAACTTGCTTAAATGGAAAGGAGGGATTCTGAGGAAAATTTGACAGGGTTTCCCCTGTATTTTGGATGTTTTTTTTGGATTCTCTATATGGATAGTTCAACTATTTAAAGGAAATGGCTGATAAAATGATGATTTTCCTTTGAAATTGAAGATTTTATGGACAAGATTGACGAAAAATACATTTGAAAAAGGTATAATTGTTTACAAAATATCTCAACGTTTGAGATAATGTTTCAAGGGAAAATAGGAAATATAACATAAGAAGAGGGACAGCAGCAAAACAGTTTGCAAGCTGTTCTCTTTTACAAGGAAATATAGAACTGATTATCCTAATCAAACTGATTTAATGATGTGCTGGGAGCATTGCTGGCATTTGATGCATTATATCATGGAAGATGGCTTGTAGATCACTCCTTTTCACTTTCAATCCTAATACTCTTTATCTTTGATTTTCACTGTTTTACTACTGTAATAGAAAATGACAAGCAGTAAAATTTGTCTTTACTGATACACTTCGACATCTAATACACTTTGACCCTGAACTTTCATCTTAAGGTAAAAATATGATTTTCTCAATGGTCTCTCTATTCTTTTCCTATCAAATTCATCTCTTTTTGAAGGTGCAGTATTCTTTCTTCCAATGTCTTTACCCTTTGCTTATGACCTTTTGAAGTGATGACAACAGATTCCAGATTTTTATTAGCCCTTTGCAGACTCTTAATCTTATTATTCTTTGAGGTCATCTCTTTCATGGCTTTATTCAAGTTTGAGGCACCTGTTTCTATACCTATCTATACCTGTGTATTTGAGGAATTAGTAGCAGAAACATCTTTGGATGATATTGACACTGCAGCTACCAATTTTCCTTGTGGTGCAAGATGTTCTGCAGGAGTTGATGGCCTTTCGGAAACAAGGGGTATTTAAAGGAATTTTCTGGTAAAATTGAACTTTGAGCAGGGTTTTGAAAATGAAAAGGATTTTTAATGCTCAGAAGAAGGTTTTGATCAATTTCAGCAATGAAAAATGATCAGGGAGTAGGTAAAATTTGCTTAAATGGAAAGGAGGGACTCTAGGGAAAATTTGACAAGGTTTCTCCTGTATTTTGGATGTTTTTTTTGGAGTCTATGTATGGATAGTTCAACTATTTAAAGGAAATGGCTGATAAAATGATGATTTTCCTTTGAAATTGAAGTTTTTATGGACAAGATTGACGAAAAATACCTTTAAAAAAGGTATAATTATAGTCGAAGGAGTTGCACGTGCGCTTACAGTCTTCAATTCTGCGGAAGTAGGCTATCAGAGTTTATGGAGGCTCCCTGTGAGTGAATTGCAGAGAAACATGGCTTTTAAAATGGCAACTGGTTCACAGGAGGATTAAAAATGGCGTCGGGAGGCTTTATAACGAGCTTGCAGTGTTTTGTATGGTATATTCGTGAAATATAATGGAAATAAGGCTCTGCGAAGGTTTCTCAGGTTAAATGGCAAATAGATGAAATGTTGTGAAAACATTAAGTTTTAATGCATCAAACCATAGTTTAATTACACTAACTACAGGTTGGGTGGGAGCAGTTTTGAATTCAGCTTGGGCGGTTTTCGCGCAACTATGAAGTGGTAAGTGGTAATTCACTGCTTTGAACGTGATCCAATTATATTATGACACGTTAACATAGGGCGGTTTGGGAAAACAACCCATATCGCACAATTTTTACAAAACATGGGTTGGGCACTTTATTTGCGCGATATAAGTTTCGGGCCATCAGATCTGACATTGGGAAGCGAACGCTCAGGATTTAATGAAAAGGTGCGGGGAAAGTGTTGTGGGTCCAGAGCATCAATTTTTGTCCGTTGATCCGGCAAATGGAAGATCAACGGTATATATTGAGCGCGATGAGCAGTGGTGGGGACGGGAGCTCTGGGATATCGAGTGCAATGTGGATCGTTAGATCTGCAAAGGATGATCGAACGGTTAAGATGGAATCCGATGAGGGAGGAAGGGGTCTGGGGAAAGAATTATCGGATTAACTCTGAACCATTGGATCAAATGAGTTTTGAAGATTAGAGGGTTAGGATTAAGCCCGATGGGAAAAGTATTTTATTGAGTTTTATATACAAAACGAACTTTTTCATGGGATAAATTGGTCGGGAAGGGTTTTAAAAGGGCTTTACCCATGGTTAATGTTTGCAATGAAGGGATATGCATCGGGGAAAGGTTAGGTTATATTTTTAACCTTAGGTTAAGGGAGTAGGGAAGGAAAATAAACAAGGCAAAGGGTTATGAAGTTTAGTTTGAACGAAACTTCGGGTTTTCAATATTTTTTGTTTTAAACATATATTTAAACATGTTTAAGGGTTTTTTGCATATTTTTATTATATAGTAAATTAAATCAAAGTGATATAACTACCATAGGGGCAGGATTTTTTTATATAAAGATATATTTAGCCAAAGGGGTTATAAGGTGGATTTTTTATTTAAACATGTGGGAATTAATAACTTTGGCTAAAGTTTTATTAATGGGTTTTTTTGGGGTTATTATATAAAAGGGAGTTATATAATATAGGAAAAGGTTTTTTCTATAGGGAGTTAATATATAAGTTAAAATTAATATGAAGAGGGGGCAATGTATACTCAAAATACATAAAATAACCAAGTAAAGTGATGTTTTAAAAGGCAAATTTGCATCATAATAACCTCATCACTTTAGCTTATGCTAAAAAGTTATTTTGAGGGTTTAATGTTTCATGTGATGAAGGAAATTAGTCAAATGGGAATTTAAGTAAAAATGAGGTTTTACTTAGGATTATTCAGGGGAATCAATTGCATGAAATGGAATAATGATGTAAGTTTAAGGGATTAATATAGAAATTTAACATTTTCCACTTATCAACCATAGAGCCTTGGGTCTGGTCCCAACAAAAGTCAAGGAAATGCCTTGAGCCTTTCTAATTGATAGCTTAGAATGTTTAATGACTATGTGAAGGGGAAGTTAGTTATTTGCAAACATTATTGATGCTTCTCAACTCCTTCTACCTACCCAACTTGACATGCTAACATTTTTTTCTTCCATTTTTTATAAGGTGCATTTGAGCTAGCAACCTTTACAACATTTATTTTTCTTGAAAGCAAATAAACTATCTTGCAGAAGGCAAAGTATGTATAAATTTACAAAATTACCATCAGTCAAGTCAAAATAATGAATCCTATATTTATAGGTCACTAACATCGGCTTCACTTGGGGATGGCATTTCCTTGTGAAATGTCAAGAACTCTGAGATCAATAGCCTTATCCATTGACTTTGGTGATACTGTAATTGTCTTCTGTTTTCTGCAACAAATCATATTTATGACATTTTATACTGCAAAGCTTAGGGCCTTCTCTTCGGGCTTCAACTTTGTAGATAAAATCTCCAATCCAATCTACACACTGACTATGAATATTTACAATGATAAAGTAAATCAGTCTAACTGTTGAATGACTCTGAGGAATAGTATTTTTTCAGCGTCCTACCATTCACTGGTCCTTCTTGAAGCTCAGTTCCATCTAAATTCCTGATGAAGAAGGAATTATTACCTCTATAACCATATATCACATAGGGTCCTTGCCATAGAAAGTCAAACTTCCCATGTTTACCTTTATCCTCTCTTCGTGAATCCCATCTTAAAACTTGATCTCCTATGAAAAAATCATCTTCTTTAACCCTTTTATCAAAAATCTTTTTTATTTTGTCCTGTAAAACTTATGACTTTTCATAAACTTCATCTCTAGTTTGTTGGAGATGTATGGTTTCATTGATTCTTCTTTGAATATTATTTGTTTCCACCTGTGATTCCTGGATAATCTTCATGACTGGAACACCCAAGGAAGAAGGGAAAACTGCATCTGTACCATAAACAATCTGATAAGGTGAAGTTCCAATAGACTTTTTTGTGGTAAGTCTATCAGCCCAAAGGGCATAGACCAACTTTTTGTTCCATGTCTTTTTGTTTTCTTGGATTAGTTTTTTGATGATGTTGATTAAATTTTTGTTTGAAGACTCAGCTAAACCATTACCTTGAGGATAGTAAGCAGTGGAATGACCTAAGGTAATATGGTATTTATGACAAAAAGCAATCATTTTCTTTGATTTGAAAGCAGCAGCATTGTCTATGATAATTTTATGGGGGCATCCAAATCTTGACAGAATATTACTTTCTAGAAATGAGATTATTACTGAATTTGTAGCTTGCCTAGTGGGAATGGCTTCTATCCACTTAGTGAAATAATCAGTAGCAGTTAGAATCCATTTGTGTTAGCCTGATGATGGAGGATGAATTTCACCTATGAAGTCTAACCCCCATAGTTGAAATGGCTTTTCAGTGGATATTGGTTTAAGAGGCAAAGGTAAGAGTTTCTTCTTTCCTTCAAAAATTTGGCATTTATGGCAAGAGGTGACAAACTTTTTAACATCAGGAAATAAAGTTGGCCAGTAAAAACCAGCTCTTAGTATTTTGTCTGCTGTACTCTTCCAGTATAGGTGGCCTCCACAGTCACCTGCATGAAATTCCTCGAGAATTTTGTCAGCCTCAGATTTTAATAAACAATTTAGTAAAATCCCAGTGCTTTCTTTCCAGTAAAGTGCATTGTTTAAGATACAAAACCTCATTGCTTTATGTTTGATGAATCTTGCCTTGGTTTTTGTTAGCCCAGGAGGAGCTTGAAAATTTGTTAGTACAAAGATAATATCAGAGTACCATGGTGAGTCTAGATAGGCCTCACTGAGCAATGGAGTCGCCATCTCCTCCTGTTCATCTATTTGTGCAATGAAATTAATATCTAAGGCATTGCAATTTGATTCAACCATAAGTCTAGCCAAACCCTGTCCTTTAATGAGTTTAGCTGGTTTAATTTCCAGATCGTACTCAAGGATTGTGGCTATCCACTTTCCTCTCCTACTATCAGGTCCATCTTGTGTCAAAATATCTTTAACTACTACATTAGAGACATATGCAACGATGTGTGAATGAAGTATATACACTTTGAAATCCTTGATGGCTTTAACCATAGCCAAACCCTACTTTTCCATTATATTGTATTTCAGTGGTGCATCTCTGAGGGCTTTACTAAAGAATGCAATTGGTTGTTCAAAACCTTGATCGTTTTTCTGCAGAAGAACTGCAGCTATGGTGTGTTCGGATGCAAAGGAAAAGATTATGAAATCTTTTGTATAATCTGGGCTGATAAGGACTGGTGCTTTTGTTAAGGCCTTTTTGATAGATTCAAAAGATTGTTTGGCCTTTATTGTCCATTTTATTGAGGAGTCCTTTTTAAGCATATTGTTAAGATCTTTTATAATTTCAGCCAGATTAGAGATGAATCTTCTTAAAAAACTGATTTTACCCAAGAATGCTTGGAGTTCTTTTATGTTCCTTGGTGGTTGAATGTTTAAAATGGCTTCAATTCTTGCAGGGTCTATTCTAATGCCTTCTTTTGAGATGATGTGACCCAACAGTTTTTCTTCTTCCAATCCAAAAAGAGTCTTTTTAGGATTAAGAGATATACCATATTTTCTACATTTGATAAAAACTTGTCTCAGGTGATCTAAGTGTTCATCATTTGTATTTGAAAAAACAGTAATATCATCAAGATAAATAACTAAAAATTCATGGATCTCCTTGGCAAAGGCAATATCCATGGCCCTTTGAAATGTAGCTCCTGCATTTTTTAACCCAAAAGGCATTTTCACGTACATGAAAGTGCTCCATGGAGTAGTAAATGCAGTTTTAGTTTGGTCATCTTTATGAACTAGAATCTGATTGTAACCAGAGAAACCATCTAGTAAAGAAATTCTTGAAGAACCTGCCACCCTCTACAAAATATGATCCATTTTTGGCAAGGGGTAATTGTCTTTCAAGGATGCTTTATTAAGAATTCTAAAGTCTATGCATAGTTGAATTTCTCCTGTTTTCTTTCTGGTGGGCACTAAATTAGATACCCAGTCAGATATTCTGACTGGTGCAATTACTTGTGCATCAAACATTCTTTTAACTTCTTTTTCGATTAAAGGTAACAAAACTGGATTAATCCTTCTGAGTTTTTGTTGAAAAGGTTTTTGATTTTCTTTCAAAGGAATTTTATGTTGAACTATGTCTTTGTTGTAAGTTTTCAGATCTTCGTAACCCCATGCAAAGACATCCTGATATTCTTTCAAAAGTTCTATGTATTTAACCTTTTCTTCTGATGATAAGGATTTTGATAATTTGATCATTTTTGGTTTTTCATCTGTCCCTAAGTTATACTCTTCTATATCAGATTTAACTGGTTCCGTTTTTGGCCTTTTGGGCACATCATTGGAATCAAATAAGTCTTCTAGGGGAGTTAAACCTCTTGGTAAAATGTTATTCTTTAAATCAATCAAATCTGTTTCATCTTCTATCAATTCCTCTATATCTACTTTTTCCATTTCATCTATGTCACTCTGAGTAAATATAGTAGGCCTATCAAAATTATGTACATCTAAATTATCTAAATCATCTATTTGACAACAATTTGAATCTATATCCCTAGGTGAATCTATGTTACAGTCATTATCGATTTGGCAATGTTGAAATTCTTGCTCATTGTTCAAAAAGTGATAAATTTGCTCATCTTCTGAGAAAATTTTCCTATATTTCACATTATCTGGAACAATAGGCCTATGTTTGATTTCAGCAGTGTATTTTTGTAATGGAGAAAATGGAAATTTACAACTGCTGGCAAAGGTTGCTAAACAATGGCCTTGTATGTTATGTTTTCTAGGGATGATAGCAAACTTTGATTCTAACAAATCATCAAGCAAATCCAATATTGTTTCTCTGTATCTTGCAAGTCTGGGGTTATGAACAGAGTATTCAACGTTTATTTGTTTGATAGCTAATTCAGAATCTCCCATGACTATTATTCTTTTTCCTCCCATTTCTCTAACAATTTGCAAACCTAAGATTAAAGCTTCATATTCAGCCATGTTATTGGTGCATTCGAAGTTCAATCTAAAGGCATGTCCTTCAGAATGGCTTGTTTCAATAATTGTAATCCACACACCTACTCCAGCTCCAAATTTATTAACAAATCCGTCAAAATCTAAATGCTATAAAGCCTCATGACCAATATAATCATCCATTATTTTGAGTTTCTTATCAGTGAGTTCAGTTGGATTTTCATTCTGATCAGAGTTACTGAGAATAAAGGAATCAAGATCAGTAGGAGTGGAATAGATTGGATAATTGGTAGGTTTGTCAGCAGTACTGATCATGAATTTCATCAAGGTTTCTCTGTAAAGCTTTTTGGGTTGTCCAAATACCGAGATAGTGGCATAACTCATGTCAAGTTGTAGAGATCCCTGCAACTTTGCTCCCCATGAGCGAGAAAGAAGCATGCCATACTTTGGCGGGATGTCAGCTACTACAACATCCATGATCATGCTTTTACCAGGATATTGGACAAGGTTTACACACAGATCTTTAATCAAACCAATACATTAGACTTTGGATGAGTCAAATTAGAACAGGTCCTTATATGGTTTGGTTATGTCTAGATTCAGGGTTTCCATTATAGCTCTACGCATTAGGTTGTGGGAAGCTCCAGTATCTAGCATAGCATTGTGCAATATTTGATCATGTACAGTAACACTTATAAAATGGAGGTACTGACCCATTTGAATGTTTTCCATCTACATTGGGACCAAAAATTAATTCAAGGCTATCTTCACTCATGTTAATTGTATCTTCATTTTCATTCACATTCAATGCTTCGGAAATCATAGATCTATACAAGTCATTTTTAGCTAATTCAACTAATGGAACAACTATCTTTAACTTGGATATTTCAGATTGCATGTTAAATGTTGGCTAAGATTTGATGGCTTGAATTACTTCGTCTTTTCGAACTGTGGTTTGTGATGATTTTTCTTGAGTTTCTACGGTTTTACCTTTGGTTTGAGCTTTTATCTTGTCTTTTGTTTGAGTTTCTTGGTTTCTGCTATCTTTAATCATGTTTTCAAGAAGAGTTTGGGGTTTAACAAAAGTTTTATCAGCTTTGGGATTCTCAACAGAAGATTTAGGATTTGGGTTGGCTGGATTCTTTTTTGGCTCATTCACTGTCACTGAATTGGTGGTTTTAGTAGAATTAGCCTTTTGGGCATCTTTAGAGGATTGAGCCACCTCGTCAGTAATATCTACAATCTTTGGGCTTTGCTGCTTTTTAGGACTGGGTGGGTTCGAACTTTGTTTATTCTCTCTAGGAAGAATCTGCAAAAATTTTGTTTTAGGAGCATCAGTCTTCTTTTTGTTTTGTTCTTGTTCGGTTGGAGCATTGTTCTTTATGGTAGGCTCATTGGTTTTCTTGCTTCTAAGGTTGTATTGACTGTGAATTTCATTAATTGCAAAATCATAACCTTGTTTATAATCAAAGGATTCTCCAGATTCTACTTTGAACTATTGAAGTTCAAAGAGTTCCTGGTCCTCCTGAGTGAGGAAAATGGTATTGTTTTCATCAATCCCCATAACTATGTTGATGTCTTCCTCCTCCTCAACATTGTTTTGTGAACTTTCTACAAAGTTTTCTTGGAATGGGGTTCTTATATTCTGATCCGAGGAAGGTTCTTTACCTTTCCCAGGGTTGTTGTTTTTCCTGTAGTTGGGATTCCGGATCTGGGATTGATTTTCCCATTGTGGTTTCCTTTCGATGTGATCTAGTCTCTCAACTACTTTTTCTAATGTTTTAGTAATAAAATCAAATTTACCATCTAAATGTGAAGCTTATTCTTTGATAGTAACCCTTCTTTCATTTCTCAGTCTGTCTTTCTTGGTAGGTATATTGATTTCTACAACTACAGCGTTTTGTTGCATTTGTTCTAGAGTATCTGCATCCCTTTCTCGAAGTTGATAAGCCATGTCTACATCGAAACAATCAGGGAATTTTAGTAGCACAGAATACGAAGTGGGTTTAAGGTTCGCAGGAATAGCGTTGTAAACACTGTTGTATCTAGTACAAAAATCTTGGACAGACTCGTTGGGGGCTCTCTTAACAGCATCAAACTCAGATAGTATTTGCATAGGATTTTTCTTTTTCTCCCATTTATTTAGGAAGGCTCTATGGAATGCAGCTAGGTCTGCTATGCTACCAACAGCTAAACTTCTAAACCATATTTTCACTTCTCGAGTTAGGCTTTGTGCAAATAATCTCATTTTGACATCAGCCTCATCTATTTCATAAATTTCCCAAAAATCATTCATTCTAGTGATATGTTGTTGTGCTGTGATCTGTGAAAAATTATCAAATAGTGGGATGTCTTTTTGGTACTTTTGGAGCATGTCATGGAGATTTTGTGGTAAGACCAAGGGAGCATATCTGGCTGCCATGGCTTGGATTTTTGCTGAACTGGGAGGAACAATAGTAGTGGAAGGGAAAGTGCTGGTTACAACAGTGGATGTACTCGAAGAGCTTAGTAAAGAGGATGAAAAAGACGTAGTATGGCGAGTGTTTATAGTGGTAGTGGATGTAGTGGACTGAGTAAATGATGGATATATTACTTTAGGCTGCAAGGGCAGCTCAACTAGCGGTGGATTGTGGATATGATGAATATATGATTCTATGGTGCAGATGCAACTCAGGGCTTATAGGCTCTTGAGGTAAACTGACAGTAGAATCAGTAAATGATGTGGCAGCATACAGAGTAGAATCTGATGCTAGAAAGACTGTGGTGTATAGCTGGGAAACTGGAGGTTTGAATTGAGACAAAAAATTGGCTAACTTAACAGCTTCTTCAATGTCTTTAATTTTTGTAACATTTACCCTTTTCACTGGACTTTGACTTTCAGTTTTGTCTGATTTAGTAGGAACAGAAATAATTTTGTGTTTTTCACTCACATAAGAAGTAAAAACAGGATCTAAAACAATTTCCTTTAAATCAGATCCAGATTTGGTTCTAAACAGAGATTTTTCAAACTTCAAATCAAATTCAATGTCTGATAAGCTTACTAATTCTTCGGATAAAGAATCAACGCTTTTCAGGGGTATTTCAGTCTCTGAACTAACAATTTGTTTTTTCTTTTTTCCTATCTGGTCCAGATTGTCTACTATATCTGGAGGATTGGGATCAGGGTTGGATCTAGTGTAATAAACTTTCTTGGGAGCCAGAATGTTTATTGGGTCAATACCCACAACCTTTAAACTTAATCTTAAAGTAGAAAAGATATAATTAAAAATCTTCCTTCAAGATTAAACTTAAAACTAGAGAATGGTTAGTTCCCAGTATGGTCGCCAGTATGTTATCACCCTAGTGGAATGAGGATTTTGTAGTTAAGAAAACAAGGGGTAACCAAGAACCTCTTTTAGAATTCAAGATCTAGCCTTCCTGAGTTCCAGAGAGGGATCTCTCCTAAAGATGTAACTTTGTTGTATAATTGGATTTTAAGCTAGCTATGAGTGGACAATGGGACTTGTTTTTTTGAAAGTGTGATGGGAATAAAAAGTGTTTCAAGGTAAACCAGAGGGATCTACCAGAACATTGGGCTATGGAGTCAACTTTCTAGGCTAGCAGAGCTAGGAAATAAGACTTAAAGATACAAATGTACTAAGGGCAGGGTAGTGAACCTTTAAAGGCTTTGAATAGGCTTTGTTGATGGAATGGGTGAAATTTGAACAAAAGGGCACTTAAGAATCCTTAAGTTACAGAAAAGAAGATTGAAGGAGGGGATCAAACAAGGATCTAGAGCATTTAAGAATTCTATAGTCCAGTTATCAAGCAGAAAACATAATAATGCCAACTAGTAAAAAACAGGGAGCTTTTTATCACTAATCCTGTCTAAAATCTCCTAGTTGATCATTAAATATAGAAACACATTAAAATGAATGTATGAAAACTTTTGAAAGAAACACAATGAAAACAGGAAAAAGACGACTTATCTGGTCAGCACAAGAATCCTGAGTTATGATGTCTTTAATCTCAATTCCAATCTGTTGCTTTTCTAATTGACTCACACCAACTTCAATATATCCAGCAAAATGACTATAGTAGTCTTGATAAATTTTATTCCACGCTGAATACTTCGAAAGATGAAGTATTTATACAAATGAATTGCTTACAAAATATCTCAAAGTTTGAGATAATGTTTCAAGGAAAAATAGGAAATATAACATAAGAAGAGGGACAGCAGCAAAACAGTTTGCAAGTTGTTCTCTTTTACAAGGAAATATAGAATTGATTATCCTAATCAAACTAATTTCATGATGTGTTGGGAGCATTGCTGGCATTTGATGCATTACCTCGTGGAAGATGGCTTGTAGATCACTCCTCCTTTTCACTTTCAATCCTGATACTCTTTATCTTTGATTTTCACTGTTTCACTGCTGTAATTGAAAATGACAAGCAGTAAAATTTTTCTTTACTGATACACTTCGACATTTGATATGCTTTGACCCTAAACTTTCATCTTAAGGTAAAAATATAATTTTCTCAATGGTCTCTCTATTCTTTTCCTGTCAAATTAATGTCTTTTTGAAGGTTCAGTATTCTTTCTTCCAATGTCTTTACCCTTTGCTTATGACCTTTTGAAGTGATGACAACAGATTCCAGATTTTTATTAGCCCTTTGCAGACTCTTAATCTTATTATTCTTTAAGGTCATCTCTTTCATGGCTTTATTCAAGTCTGAGGCACCTGTTTCTATACCTGTCTGTACCTGTGTATTTGAGGAATTAGTAGCAGAAACATCTTTGGATGATATTGAAACTGCAGCTACCAATTTTCCTTGTGGTGCAAGATGTTCTGCAAGAGTTGATGGCCTTTTGGAAACAAGGGGTATTTGAAGGATTTTTCTGGTAAAATTGAACTCTTAGCAGGGTTCTGAAAATGAAAAGGATTTTTAATGCTCAGAAGAAGGCTTTGATCAATTTCAGCAGTGAAAAATGATCAGGGAGTGGGTAAAACTTGCTTAAATAAAAAGGAGGGATTTTGGGGCAAATTTGACAGGGTTTCCCCTGTATTTTGGATGTTTTTTTTGGATTCTCTGTATGGATAGTTCAACTATTTAAAAGAAATGGCTGATAAAATAATAATTTTCCTTTGAAATTGAAGTTTTTATGGACAAGATTGACAAAAAATACCTTTAAAAAAGGTATAATTATAGTCGAAGGAGTTGCAGGTGCGCTTACAGTCTTCAACTCTGCGGAATTAGGCTATCAGAGTTTATGGAGGCTCTCTGTGAGTGAATTGCAGAGAAATATGGCTTTTAAAATGGTAACTGGTTCATAGGAGGCTTAAAAATGGCGTCGAGAGGCTTTGTAACGGGCTCGCAGTGTTTTATATGGTATATTCGTGAAATATAATGGAAATAAGGCTCTGCGAAGGTTTCTCAGGTTAAATGGCAAATAGACGAAATGTTGTGAAAACATTAAGTTTTAATGCATCAAACCATAGTTTAATTACACTAACTATAGGTTGGGCGAGAGCGGTTTTGAATTCAGCTTGGGCGGTTTTCGCGCAACTATGAAGTGGTAAGTGGTAATTCACTTTTTGAACGCGATGCAGTTATATTATGACACGTCAACACAGGGCGGTTTTGGAAAACAACCCATATCGCGCGATGTTTACAAAACATGGGTCGGGCACTTTATTTACGCGATATAAGTTTCGGGCCGTCGGATCTGACATCAGGAAGTGAACTGTCAGGATTTAATGAAAAGGTGCGGGGAAAGTGTTGTGGGTCCAGAGCATCAATTTTTGACCGTTGATCCGACAGATGGAAGATCAACAGTATATATTGAGCACGATGAGCAGTGGTGGGGACGGGAGCTCTGGGATATCAGGTGCAATGTGGATCGTTTGATCTGCAAAGGATGATCGAATGGTTAAGATGGAATCCGATGAGGGAGGAAGGGGTCTGGGGAAAGAATTATCGGATTAACTCTAAATCGTTGGATCAAATGAGTTTTGAAGATCGGAGGGTTAGGATTAAGCCCGATGGCAAAAGGATTTTATTGAGTTTTATATACAAAACAGACTTTTTCATGGGATTAACTGGTCGGGAAGGGTTTTAAAAGGACTTTACCCATGGTTAATGTTTGCAGTGAAGGGATATGCATCAGGGAAAGGTTAAGTTATATTTTTAACCTTAGGTTAAGGGAGTGGGGAAGGAAAATAAATAAGGGAAAGGGTTATGAAGTTTAGTATGAACGAAACTTCGGGTTTTCAATATTTTTTGTTTTAAACATATATTTAAACATGTTTAAGGGTTTTTTGCATATTTTTATTATATAGTAAATTAAATCAAAGTGATATAACTACCATAGAGGCGGGATTTTTTTATATAAAGTTATATTTAGCCAAAGGGGTTATAAGGTGGGTTTTTTATTTAAACATGTGGGAATTAATAACTTTGGCTAAAGTTTTATTAATGGGTTTTTTTGGGGTTATTATATAAAAGAGAGTTATATAATATAGGGATAAAGGTTTTTCTATAGGGAGTTAATATATAAGTTAAAATTAATATGAAAAGGGGACAATGTATACTCAAAATACATAAAAATAACCAAGTAAAGTGATGTTTTAGAAGGCAAATTTGCACCATAATAACCTCATCACTTTAACTTATGCTAAAAAGTAATTTTGAGGGTTTAATGTTTCATGTGATGAAGGAAATTAGTCAAATGGGAACTTAATTAAAAATGAGGTTTTATTTAGGATTATTCAAGGGAATGAATGCATGAAATGGAATAATGATGTAAGTTTAAGAGATTAATATAGACCTTTAACATTTTCCATTTATCAGCCATAGAGCCTTGGGTCCGGTCCCAACAAAAGTCAAGGAAATGTCCCAACAAAAGTCAAGGAAATGCCTTGAGCCTTTCTGACTAATAGCTTAGAATGTTTAATGACTATGGGAAGGGGAATTCAGTTATTTGCAGCCATTGGTGAATAATATTTACATTGATACTTCTCAACTCCTTCTACCTACCCAACTTGACATGCTAACATTTTTTTCTTCCATTTTTTATAAGGTGCATTTGAGCTAGCAACCTTTACAACATTTATTTTTCTTGAAAGCAAATAAACTATCTAGTTCTACACTTATTTCATCCAGGAATAGAATTTACATTGATACTTCTCAACTCCTTCTACCTACCCAACTTGACATGCTAACATTTTTTTTTTCCATTTTTTATAAGGTGCATTTGAGCTAGCAACCTTTACAACATTTATTTTTCTTGAAAGCAAATAAACTATCTAGTTCTACACTTATTTCATCCAGGAATCCAGATTAAACTGTTGGATTCACTTATTCTCTACCTAACTACTGAATTGTCATGATTAAACTGTATGACAATTCTTTATTCTCTATCTAAAACATTTGAAACTGAAAAGTGACAAGTCAAGATTAAATTATTCAACTCATCACAGATTATGGCACTTATTGACACTGACAATTCTTTATTCTCTATCTAAAACATTTGAAACTGAAAAGTGACAAGTCAAGATTAAATTGTTCAACTCATCACAGATTATGGCACTTATTGACACTCTGTGATAATAATTGCAAAAGGTAAAAGTAGTGGCATTTATACTTGCACACTTTCATGTTTTATTCGTTTTTCCTTTGGGGTCTTTTATTTTTTCTAAGTCCTTTGATTTTTCTTTTAGGACTTTTTACCCTCTTTTTTATTTTTTTATTTTTTTATTTTTTACAAAATATGTGAATACAACTTGCAGAAGGCAAAGTATGTACAAATTTACAAAATTACCATCAGTCAAGTCAAAATTATGAATCCTATATTTATAGGTCACTAACATAGTCTATCCAACAGAAAATCAGTGATTGAATGAAGGAGGAATCAACTACTCTCACCCTCTTTTATCTCAATTGAGCCTCCAACATTCCCTTGGGCCCACCTAGATTACATTGCCCCTCTGCCAGCCTATCCCTGCGCTGCCACTAGGACGTTGTCTCATTTGAGTGCCTGGCCCGACTTCTGCCTCAATATTTCCTAAGTGACCTTAGGAAAGTGAATTAGCTGCATGGTTCATTTGTGGATCCCCCTTACCCACTTTATTTTTTGTCAAACATTAGAAAAGGAAATAATTAACAAAATTAATATTCCAATTAGCTGATTGCTAATTTGGAATATTACAGGTTCAAGAAGATGTACATGGCAGTCAGAGAGCGCTTCACCTGGAAGGGCCTCAAGAGGAACATGTTGAGGTATGTGCATGAGTGTGAGACCTGCCAGAGAAACAAGGGGGAGTTGACCCATCGAGCTGAGTTGTTGCAGCCTCTAGCCATTTCTGAGTGGAAGTGGGAGAGTATCTCCATGGATTTTATCACAGGACTTCCAGCAGTGTAGAGCAAGGATTGTATTTATGTGGTGGTCGACCGACTGACCAAATATGCCCATTTCTTCGCCATTCTGACTCGGTACTTAGCTTCACAAGTGGTCGAATTTTTTTTAGGGAGGTTTTCCGATTGCACAGACTCACTAAGACCATAGTCAGCAATAGAGACAGTCAATTCATGAGAGGATTTTGGCAAGAGCTCTTCAGATTAGTGAGTATTGAGCTCACCCCGAGCACGAGTTACCACCCACAGACAGACGACTAAACAGAGAGGGTTAATAAATGGCTAGAGGGGGCTATATCAGGAACTACGTGACCGAGCAGTAGAGGGCATGGATTCGATGGCTGCACTTAGGCGAGTATTGCTACAACACCACCATCATATGTCCATTGATATGTCACCTTTCCACGCATTGTATGGTTATGATACTTCATCTTTTGCTGACATTGTTTTTGGAGACAGTTGGGCCCCAAAGGCCAAAGATTGGATCTTAGAGAAGCAAGACATCCTCGAGGCTCTCAAGCACAACTTATTGAAGGCTCAAAAACAACAAAAGATGTATGCTGATAGGCATAGGGTTGAGAGGCATTTTGAGGAGGGGAACTTGGTGTTCCTACAATTACAGCCATATCGACAGTTGACACCGAAACGAAAGGGGGCCAAGAAGCTACAACCACGTTTCTATGGACTGTACAGAGTGGTTAGGAGGGTTGGAGAGGTGGCATATGAGCTAGAGCTAGCAAGATCAACAACATCTTCCATGTTTCGTGCATCAAAATGGTGTTGGTCTAGCAGGTTACGGCAGTTGTAGAGTTGCCTCCACTTGATGATGAGGGGCATCTGGTTTTGGAACCAGAAGCCATTCTGGAGACTCGAGAAAGGAAGTTGAGGAGCAAGACGATCAGAGAGTACTTGGTGCGTTGGAAAATTCTGTTGGATGAGGATGCCACTTGGAAGGGTGAGCACATACTTAGGCATCCAGTGCTGAAGTTGCTTGGGGAAAAGAAACATTTGGGAGGGGAGAACTGTAATGTCCTTTCCTAAATTATTTTGTTACAAGTTTAATTTCCACAATTTTGGGATATTTTTGGAGGTTATGGGACCCACTTAATTTTGGTGAAAGACTTGGGAAGGAAAAAGGAGGTCGTATCATTTTGTTAGTGGAGTGTGGAGGCCAACCACATGAGGAAAAATACACTTAGCCAAGCAAAGAGTTCGAAAAGAGTAGGAGGGAAGTTGAATGACTAAGTGAAGGGGCCCACATGGGAAGGAAGGTCCACGAAATTATAAAAGGGGAGAGTTCAACCTCATTTGTATCTTTTTGCCTATGGAACTCACTTTGGTTGTTCGAGTTGTTTAGTCGGGTCACTTGTTGTTTAGCACTTGTTTTCCTAGCGAAGAACTCATCATTTCTTCGGGGGACTTAGAGTACCACCCTAGGGAGGATTTGTCACACCATGCCAAAGGAGAGCAAAAGGAATTGTCACACCATGCCAGACTTTGCTCAGCTAATGTGTGTTCCAGCAGGATGGAGGGACTCACGTGCGGGTCATTTCAGGGGTCTTACGAGGAGTAATTGTCAGGAGAATTTTAGTGAAGGAAGCTCAGGGGTATAGCAGACTTTTGGTTGAGTATTGGGGCAGAAGGTGACAGCTACAATCTGGAACGAATTTGCAGCTCCTAGGCCAGCGCAGAAGCCTCTCACTGGGCACACGTGACAGTTGGAGAATTGCTTGGTGAGGCCAGAACTTGCCGAGAGAGTTAAGGGAAACATTTGGGGAATGATTTGCAGCCTTTTTGGAGTGATTTGAGATGGATTTTTCTGGTGTGCAGGCAGATCGTACCTATCAGTAGTTAGAGGAGGACATGGAGCTTTTGGGGGCTGAAGTTCGGGGCCCAAACCCAGGCCAAACCCTTTCTAGGTTTTGGTGGACTTGGATTGATGAGCTTGAGGTTAATTTGGAGGAGCTTTCTGATGACCGGATGTGGGGTTTTTAGCAGCAGCATCTTTGCAGGAGACGGCGCAGTTTTACTAGGGCAGCACAGAGCATCATTAGTACAGCTGATACCGTTATCCAGGCTTGTCATTTTATCACCTGGGCTTTGCTATGCTTGCCTTCGAGGCAAGCCCAAGTGCATTCCTTCCACATTTTTGTACTATTGCTCCAGTTACATAATAAAATGGCTCGGCTGCTTTCATTTTTCCTGTTTGTTGTGGGTGTGCACTAAAGTTTAAAATTTTCTGTTGTTGAATTTATTGTTTGCTTTGTATATCACTGTTTTTCCTAGTTTGGGACATTACACAATCAAACGCCATAAAGTTTGAACGATGATTCATCATTCGATTGAACAACAAAACATCATTTTCCAAAATTATGAGTTTCTATCAATATAGAGATGTTCCATGGATGCTTTAAAACTCATTAGAAATAATTGAATGTTGACTATAGAAGTTTATTTAAAAAGCGAAAGACATGCCCAATTTATTTCTAGGGAGTTTCACAAAGAAGATAATACCCAAACGTTGAATTATTTTCATAAATAAACTTAAGAGTTGTGTCTATTTTTTGTTCAGATAAACATGTTTCTTCAACTTAATCTAATTTTTTAGGGTTTTGTCAAAAAATGAAAACATCCAGTTCTTATGATTTTGTTTTAAAATAACTTGGTATATTGTATCTAGGTTTTTGTTAGGTAAACTGGTTTTCCTTCATCTTGAAGGATGAATTTGGTTTGGCCCTTGGCAGTGTTCATAAATGTAGGTAAATTTAATAAGAATCACTTCTTGATAATATAATAAATTAAACATGATTAAATATCTTGACATATCCTATGAGGAGTTTTAAATGCAAACAAAATATAATATTTGCTCAAACTTGTTAAAAAAAATCAGGATGATGCTTTGCATAAAAACCAATAAATATGTTTAGAATCACCCATGATTTATTCCAAAAGATTCTTAGATCAAGTATCATGAGTTTTTATGATTGATCATGTATCAAGAACAAGATTGGATTTTCAAAGTAAAAGGTTTGCAATATTAGAAACAAAATAGTGAGAAGGGCTATGACTCAATCAAGAACCGAAAAACTTAGAATGAACAAAATGGTAACAGAGTTCAAGTTGCTTAATCTTCGAAGGATACACACCATATCACTCAATTGTTCAATGTCATAGAATTCAATTACACGATCATTGTGACCATCTCTTTGGGAAGTTGCCCGACTTGATTCTCCAATACCTTGATTGATTCCTCGACCTCCTCGACCAGATCCTCTTCCTCCTCGACCAGTTCCCCCTCCTCCTCGAACTCCTCGACTAGATCCTCTTGAATAATTCCATTGGATATCTTCAGAAAGCATCTGGATAAAAAAAATGATTGAGAAGAAGCGAGATTAATGCAGTAAAGAATATACAAATTTATGCACCAAACTTTGTAGCTTGTTGAAGGAAGTACCTCATTCAAATCAAGCCATTCATACAGCTTCTGACTGACATGGTAAAGGAAATGATTCCCCTGGTAAATAAGAGGTTACGATAAAAAATCAAGACTGTACTTAGATATTATTAAAGATTAAATTGTCTCTCATAACATTGAAGGATACCAAAATAATGAAATCTAAAAAACTAAAAAAGGTGACCAAATCAAAATAAGAAGGAAAATAAGCTTGATTAACTTTGGGGTAGGAACAACCACATTCACAATGGACACATCATATTTATCTTAGTTTATGTTGGCTAGGTTTCAATAAAGTACTGGATTCAAGCTATGCAAGCATTAACACATTTATGTATGATAACCACATATTAAATAGAATTGTGTGTTTGTATCAGATTAGAAGATTCTACAGATGCCAACTCTTTAAGTGAATTTTAATATTATTCTACCACTATTTCATGAAAGAAAATGTTCAAATTATCCTATCTAGTGTTGAAAAAATCAGCAAAAATCAGTAAACCACGACACATTAAAAACTACAAAATATATTCATTTTTTCAAAATCAGAAAAACCAGCAAAAATCAGGAAAAATCAGGGAAGGAAAAAATTGTGATTTTTACCCAGCTATTTTTCAGCAACTGGAAAAAATCGTAATGTCATGATTCTTCGTGATTTTTTTCTCATGTTTGCAACACTGATCCTATCATGCACACTTTTTACAAAGAGAAGGATAATGACAATTCAAATTTCCCTACATGGATCAAAAATAAAGCTTATATTTTATTTATGATACATATATCAAGTAAATAACATGGATTTCTATGATTTTAGTTTATAACAATTTTATAAACCACTTACATGGGGAAGACTGAAAAGCATTAGAATGTTCCATGGACAAGATTCATTAAAACAATCTTCAAGATCAGTGGATGTATGAATGTGTTTTTACTTCAACATACTCTAGAGTCCATAGACAAAGTTGGAACAATTAAAATCAAGCCCCAAGGAAGAAACCAAATTAATTGGAATTGAAGACAAAATACAAAAAATGATTTTTGGATATTGCTTATCGACAAATTGTATAGAAGAAAGCAAACACAGCAACTTAGAGTCTCTTACCGCTCAAACCCTTACACAAGGTGTCAAAGCCCTACTTCTCTAGATTTGCTCTTCTCTAACTGAAAGGTTACAAAATATTAGAAGTGAAATGGTTACCAAGGTTAGAAGTGGTTTTTTATATCTGAAAATCTTGTATGAATTTCCAGATCTATATGAAAAAGATAAGTCAAATAGAAATCATGCATTTGAGGTAATTTTCTTAGACTTATGTGAAATATAAATTATGGTATTTAAATGTAATTTCCAGATTTATAAAACAGAAAATAAAATGATAAATTTTGAAGTTTTTTAAGTGCTTGGAAAGCAAGATTAGAGCCTATACATCATTGGGTTTAGGGGGTCTATGTGGCAAGTTTGCATGAGCTTCTTTCTCCAGTGAATGGTGCTAATTACAGTGAAAATAAGCATGCTACAGAAAACTACTTCTTACAGTTTACAAATTCAGAATTCAGATTAAAAATCCTAATAAGGGAACACTCAACAAATATCCAAGGGGAGGGTGTTTACAACAGAATGAAGGTAAATTCCAGGGAATAACCAATAAATTTCACTTTAATTCAACATTTCAACCAACGAATAACACAGACTTTTCTGGATGAAATTAACCTCGTGGATTCACTTAAACAAGGAGCAACAGTACCCAGATAATGCTCCCATTGACAAACTCGGACAGATCAGAATTCCAGCCTTTGTATTTAGCAAATTAGTTCTAAGCATACAATAATATCTCAAACAATCATGTAGTGTCTCCACAAAGTTTCACCGACGATTAAAATAGGAGCCTTAATCATATAGTTTTTTTTAACTCAAAAACCTCCTCTAAAATATTAATATCTCTATGAAAAGCCTAGATTTATTCTAGGAAAACATAAAATAGCATTATGACTCAACTAACTTCATAAGACAAGTCAAACAATTAGTAAAATGGGTATGCCCGTGCCACATATACAAATAACCAAACATGAGAGCAAATAAGGTAGTGCATCCTCCTAAGTACGATAAAAGAGTGAGTCAAAGCTCCATCCTCCTCAAACATAAGAGTTGAATGTGTCAAACTTGGAGTGCTCCCCTAGCAATCTCCAATAAATCAATAAAATACTCCCAAAAGAAGTGTCTTCAACCAGAAGAAAGTTCACACCTGTAAGGCCATGAGAGACTAATAGGGGGCCTCCTTAACATGTGTGTTATAAAAAACACCTCCATCATGGCATGTGGAGACTCCTAGGTGATGACAAACCAATCAACTAATAAAATAATGCAATAATTCATGTGCCAGGTCAATCCGAGCTCAATCAACTACAAAAAGATGGGGATGATCATATCCAAGCAATAAAATATTAATATAATAAGAGGGCGCCTCAATATATGTACCAATCTAGTTGAGCACCGCTACTCAAGATCATCATCCACCATCAAATAACATTGATACAAATGTGAAACCAAGAGAAACACCTAGACCACTGCCTCCACGTAGTAAAGTAAGGTCAATTAGCCACTAAATGGTTAAATCAACATTAACATGTGTGCATTGTTACTGCCTAAATCCACACCTGGGCTAACGTGGATAAAATCTTTAAATCCACTTGGTGTGGCCTTGAGGGGAAGTCTTGAGTTGAGCAGCTATCACTCAATTCTAGGCTCTCCTAACGAAGCCAAAGGGGTGGACCCTATGACACAACTAAGGTTTAACAAGCTTTAGCAAATAAGAAATACTAATTCTAAGAGTTGACCAAGACACATTCAACCATCAATATGTAGATTACAACATGTTACTTTGTAATGCACCCAAGCTAATTTGTAAATTTCTTCACAATTTTCAAGTTTTTTATTTGACACTCTTTTACAAAGAGTTGTGCAAACTTTTCTCAAACATCTAGAGGAACATCTACAGCAAAATACTTCGGCATTTTGTTAAACATTTCATGGGAAAAATAAGAGAAATGCCAAAATAGATATCAGAGGAAAAAATGAGCTCGTATTGAGATTGATCTTCAATAGATTACAAGTAAAACTTTAGTGTTGAAACTGAGACTCAGTCCAACTAAAGAGAGGGCAAATAAATTAGATTAATGATAGTACAATGCCTGGAAAATATTACTTCAACACTTTACTGGGTTAGCTCGTCCTCCTAAACAATAGGAATTTCCTCGGAGAATTTTGCCTGAGAATTAGACAACTCGACCCCTGCAAAGATTGCTCCTGGTGCTTGATGAATTCAGCCTACCACAGAGACTGCTATGATGAGAAATGAAGAACAAACTCCAGCCCCATACAACTGATTAATCTTTAAGTTGGCCCACTGTTAAAATGAATTCGGCTAAAACATCTTCTTCCAATTAAGAGACATAAAGGAAGGCTCTCACTCCAGTAGATCTGGTGGCTTGGACAACAGTTCAGCCTTCAAGAAAACAATGATAACCTTCAAACATTTGTTCCTTCCTGGCTGAAGTATTAGGCCCTTCCAAAGAATGTAATTTTCAATTTATTATGATGAAATCTCCACAGATCAATCTCCTCTTAAATGTTTGCTTGGTGTGAAGGAAAGAGGCGAGAATAATCTTTATCTTTAGTAGATTGATCCTCTACACTAAGAAAATGGCCACTTGCAATTCGAATCCTTGATACTGGGCTATTCAGCCTCCTTAGAACTTCAATTTCAGCCTCCGATTTGAGCGGTAAAATTTAGCCCTTGAACAAACAAATAATATCAGATTCCTAATGGAACCTGTTGTCACACAATCTAGCAGGGGTCCTAGCAAGGGTACCTAAGGGGCAACTACTATACTTAATGACAACAATGGAATAAAGACCCATTGTCACCTCAATTAGTGTCCCCTGCTATTTACAGACTTTCACCGATGGGAGGAGTCACGGTATGAAAGAAATCACTCCTATTGATGGGATCAATGACAAGGTATAATGTGATTTACAAGGCCCATTCCAAGGAAAGGATCCAATAAAGGCTCAATGCTTCTAGAGAAGCAAAAACGCTCTCCAAGAAAGACCTATGAGAAGACCTAACCTAGGGTTAATGATATCCAATACTAACAAGGAGACTGTTACACATTAATTTGTCACTGTCCCTGCAATCCCCCGTCCCGCACATTGGAGGGCCTTTCCCGTGATCTGTGAGCAGGGACATGACCTGAAACCACTTTCATGGCATCCCCCTTGACAAGGACAATCATTCCTCTGAAGACAGTTTCCTGTAAAAAGCCCTAAAAATAGACCTTTTGGCCTTGGCGCGACCAGCCAGTTCAACCCTCGCGCCAATGGGGGAAATCCACCAAAGAGGGCGCGCCAACTGGCGCTCTGTCCCAGTGTATTACTCGCACCAAGCTTAATAAGGATTGTTTTTTAAAAATAAATGGTGGAAGTTTGATTCCAACCAACTCCTGAACGAGTCTCTAAAATGAGTTGGGAGGTTTGGCTCCAGATCTCCATGTAGGGGAAGTGGTTTTCCACCTATCATGGAAGCTTCCTTGAGGATAGGGCCAATCCCACCATTGTAGGGATCCCAACTCCCCTTCCACCATCTATATAAGCTTGCCATTTTCCCTTTAGCAAGCTAGTAGCCTTAATGGTCATAGAACTAAGAGCTGAATCAGTGGCAAGGAGACTATCGCCAGACAGCCTCTGAGAGCCAAGCCAAAGAGAGAGAGCTTTGTCCCATTCCCGACGAGCTTCATTGAGACGTGCTCCGCTGTCGACTCGCCAAAGGAAGATCCAGCGTCAGAGTTCAAGTTGTATCTTTCTTTCGTTGTTATTAATAATAAACGACTTTGATTATGGTTCCATTCATATGTTCATGTCTTATGTTATGAATTATATCTTCTCTGACTGATATATGGTTACATGTTTTAGGTTTTACGTTGTGTGTTGTTGTTTCTTCGTGTACGTGCAGGTGCTCGAATGTGTTAAGCTGGAGAATTGTGATATGCCAAAGCGAAGGATGGAAGCACCATCTTTTCTGCAAACAACAGCATCATGGGACTCAAGGTAGGCCTCTTGTCGCATCTTGGTCTTTTGTAACTAGGAACCTGCATCTTAGCGTGACTCGGTTGTTGCTAGACCCGATCTGGGCTAATAGGGATCGCCTCTGTCCGTAGAGGGGATTTACCTCTTCAACAAACTGGCGACTCCGCTGGGGACTTTGATTGGAGTTTGTCTTGTCTCTTTCGGTTTCTTTTGGCTTTTGTCTGCTTGATTTGCTCTTCTGGTCTATCTCCTTCTGGTGTAAAACCTTTGTTCAGCCCCAGAGGATCAGATCTGACCTCTTCTTTTCCGAAATTTTCATCTTTTCATAGTTGGTTTGATTGGCGCGGTTTCCACCCTGACAGTCGCGCCCATTGGCGCAAGTTGCTAGTTCATCACTCCCGCCATCCCTTGTCTGGCGCGGATTACAGCCAGACAATCACGCCATTTCCTATAGGTGTTGGGGTTTTCGCCTGTTCGAAAGTTTTTTTGGTCAGTACTTTGCTTCTGGGTTAGTTTTAGGTTTTGCTTGAAGTGGTGAGTCTGGTCTTGGTTGGGAGAAATTCTTTGTTTTTTCATTTTCAGGTGTTGGCGCTTGTTGTCAGTTAACAACTCGCGCCAATTGGCCATTGGGGCTAGTTGTCAGTGAGCAAGTCGCACTAGTTGGTGCTAGTTTCACCCACAAAAATCGTGCCAATTTCAGGGTGTGTGAAAATTGAGACTTTTTCCCTAAATCCTTCACCAGTGTGTCTTTACCTTCCGGCCTTTTCTCTGTATGAGCATAGATTACATTGCTCATTGTTCAGCTGAAATGTCTTCTCTCCATGATTGCTTGATTTAAAAGGGAATGAATGCCTTGTTTTGATCTCATGATTTGTAAGTCCTCTTTGTGTTTGACCTCATATGTCTTGTCACCTTTTGAGGAATTTCGTTACAAAGTGTTTTGAAACAACGATTGCATTCTTAGTGTTTGTTTGCATCCCTTTTGCCTTCATCCTTCATTAAGAAGATTTGTGTTCATTTAGTTTTCACCTCAAAGTTTTCTTTTCGTTAAAATGCATTAGATCACATTGCATTGAAAAGTATTTTTGGGATTTGTCATTGAACTTAGATCACATTGTTTAATGATTGAAAGCTAAAAATCGCTTCGAGTGCATTCTCTTTCATTAAAAGCATGCATTACGTAGATTCTCATTTCATCGAAAAATGCATTGAGTGCATTCTTATCATTTGAAAAGAAAAATGAAATTGTGCATAGATTACAATTGCATAGTTTTCGGAAAAGAGGATTTTGCATAGATTACATTGCATTATTCGCATCGTTGAATGTTTGGGATTACTTTTGGATAGTGAAAGTCATCTAGTCTGGAAAAATTTCGTTCTCAATATTGCTATTTGTTGCACCATTGTTTGAAGCTCTTCCCTTAACTAGATAGCATTCATCGAATTGAAATATTTCTTTTCTCATATAGCTGCATATAGGAGATTGTCAGATGACATGCGGTAGGGCCTTGAAACCGAAACATAATTGAAGATCAACCATAAAATTTATTTAATTAACCTAAGGAAGCATTGAAACTTAACGCTCCCATTTTAAAGGTCTAGGCTAGTGACGTGTTCCGGCGTCGTTAAACCTAGTAGCTGTCGTTCGCCATCTGGCTTTAGACAGCACTAGTACGGACTTGTGCTCCCCGTACCGTCGCGTATATAAAGGGAGACCCCACTAGGTTGCTATCCTTTATCCGTAGGAAGCCGAGTCTGTCGCCTTATACCCGTGATACACCGGACACAGCATTCGGGGAGATTTCCTGCACATACGTCAAGTCCTTGGTTGATTTCTCTTTCATTTTGAAACCAACGTGTATATTGCAGTTCACGGATATCTGGTACACCCTTTTGCCTAGATTACTAGAGTAATCAGTTTGATCTTTACTGACTCCCTAAATTTGAAAAGATCATCAAGCGCTTGTCCTTTCACGCTTGTTTCCAATCTGAAAGCGATAGAGTCACCTTTTGCCTGTTTCTCTACTCTTAAAAAATGAAACGGTAGAGTTTTGTTTCAATGTTTTAAAAATTAACTGCCCACGAAATATTCCTGGTTAAAGTTAGTTTCCTTAGGGTGTTGTTCTAAAGTTGTTTCTAATGGCAACTTTTCTGGAGTTCACCAACCAAGGAATCCCCTCTGATGGGAATCCTGGTCATTTTCCTTCTTTTGGGAATGTTGGTGCTCCTTATATGGCAACGTTGTCCCTTCCTGGGTTAACTGTTGGGTTGCTTGTTTGGTTGTTTTCAACCTCTGTGGTCCCGAATGTCCCGGCTACTGTTCAATCAGTTCCTCTGCCTGAACAGCATCGTGTTGATTCCAAAGTGGATCTCTCTCCTTCTTCGCCTGTTTCTGCGTCCTCCTCTTCTACTTCGCCTAGTGAAAGTCTGGATTCGAGTAACCAGGTGGCTAAGAAGAAGAAGAAAAAGACAAAGAAGAAGAAGTTCAATAAAAGAGAGGGTAAGGATGTAGCTACTGCTTCTAAAACATCTCCTCTTGATAAACCTTCCAACCCTCTGCGGAAAGTTAAGTTCCCTTGCATGTTGTGCCAGGGAAACCATCTTCTTCGAGATCGCCCTGGCATTCCCAAGGTGCTCGAAGTATGGTCCAACGGTCGTCTGTCGTTGCCTTTGGCTTCCGGAAGTCAGGTTGGGGGCACGTCTTCAGCTAATGCTGGTAAAGCTCCTAAGAAACAGGGCAAGATTACCAATCCCTGTAAGTTGTGTGAAGGGCATCATGCCATTCACCTTTGTCCGTATATGGATGAAGCCAAGATAGTTTTGGAGAACTCGACAGTTTCTGCACCTTGCCTTCTGGTTGGTTACAAACAGCTTTCTTTGAATCCTTCACCGGTTGATTCAACGATTAGTCAAGGGTCATCCTTGGTCGATCCCGCTCCCTCGGAAATTCAAATTCAGGAATCCATCCCCGACCAACCATTGGTCATGAGATCGGTTGAACTAGCCCCGTCTACGGTGCACCAGGTCTTTTCCGTTGAGAGTGGACCTCATATCCCCCAGGTTCTTGTTTCTTCAGATTCCTCGGACTTGGAGAAAGATTCTCCTGTCCCTATACCTCAAGAAGTTGCTCCTCCGCCTCCCGTGATGGAGGTCCCAGAGGATACCCCTCCCACCTTCGAGATGGAGGTCGTGGAGGATGCTCCTTCTTCTTCCGTGACACTAGGGGAAGACCATCTTGATTCGATGGTAGCCCCTCCAAGCAGTTTGGTCACTTCCTTCGATTGGAATCGATTTTCAGGATAACGCCTTCCGTCTTATGTGCCTTTCGAGATAATGGTACAAGCCTTTGGTTTGGTCGTACCCAGCACCATTATAGATAAAGGCACGTCTGTTAGTGTTCTATCCTCAACTACTTGGCAAGCTTTCGGTTCGCCGCCGCTTGTGCCTATTACACAGAGTCTGTTGGCGTTTACCAAAAGAACTAGCCAACCGTTAGGTATCCTTCGAAGGTTACCTATTACATTGGGAGGTAAAATCGTCCATATGGACGTGATGGTTGTTCCAGGCCCCTTGGATTTCAATATGCTTTTGGGGCACGATTACACCTATGCCATGGGAGCGCTTGTCTCCTCCCTTTTCCATGTGGTCTGTTTTCCACATTAAGGATGGATCGTGACCATTGATCAGCTTTCGTTCTTTGGTCCTAATGTGGCAACTCGCCCGCCATCATCCCTTCCTGGTTTTTATCCACCCGTTGCATCTGCCCCACCGCAGGTCAACTATGTGGCTACCTACCCCGTGCCTGTACTCAGTGATAGTGCCGTTGTGCATCATGTGCTAGGGGCATTGGGTACTAATTTCCAAGATGTTGTTCTCCCATCCGGTGTGGAACTCTTGGAAGCCATGAATTCTTATTCATTATGATGAGGTTTGTTGGAGCAAAGTTCTTTTTTTTGTGTCAAGCTCCTTAAAAAATGAAACAACATCTCCAGAGCAGAGTTCCTTGTCTTGTGTCAAGCTCCTTAAACAATGAAACAAGGTGTATTGAGGATAGTTCTTTTAATGTGTCAACCTCGTTTAAACAATGAAACACGTTCCCGTTCAATTCGAGTCTTTGATGAGATCTCGTAAAATCCTAGTCGAGTCTTTCTCTTGGTCTCATAACTTGAACCTTCACTCCATCTGCCTTTCATATGGATTGAAGCTTGGGGGACATGTACCTCGAATTGAGTCACCATGCTGGGGGCATGCTTACTTTTTCAAGCATAGTTTGTTTCCGTTTCAAGCTTGTGTAAAAATGAAACCGGTTTCAAGCATAGTTTATCTTTGTTTCAAGCTTGTGTAAAAATGAAACCAACTTCAAGCAGAGTTTTTTGATTTCAAGCTTGTGTAAAAATGAAACCATTCACATTTTACCTCTTGTGATTGCCATTTTATCAGCCTGTTTTTGCCAGATAAGCCTTGGTTTTCTCATTCCACCGTAACTATCTGCTTGGCCGATTATATGCCTTCACTTGGTTGTTTTACCCATTCCTGAGGAACTGCTGCGATGAGTGGTCTTGTTAGCCAGCCTCTTAACCTTTACTTGTTCTGAGCAGTTCCACCATCACCGGAACCAGTTGCTTCCTTTTATCCCACTCGTTCCTCCAGTTGGATTCATCTTTCAGCTCTTTTCTGACTCTCTAAACATGAAAAGATTGCCGAGTCGCTTGTCGTTTTGATCTCGTTAAATTGGTTGCGAAACAACATCTACCCAGTATACGTTTACCCCTTTTTCGGGCCAGGATATATTATTTGCGAAAAAGGAATACCCTAGCCTATCGCGACTAAGAGGTTTTCTCAGACATAGTTTTCTACCTTTTCGGATCTGAGGAACTATTTACGAAAAGGGACTATTGGAGTTTACTTTCCCGTTGTCTTTTCAGAGTCTCTAAACATGAAAAGACACTGAGTTCTTCCTTTGTCAGACTCGTTAAAACCTGATGACATCAGATTCTGTCGTAATGACGTTACTCGAGTTCCTCCTTCCTAGGGCTCGTTAAATGTACTATGTTGCATTTGTCTGAAGGACAAACTTATATGACAAGCATATGGTATCCTCTTCAAGCTTGTGTAAAAATAAAGAGGTACTCGCCAGAAATGGTGGGGGAAAAATGGGACCAGTATCATCGTCGTGTCAGCAATATGTCGCTCTTGAACATGGCACTTGTCTACATTTGTGTCAGGTTGGGGACACCTCATCTCATTTTCCGCTTGCCTCCATGGGTTTGGGTTATCCTTTTGACCTCTCATCTGCTCTTTGCCTCGTCATCATGACCTCTGACCTTTTGATGTCAAATACTGCCAAATCCACTATCCTGCAGCCGATATGTTCAAGAGAAGTTGACCTCTGCAATTTCAACCTTCCTCCGAATCTCGTCTGATCCTGATTCACAAACATTATGTTCCTCTGTTTCGCGTCGATGATGTGGAAAACACTATGGCCCACCTTCGATCAAGGTTACTTCCTGTCGACTTCAACTCATTATCCAGGAAGCTAATCTAGAGACTCCATTTCGGTACCTCGGAGCCTGCATGCCTCAATGGCAGGTTCTTCGCATTCGATGCAAGGTTTTCATCATTGGCCTTCGATCGAATGATTCTGCGGATGTTCGACGCCAGCTCACTGTTCACATTCCGTGGATTATATCCCTAGTACCTTGAGGGCCATTGTCATTATTGGTGGTTCCTCTCGCGTCTGTTAACGATTCTCATCATTGGCTGGTAATCAGACGATGTTCTTGCATGTTAGACTTCAGCTCACATATTCACATGCTAGGACTTGTACTCTGTACGAGTCGAGATGGAGCACAAGACCCTGGGTTTTGTCTATTGAAATCCAGGCTGTGGATTTTGTGGATTATCATGATTGGTTACATGACTCATTGATTGGATGGCTGCGACCATACCTGAGTCCACTTATTGATCCTTTCTGGATGGTTGCGTCCATACTTTGGATCCTAATTATTATATACTCTGTTATGGATGGTTGCACCCATACCACATACCATGTATTTGAGATATCAATTGTACTTGTCTACGCAGGTTTTCCGACAGCAGTGTTTTCAGTTGGGCACATTCTCATAAAGCATTTCACCCCTCTCTCTCTTTCAGGCCTCATGCTTTAAAGGGCATCTGTTACACAGTAATTTGTCATCGTCCCTGCAATCCCTCGTCCCGCAAATTGGAGGGCCTTTCCCGTGACCTGTGAGCAGTGACATGACCTGAAACCACTTTCATGGCATCCCCCTTGACAAGGACAATCATTCCTCTGAAGACGGTTTCCTGTAAAAAGCCCTAAAAATAGACCTTTCAACCTTAGGGCGACCAGCTAGTTCAGCCCTTGCGTTAATGGGGGAAATCCACCAAAGAGGACGCGCCAACTGGCGCTCTGTCCTAGTGTATTACTCACGCCAAGCTTAATAAGGATTGTTTTTTAAAAATAAATGGCGGAAGTTTGATTCCAACCAACTCCTAAACGAGTCTCTAAAATGAGTTGGGAGGTTTGGCTCCGGATCTCCATGTAGGGGAAGTGGTTTTCCACCTATCATGGAAGCTTCCTTGAGGATAGGGCCAATCCCACCATTGTAGAGATCCCAACTCCCCTTCCACCATCTATATAAGCTTGCCATTTTCCCTTTAGCAAGCTAGTAGCCTTAATGGTCATAGAACTAAGAGTTGAATCAGTAGCAAGGAGACTATCGCTAGACAGCCTCTGAGAGCTAAGCTGAAGAGAGAGAGCTTTGTCCCATTCCCGACGAGCTTCATTGAGACATGCTCCGTTGTCGACCCGCCAAAGGAAGATCCAGCGTCAGAGCTCAAGTTGTATCTTTCTTTCGTTGTTATTAATAATAAACGACTTTGATTATGGTTCCATTCATATGTTCATGTCTTATGTTATGAATTATATCTTCTCTGACTAATATATGGTTACATGTTTTAGGTTTTATGTTGTGTGTTGTTGCTTCTTCGTGTACGTGCAGGTGTTCGAACGTGCTAAGCGGGAGAATTGTGATCTGCCAAAGCGAAGGACAGAAGCGCCATCTTTTCTGCAAACAACAGCATTGTGGGACTTAAGGTAGGCCTCTTGTCACATCTTGGTCTTTTGTAACTAAGAACCTGCGTCTTAGCGTGACTCGGTTGTTGCTAGACCCGATCTGGGCTAGTAGGAATCGCCTCTGTCCGCAGAGGGTATTTACCTCTTCAACAGAGACCTAAGGCCAAGGTTCCAAAGATGATAAGGTCCTCTCAAGAAGCTTTGTATGATGACTATATTCCTCTATAAAAGTTTTTTCTATTCTTGAGAAGCCTTAAACGAGACCACACTGTGAAAATTTCTTAATATTACTTTATGCAGAAACCCTACTATTAATTCTGGTTATACTTCTACTTAAACAAGTTATTAATGCTAAAATCATCAGATTAACATCGAAGTAAACACATAACAGACTTTCATCGATTCAGATCTAAAACAGAAGTACATGCACATAGACAAAGTGACACAAGATTTTTTGGACAACTATCCCTGGAAAAACCCAATGCGGGAAAACTGGTCTTTTAGCTGCTGTAGTGTTTATGTTATTAAGTAGTTTCTAAATACAACAAATCTGGGCACTTTACTGGTTAACCCGACAGCGAAAAAATAGATCTGCAGCTAACTTGTTGTTCTGGAGACTGAAACTTTGACTGATCCACACCGTCAAACAGGATTTACAACCTCAACTAATTTCTGCCTCTAGAAACCCCAGCGCTGCCCCTGCGTTAGCCCTGCTAGCCTCTGGGTGCCTATGCGCTGGCCTAGAGAGGGTTGTGTAACCCCAGACTGGGTGACGCAGTCCCTACGTTGCCCTGGATGTCCTCTGCGTAACCCTGGAGAGCCTCCTGCTGCTCAACGCTGCCCTTTATGGGCCTACGTAGCGACTGAAGCCCTCTGCGTTGCACAGATGTTGCATAGTTTCTACTGCTACCCTTGCTCCTTTGCACTGCTCCTGGATGATGCCTCACTGCCTCTTGCTGATTCTTGGCACTAGGATCAGATCATCCCCTTAGCCAATACTACCCCTCTTTGTAGCTAAAACGCTTCTGAAAATTCTTAGCAAACTCGCCCTAGAATGTAAGCTTAGTCTCAGTGCTCTACCTCCGTGTGTGTGTTCTCCAACTGACCCCAAGCCTTTCCTTTATACCTTCTCGTTGGGAAACCAACGGCCATGATCTAATCTTGCATCAATGGCTAAGATTAAAAGAAATCTTAATCCGTGTGACTTGAATCATTTCCATCACATGTTTAAATTAATTAACTTTAATATTTTAATTTTCCTAAGTTAGACTTAGGGTCCTTAATTAATTAATTATCTCCCAAACTGGATGGAAATCCCCAAATCCCTTTCTGGGTCTTGGAGATCTCATGTACTCTAGTCCCTCCACAAATTTTGGGAGCTAGAGCACATCCGATGCTACCCGAACACTCAAGAAAACTCAACACACACGAGACCTAGGGTTTATGAATAACCATGGGAACAGACCCTCCAAGGATTTCACTAGGTCAAGGTAGTGAGGAGAAAGGGTCAACAATTAATCGATTCCTTTGTGAAATGACCCTCAAATAGACCACCAATCAAGACATTCAAGATGATTTCCAGAGATGTGACTAGGGCTTGAGATTTCTCACAAACCAACCATGGGAACTGCCTCAAAATTGGAGGATCACTAAGGGAGAAATAAGTGCAATAACCATTCCAAATTGTTTCCCAAAGTCCCCCTCCATTGCAATTCACATCAAGCCCTAGCTATTCGTCTAGGGTTAGGGAAAAAAGTTAGAAAGAGGAGAAAAAGAGAGTGATCATCAAGTTTTTCTTGGATTAGTTCCTTACCCTTGCGCTATGGGGTCTATGTGATTTGATTTCGGCTAAAACTTGTCTTCAAGGAGGCTAAATTGTGATGCCCTAGCTATCACTCTATAGCATTTACCCACCCAAGATCTATGAGAATTTTTTAATCTCAATTATAGAAATCCTACTTCAGAACTCTGGTTTACTTCTCCCACTTGTGTATTTAACTTAACACGTTATTTTCAGAAATATTTATGAAAACATTGAAGTAAACACATTGCAGCCTACATAATTACACAAATCAGGAACTGAAGAATAAGCACATTCAGACAAAGGACACAAGATTTTTTGGAAAAAAAGTCCCCGAAAAACCCAATGCGGGAAAATAGGTCCAGCAGCTCTTGAGGGTTTTATTATTATGCAAAATTTCTGAATAGAAACTAGGGTGCCATAAACGACACACCCAACAGAGAATTTACTTGGCAGAAGTACCTCTATCCGAAGATATATATTATGGTTGATCCAGCATCAGAATGACGAACCCCACAGGTGCCTACGGAGTCCCAGCAAGCTCTGCGCTTGAACTGTGTTACCCTTCCTAGTGGTTGTGTCACCCTTCTTCGATCTCCTTAAACTGAGCACCATCCAACTTGTCATGATCCCTCAGTGCATATGCAGCCATCTCTGCTCAACTAAATATGTCGAACTGATTCACTTCTCCCTGTTTTGTTGCTGCCCCAGCAAAACTCAAATCTAGATTTCTTGGCGCTAAAACCCCTGTAAGGAATCACGCTCCCTCTGAAAACCGATTTCCCTCCCGAAAATTCTCCACCAACTGATGTCGAATCAGTCCTCTCCGACCACTCTTTGTTGTTGATCAGTACTGGATTTAGACTTCTTAGCAAGAAGTCTTTTGAAGAATTGCTTCCCCTTTCTTTGCCATGCCCTTCTAGACACTATTCTAGACCAACAGAAACAATGCCCCACCAGCAACTACTGAAGAAACACAATCTACACTTCTAGCCACGGCAACAGGAGCTCAAAATTTCTGCGTTGGCCCAGGAAGCATTGTGTTGTCTCTGCGCAGCAACAACATCACTCTTCATGGTTTTGCGTCCCTCGGCGTGAGCCCTGCTAACTCTGCGTGACCTCCACAGGTGACTGTGTCACCCTTCTTTGCCTCTCTCTGGATATGCACTATCACTCGGGACAGCGACCTTCCTGCAACAAAAATTTCTTCGATCTTCTGTTGATGGCTTTAGCTCTTCCTGATCTACAAATGCTCCAATATCATGTGAAAAATTTTAAATCTCAATTACATAAATCCTACTGCAAAAATCTGGTTTACTTCTCCTACTTGTGTATTTAACTTAAGTTATTTTCAGAAATATTCATGAAAACATTGAAGTAAACACATTGCAGCCCACACAATTATACAAATCAGGAACTGAAGAATAAGCACATTCAGACAAAGGACATACAAGATTTTTCGGACAAATGTCCTCGAAAAAACCCAATGCGGGAAAACCGGTGCAGCAGCTATTGAGGGTTTTATAATTATGCAGATTTCTGAATACAAACTAGGGTGCCATAAAAGGCTCACCGAACAGAGAATTTCCTTGGAAAAATTACCCCTATCTGGAAACAAATTTATGGTTGATTCAGTGTTAGAATGACAAACTCCACAAGTACCTACACAATACCCAACAAACTTTGCGCTTGAACTGCATCACCCTTCCAAGTGGTTGTGTCACCCTTCTTCGACTTGCTAGAATAAAGCCCGATCTGTCCCACAAAAACCCCAACGTTGTAGCCTTTGGATCTGCGTCACCTCCTCCAAGACTACGTCACCCCTCTAGGCCTATGGCAGCCTCTGCGTGATCCCAGTTGGGCCTACGTCACCCTCTCAAGGGTTGCGCTACCTCTCCTGGGTAGGTCTACCTCTCTGCAACTGTATTCTCGGCCTTGGATCTGAAAACCCGCTGTCGAACTGCTCCTCGCTACACTACAAGCCCACTCTGAAATTCTCAGAAAACTGTGCCCCAGAATTTCGACTTGGCTCAAGTGTTGCCACTCTTTGTGTCTTCTCCAACTGACCCCAAGCCTTCCTTTAATACTTTTCCTGTTGACGAATCAACTATCCTGATCTAATCTCTAATCGGCTAAGATTAGAAAAGACTTGATCCTCGTCACTTAGAACATTCTCACCCACATGTTAAATTAATTCATTTTAATTATTTAATTTCCCTAAGTTAGACTTAGGGTCTCCATTATAAAATTATTTGAATAACATAAGCTCCGAGTGTGATTTCTCCAAACGATTTTTGGGTCTTGGAGATCTCATGCGTTCAAGCCCCTCCACAAATTTTCGGAGCTAGAGCATATCTGATGCTACCCAAAAATCAACAAGATAAACGGACTTTTATGGACGAAAAACAAGTTATATTCCACTAGGAACATTCATCTACTTTCCATTCACTGAGTAACATGCACAAATTTGCAATTTAATAAACTTTTCAATGATTTTCAATAATTAGGGCATAAAAAGAACTAGAAAATTGCAAGATTTCCACATATTAGACCATTATTATATGAAAAAAATTCAACCTAAAACCACTACCAAAAATAGCAAGACGTATATCCAATCCAAGATCAAGATAGTGGCACCAAGAGAGAAAACTTCAGCTCCCAAAGATATCGAAATGCATCAAAAGAGCTCCAATAGACCATCCAGGACAAAGTGCAAAATTCTCAAGAGAGAGATCCAAGAAGTGATGATGATGTTTGATACATATGACGTCTCACTTTATTTATATGAGCCTCTAAGAGTTCAAATTAGCCTAAGATGCCCCTAAATTTACTTTAACGTGCAAAATAATAATAACTTTGGTGACAAGCCCACCCAACTTCAGGAAAGCAGGGTTAGCATGATATTGAGCCAAGAATTGGAATGGAGAGAGGTGATGAGTTGGTACGCAGTTGGTGGGGCAGCTTACACAGTTAGAGCTATAGCACATCATGAGCCATGGAACATTGATGCTTGTTGGTGGTCTTCGCTTCATGGGGCAGCAGCTATGGCCAGAGGCAGTGCGCAGTCCGAGCCATGGGAATTGGGCAATGATTGGCCATCGTGGCATTGGGACCTGTTGACCACACTTTGTCAACGACCCCATAACAGTACACCCCCATTTTTTCAAATGGGATTCATCATGTTCGACGTGGTCGCGCCATGCAGATTCCATCATCAGTTGACAGTTTTATGAATAATGTAAACCCATTCTACATGTTTATGATATAAATAATCTAAGTAAGACCGTCATGTATGTAACAACCTAGGTAAGCCTAGTATGTTGGTGACGATTTCTATCCTAGGAGGTTTTTTGTCTCACTGATTTACTTGTGTTTTTCAACACAAGTTATCGGCAGAGTTTTCCCCTCCAGCCTCACCCCAAAGGGTGGATTTTTTTATCAGCATGCTAAGTGAGTCCTAGTGTTTTCCATCGAGTCCTTGTAAAAGTAGTTAGAGCTACTTAGTCTACTAGATCATGTTTTGAGTCGCAGAATTGGGTATTTATTTGAGGGACTATACGAATGGGTATTCTCCCTTCATGTGTCTAAATGTATTATCTTATGTAAAGAGGGTTGGAAAAAATAATTAAAATCCCCTCTCAGTCAATTAATTAAATTTTCTGGTCAAATTAATAAAAAAATCTTAAGCCAGAAATTTAATTAATTTTAGGTCCTAGGTGAGATAAAATCCTTCAAAAGAAAAATTCGTTGGTCCTTAAAAAATGAGTTTTTAAAGGCCCCAAGCCAAGGGAATATTGAGAATTTTAAGAAATTTTGGACCCTTGGGCCTAGGTGGTTAAGTCAAAGTCAAAATTTTGGGGTAATTAATTCAAAAATAGTATTTTTGAGTTAACTAAAATGGATTTAAATGATAAATTCGTTTTTTCCCCAAATTTATAGTTTCGCCGGTCCAGATTAAAAGATAATCAAATCTTATCGACAGTCGAAATTATTTTGACATGGATCAACCGAACTAGCCGTTGGAGATTTTGTCCTATAAATTAAAGGTCTTTGTTAATCTTGAGTCATCCGATCTTTGGATCGTGCACTTGTTCTTAGAAGCTCTTGTAATTTCTTTTGATGAATAAAGCATAAAGACTTTGGGGTTACAAACTTTGGTGTTCCTTTTCCAGATCTATGTGGTGATTCATTTCTAAACTCTGCCACTTTGTTTGATATTTTTATGGTTTATGGCCTTCATGGAATAATCTGCCTACAGGTATCTTGTGCATTTTTCTAGGTTCATGAAATGACATTTTGATTTTTTCTGAAGGATCTCATGTTATTTTCTTAAATCTCTATCAATCTAAAGTTCAGATCTAAGTGTGCAGGGAAATTTTTTTTAAAGATTTGAGCGTCTGGGGAAATCTTCAGTTGGACCAGCCGACTCTCAGATTCGTAAATCTGAAAAAGCCCATCGTTTATAATTTATCAATGTTATCTGACAAAATTGTGTTTTTACAGGGTTTTTAAGGCTTGTGCCTCTTTTCAAAATTTCAAATTTCTAAAAAAATTGTGCAGAAATAGGTTCAAATCTGGCCATGAGGGCCTCAGATCTGTAAATTAGCTTGTAAATTTGTATTTTTATTAGGGCTGTAAGAGTTTAATAAATTTTTTTGGTGTATATATTTTCAGGATCTCACTGGTTTTGCAGGTTACAGGGTTTACTTAGAAATTGTTTTTAGTTCTGAGCCAGATCTAACCCCCGAGGGCCAGATCTGGCCTCAGAATCGCTTTTGTGGGCAAATCTGGGTGTTATTTCATTTAAAGAGCATCTAAAAAGCTGATTTTGACGGAAGAAATTTTAAGTTTTGCTAGACGTTTTGATTGTACTAGGTTTATTCATTGCATAAACATTGCTTCTGTTCGCTGCCTCTAGTTGCTGCCTCGCTGCACCAGTGTTCACGAATTTGCAAATTCATATGCTGCCTCCTTAAGCTGTGTTTTTCCCTTGCCATCGAATCCTCTGCCCTTGTCTTTCTCTTCCCTATGAATCCTTCCATTCTACCTGCATCGTTCCCATCCGCTCTCATCTGCAACCTTACCCTCGCTCCAGCTCTTCACGTCGTCCTGATTGCATACGCAGCAGACCCTTCGAACCGTCGTGCCTCCTTCCTCCATCGTCTTCCCTTCATCGTTGCAACCTAACCCTGCCATCATTCTCATCTCTGTCGTCTGTCGTCCTTCGTTCTCCATTAACCTCGGCTTTTATTTTCCTGTCGTCCTGCATTCTTCACTCCTCTGCCGTCGTGCCCCTTCTCACCTGCAAACAAAAATCAAAACGCACACAATTTTAACATGTATATGCGTTCATTTATTTTTTTTATTTTGATTTAACTTGGTTAGCATTAACTTTAGGTTTTAAATTTAATTTGATTTTGTTGTTTGGATAGTGTCAAGTTTTAATTTAGTTTCGTTTCTTTTTTTTTTTGTTAGACTTTAATAATGTTAGATAGTGTTAGTTTAGTTTAGTTAGGTTTTAAATTAACATTCGATTTTGTTAGTTTTAAGTGTATATATTTTAATTTGATATTTTAGTTTTAGTTTTTAACGTTTAGTGTTAGTTCTTTAGAGTTAGTTTTTAACGTTTAGTGTTAGTTTTAATTTTTAAATTTTAATTCTTAGATTAGCTTTAAATTTTAATTTAGCTTTAGTTTGCTTGGTTTTAGCTTGTAGTTTCAGTCTTGGGATTTTAAATTTTAAATTTTCGTTTTAGGATTTAAAAATAAAAAAATTTCAAAAATTCAAAAAATTTAAAATCTTATAGTCAAATGAGCTTAAATTTTTTATCTAAGATTTGACTATAGAGCATTTTAATTTCTGGATTGCATTTAATTGAAACATCATAAATTCGGGAAAATTGCAAGCATCTTGCATTTTATCTTAATGATCGTTTCATGATAGGTTCGCTTCAGTATCTTAATGAATGGTCGTGGTGTTTTCTATTGAATATCATTGTGGTCATTTGTGTTTTCATAGCAACAGTTATACATCAATTACTTGGTTTTAATTGCATAACGAGATCTTTTAACTCCATAAGGCACTGGTTTTAATATAATTGATCTGTGAAATCTCGTTAATCTCATTAAGTACTTGATTATTTCACTGTGTCTCCTAAAATGGTTGATTCTCAACCAGTTCTTTTCCTTCATTTCTGTTACGGTCTACCTCCCTTAGCTTGCAAGAAGATAGCTTAGATAGAAACATTGGGGATTAGGGTGACAGCCCTCGATCTGAGCCGTTGTCGCGGTGCCTAGACAATCTGTGCGACAACATTTTTTGGCGTCATTGTAGGGGATAGAGTTTTTCTGTCCTTGGTCTTAACGACATTTTCTAATCTTCTAATCTTCTTTCACCATTCATTAGCCTGTCACAAGAGATCACATTTTCAGGCGTCATTTCATCTCTTCATATTTTCATCATCTTATCTTTCGTCATATCACTAATCATTTCATCATCGTATCTTTAGCACCTGGACATTTCAGTTAGCTTCTTGTTTGCGTGGCGACTCCACTTATCCATCTATTTACTCCAAGACAAGAATCCCCCCTGATATCCATCTGCTACTCTCGATTATTTCTTCTATTTTAGAATTAGTTTCATGTTCAAGTGGCGACTCCAATTCTTTCATTTCTTACGAGAATTTCTACTAAGAAGCACGCTTCTTGTGGATCTCTTGATTTTTCTTGAACAAGGATCTCTTTCTCTAACATCCATTTGGTTTTTTCATTTAAGTAAGTCATCATGGATGATCCTTTTTATGACATGCCAATGGAAGCCATTCGAAAAATGCCTGTGTTCTCAGGTGGTAATTCAGCCGCTGCTCGAAAACATCTCTTAACGATTCCTGATATAATAAACAGATATTGTCTGTAATATCCCCTTTTGGGGGGATATCTCTAAAACACAGCAAACTCTAACCAGAGATGGACTAGGAGGGTGTTTACCAGATATGTCACCTCTGAGAAGAAGGTGAGATCTGGAGGCTACCTGGCCCTTTCCAGACTCTGTCTAAGAGTATGAAGAAAAACACACCAAGTGGTATAGAACTAGAATGCCCGAAGACATAAAAATAACAGTAATGCAGACATACAACAGCATAGATAACATGTATAACAAATGCTCCAAAAATATAGAGAAAATGCTAAGCCATTTTATTATACTGAGAAATATAATGAAGTACAATAGGTGATCGGAGTGATGGCACCTAGACTTGCTCAAGGCAAGTGAAGAAATATTCTCAGAATAACCAAGAAATGGCTGCTCTCTGAACTGCGTCCTAGCTGCTGGAAAACTGCCATGTAGCTGCTACTGTTGAAATGAACTGATGACTAGGGGTTGTTCCCCTTGCCGGAATGAGCTGAAAATCTGGAATCCATCTCTACTCATCAACCCAAGCAAAACCCAAAAATCATATCAGAAATGGTTGACCACCGAAAAATCACCCCCTTGGGGAATTACGCTGCCCTCCAAGGCTCTACGCAAAGGCTGAATAGGAACAACTGAAATACGGCCTCAAACTCCACCAAAATCCTCCCAAAGGCAAAGGTTGATCCTCTGCTCAATCTCCAGGCTCAAAACCCCTGCAAGAAACCCAATCCGGAGCTCCTCCTGAATAGACTGCGTCCTCCCTCTCAATGGCTGTGCAGTCTCTGAATGCACAGCTCCGCAACAGCAAAACCCAAACACCAATCCTCTCACAAAATGCTGAAGAAACTACCTTGCCCGAGCAGGCACTCGAAGTCCCCTGGGGCTAAGGGCAAGATCTCCGATCGGAGACACTCAACGCACTAAACAGTGCTGCAGACAGGCTAAACAGCCAACATGCTCAAGAAGTCAAAATGACCAGCTCAATATCATCAACAACGAATGAATCAAAATGAGGTGGCTCTCCCCTCCATATAGCATCAGCCCCTCTCAACCCTAAGGCTCACCTCCTCCAACATTGCCACGTGCTCCCTCTTAGCCTACGCAGTCCCTCCATGTGTCTACGTGGGTCCCCTCTCTGCATGGTCTCTTGGCCCCCATGGTTCACTTAGGTTACAACGTTGTGCTACTAGGGAGTGAACTTTTATTTCTAAAGTGAGGTATGTCTTCTTTACTCACCTTTTTATTTATGAATAAACTATAGACGGCAAAATTGAGCAAAATCGAATATTCCAATTAACCATAGCTAATTAGGAATATTACAGTCTCCCCCAGCAAAATGTTGCTTGTCCTCAAGCAATTGAAGTGATGGATGCTGCAAAATTTTCTCACCCTCCCAAGTGGCATCCTCATCCGGCAAATTCTTCCACCTCACCAAGAATTCTCGGACTGTCCTGCTCCGTAGCTGCCTCTCCCTGGTATCAATAATAGCCTCTGGCTGCAACACCAAATGCCCCTCATCATCCGTGGGTGGTAGCTCATCTGTCACTATCACCTGCTGCCCCAGTGCCTTCTTCAGGCATGATACATGAAAAACATTATGAATCTTGTTGCCTTGGGGCAGCTCCAACTCATAAGCAACCTGTCCAATCCGGTGTATCACCCTGTATGGCCCGTAAAAGCGGGGCTTGAGCTTTTTAGCTCCCTTCTGCTTCAGTGACGACTGTCGGTATGGTTGTAATCGTAGGTAGACCAAGTCCCCTACCTCAAATTGTCTCTCCACCCGACCCCTGTCAGCATACAGCTTCTGTTGGTTTTGCGTTGTAGCCATATTGTCCTTGAGAGCTCGAAGAATATCCTGACTCTCTTGGATCCAAATCTTGGCTCTAGCCTTACTAGCACCAAACATCGCATCAGCAAAAGATAAAGAATGATACCCATACAAAGCATAGAATGGTGACATACCAATGGACATGTGATGTGTAGTGTTGTAGCAATACTCCCACAGATGCAACCACTTCAGCCATGCTCGCTGCTATCCACTGACATAGTTACGCAAGTAGCCCTCCAGCCACTTGTTAACTATCTTCGTCTGTCCATCCGTCTGTGGGTGATAACTGGTACTCGGTGTCAACTCTGTACCCACCAACCAAAAAATCTCCTGCCAAAATCCGCCCATGAAGCGGCTGTCCCTGTCACTATTGATGGTCTTAGGAAGACCATGTAGCCTGAAAACCTTTCAGAAGAACCGCTCGGCCACCTGTGCTGCTGTGTAGTGTGCGGATATGGTGAAAAAATGTGCATACTTTGTCAGTCGATCAACGACGACAAAGATACAATCCTTGCCTTGCACCATGGGCAACCCTGTGATGAAGTCCATCGAAATACTCTCCCATTTCCCCTCTGGAATGGGAAGAAGCTACAATAATCCTGCGGGATGGCTCATCTCCCCCTTGTTCCTCTGGCAAACATCGCACTCCCTGATGTGCTGGAGTACAACCTCCTTGAGGCCCTTCCATGAGAATCTCTCTCTAATGGCTCTGTAGGTTTTGGTAAACCCCTGATGGCCGGCCAAAGGTGAATCATGTGATGCCTGAAGGATCTTCTTCTTGAGCTGAGATCCCTCAGTCAAGAAGATCAAGTCCCTGTAGTAGATGATCTCACCGACCACCCTTTACCTGTCATCCGCCACCTGTCCATCCAGAACCTCACATGCAAATCTGTCCTTGGAGTACTCTGCTAAAAGTCGAGCCCTCCAATCTGTGTCCAAGCTCATAAGAGACAACGTGACTGGTCTACGTGAAAGGGCATCTGCTACCACGTTGTTCTTACCCTTGACATACTCAATGTCAAAGTCATATGCATGGATCTTACTGATCCACTTCTGCTGCCTCTCCTATAGCTGCTTCTGCTCCAAAAATAACCTGAGGTTGTTGTGATCAGTCCTCACCCTGAACCTGTTCCCCACCAAATACTGTCGGAATTTGGCCAATGCATGCATAATGGCCAACATCTCCTTGTCGTATATAGAATACAACCTCTCGTGTGAAAGGAGCTTCCGACTCTCAAAGGCTATAGGGTGACCTCCCTGAATCAATACTGCGTTGATCCCCTCTCCTGACGCATCACACTCCAAAACAAATGGCTGCGTAAAATCCGGCAATGCAAGCACTGGGCAGCTGCTCATCACCTCCTTGAGCCTATCAAAGGCTCGTTGCGCTGTATCCGACCAACTGAATGCCCCCTTCTTTGTCAAATCTGTAAGGGGTGCAGCAAGCTGTGAGAAACTCTTGACGAACTTCCTGTAATAAGTACAAATGTCAATGAATCCTCGAAGTTCTATCACGTTCCTCGGCTCCGGCTAATCTCTGATGGCCCTGATCTTCTCCTCGTGGACTCTCACTCCATCCACCCCTATGATATGTCCCAAGTACAACATCTCCGACATCCCAAACTCGCACTTAGAGAGCTTGGCATAGAACCGCTACTCCTCCAAAATGCGCAACACTGCCTCAATGTGCTGGAGATGCTGCTCCCAAGTCCTGTTGTAAATGAGGATATCATCAAAGAACACCAACACAAACTTCCTCAAGTGACTGCGGAAGATGTGATTCATGCAAGACTAGAATGTTGCTGGTGCGTTGGTTAGCCTGAAGGGCATCACCAAAAACACAAAGTGCCCATAGTAACACCTGAAGGCGGTCTTGGGAATGTCATGTTCTCTCACGCGAATCTGATGATACCCCGATCTCAAATCAATCTTTGAGAAGAACCGGGCTCCTCTCAACTCATCCATCAACTCATCAATCCTGGATATAGAGTACCTGTTCTTCAGGGTCTTCTTGTTCATGGCCCTGTAGTCAATACACATCCTCAAAGTGCCATCCATCTTCTTCACTAACACCACGGAAGAAGCAAAAGGACCCGTGCTCGGCCGGATGTGCCCAAGAGCCAGCAACTCCTGGATGGCCCGCTCAATCTCATTCCGATAGGCTTTGGGATGCCTATAGGGTGTGGTAATCATTGCCTGAATACCCTGCTCCAACTCAATAGTGTGCTCAAACCCCCGATCCAGTGGTTCGCCTGGTGGTATACCCCCGAACACTGTGTCATACCTGTCAAGGATGGCCTGTATATCAGGATGAACGGCCTGACTGGTAGTCCTTGCCTCTGATGCCCGCAACTCAACCGCCTACTCTATGTCTCCCTTCCGGAAATCTACCTCCATCCAGTGAGCCGAAACAGTCTGAGGTGGGTAAGTGTGCATTCCACGGATCTTCTCATGCTTCTCGATCTTCTTATCATCCCACTCCATCTCCAAGGCCTCCCAATCTGTGGTGACCTTCCCCAAAGTAATCAACCACTGAACACCCAATACCACATTGGTATCCGGTATGTTGACCACGAAAAAGTGGTCGGTCATGGTGTAGATACCCATCGTCAATGCCAACTCTGGAACATACCGGGCACACTGCATCGTCTGAGCTCCTGGGACTAAAACTTGAAATCCATCGAAGCTCTCGGTCGGTATACCTCTCCGCTCAACCATTTGTGCATCGATGAAGTTGTGGGTTGCCCCACTGTCAACCAAAACTGATACTCACTGACCATACACTGTCCCCCGTACGCGCAGCGTCAAATACTTAGGAACTCCCCGCAATGCTGCAAGGGTCCCCCCTATGGGTGCAAAAGTTGCACCTCCTGCCCCTGGAGGTGGTGCCGGCAACTGATCCTGGGCTGTCTGACTGTCTCCTGCCTCTACGTCATCCTCCTCATCCTCTTCCCCGTTACTCTCGGAGAAGACCTCAATGAAGTGTGCTTTGCCAGCAGCACATCTATGTTCCGGTGCCCACGGCTCCTGACAGGTAAAGCACAACTGCTTCTTCTTCAGCTCCCTCCGGCATCATCATCCGTCTGTGCCCATCCTGGATTCCCCTTTGGTGGCGGAATCCTCACATTCTTCCCCTTGGGCTGGAAGCCCTGTCTCTGGGGGTAAGGTGTCCGAGTCCTAGCCAATGCATCCTGTAAATCCCGAGTCCTGCTAATAGCATCCTGGAGTGTGGCTGGTCTAGTAGATCTGACTAGACCCTGAAGTAGCTCTGCTAACCCCTCCACAAACATATAGATCATCCGTGTCGCGGATAGATCTGGCACCATCATTGAAACCCTCAAGAAGTTTGCAATGTATGTCTCTAGGCTCCCGGTCTGTTTGAGCCTCGTCAGCTCAACAAAGTGTTTTTCCGGATCCCTCTGGTCAAACCTCTCTATCAACCTCCTGGTAAACTCGGCATATGTCGTCACTGTAGAATGTCCGAGTGTAACCATCCCATGAAACCAACAGTCCTGGGCCTCCCCATCCGGATGTAATGTCGCCACCTTGATGGCCTCCATCTCCGACATCTGGTTAAGCTGGAAATAGATGTCCAGCTTCTCCATCCAAGACTTCGTCGAATTGTTTGATGAACCATCAAACGTAGGCAAATGGAATCTGCTAGCTCTGCGGTGGGTATCTCTGTCATGATAATGTCAGTGCCCTCTATAATGGTCGTGGGGTCTACTGTCCCGCTGAAGCTGAACAAAATCTCTGAACGAGAGAGCATCCCTGAACCCCTACCCATAGGCCTGATACTCTGCAAAATAATCACCCACATGTCCGGGCTCTGCCTCCTGCTGGGCTCCTGTCCCTGTGTCTGCTCCCAAGAAAGTGGGCATGGTAGAGCGTGTAAGTGCATGTGAAGCCATCTGCTGAGTAGTATCACGCTGAGTAGCACCATGCTCAGGCAAATGGTGGGATGTACCCGATCCCTCTCCTACCTGGAAAACCCGTGGGGTCTCACACTATCTAGCTTCCACAACGGTGAATCTCTGACCCATCACCTTAATCTGTCTAGCTAGATCCTGCACTGATTTGAGGAGTGCCTCCCCAAACTGTTTTGCCTCGCTATCATCTGCCATCGGCTCTCTCTGCTCTGAATCTAGCACAGGCTCCTCCTGCTCTACGTCTATCACGGGCTCCTTCTGTTCTGTGTCCACCACCCGAACACAATCTCCCTCTCCGTAGGTGTTCTCCAACCTACGCTCACGATCTCTGTACTTTTTGCCTCTGTAACAAATGTAGGGCCTCTTCCTCGGTGTCATAGACAACTAGCTCCATAGGCTGAGCCAGAACTATGCTCTGATACCACTGTAATATCCCTTTTTGGGGGGATATCTCTAAAACACAACAAACTCTAACCAAAGATGGAATAGGAGGGCGTTTACTAGATATGTCACCTCTGAGAAGAGGGTGAGATCTGGAGGCTACCTAGCCCTTTCCAGACTATGTCTAAGAGTATGAAGAAAAACACACCAAGGGGTATAGAACTAGAATGTTGTGTAACCAGCTCCAAAAAGAGAAGAAAAGAGATATAAACGCCTTAGAAATGAGCCACTTCGAGGGGGCAACCTCCAATACATTACATAAATGAACAATTCTTGGATGATACAATTCACAAAACCTCCTTTCTATATATAGGAGTCCATGGGGCCATAATGTAATCTTAGTGGGCCACAATGTAATCCTAGCTGACCTAACAATAATAATTTAAGGGCACAATAATAACAAAATGGGGGTTACAAGGGTACAATAATAACAATAAGGGGGTTACACTAACAACAATAAGGGACTATACTAGTAATATAGGGACCTAACATGCCCCTCTTCTTCAAAAAAGTGTTGTCCTCAACGCTTGAGTAGCTCTGGGTGCTTCTGTATAAAATTCTCATCCTCCCATGTAGAATCTTCAGTGGGTAAGTTCTTCCACTTGATGAGATACTCAGAAATTGATCGATTCCGTAGTTGTCGAGTTCTTGTTTCCATGACCGCTTCTGGTTCCAATATGATTTTTCCTTCCTCATCAAGTTCTGGCAATATTGTTTGAACTGGAAGATTTTCTCCTATAACCTTCTTTAAGCATGAAACATGGAAAACTGGATGTACTCGTGAAGAAGCAGGAAGCTCCAATTTGTATGCCGTAGTACCAATCTTTTGCAACACCTTGTAAGGACCATAGTACTTTGGCGATAATTTATTATCCTTCTTAGCTTGTTTGAGGGACATTTGTTTATATGGTTGTAGCCGTAAAAATACCCAATCTCCTACATCAAAACTTCTCTCGCTGCGATGTTGATCTGCCTGTTGTTTCATTCGATTTTGTGCCAAATTCAGGTTATCCTTTGAGAGTTGGAGAACTTGTTGTTGATGCTCGATGTAATCTTCCACTAATTTATCATCCATATTAGCTATTATTTTATCCTTAAAACCATCCAAATTAGCCTCCATTTCTTCTCTTAAACCATCTATGTCAACTTCGGTTTCTCTTCGTAAGATCGAAATTTGTTGCACTTGGTACCATAATTTAGATATCTCATACTGCAATTCTTCCACTTCATACATCATAGTATAGATTTATAAGGGCTTAATGGGTGTTGAATTATTTTTAGGAGGAATTTCAGAACTAAATACTGAAATATATGCTCAATAGGCCCTTGGAATCACTTCAAACTGATTTTTCAAACAAGATTTATGCAATTCGGGAAAAACAATACACACCTTTTACTTGCTTTTGAGGAGCTCGATATTGGAATTGGATTATCTCTGTGATTGTGACTCTTCAATATCTGAAATTCAGCAATGAAATAGCCCTCTGAATTATATTTTTAATGCCACAGGTCTGACCTGATTTTGATTCTCCAAGACAAAGTTGTGTCCAATCTCCCACAATGACCTAATTCTGGACTGGTTCAGTAGAGCGAACTTGTACGACTTGCCACGTGTCACTGTTTTGTCCTTTGTCTCTGAAATTGATAGAGAAGAAACTACAGGCCGTGTAATGGTGAAAAATTTTGACGGCACTCCAATCCAATCTTCAGAGAGAGAGTTATTAAACTTTTCCCACGATCACCTCTTTGAGATGAAATTCAGGAGCCTGAAAAAGCACTACCTTCCACAGATCATATTTCCAAAAATATTGCGAACCAAGCTCTGAATTTTTTTGACGAATTTCCTCAAGATTTTAGCTTCGCACCATATGAATTTCAGATTTTGAACCTTCGTAGAAAAAAAGTTATAGCGAAAATTCCACGATGACCTATTTAGGAGCCTGAAAAAAGACCTAACTTCCACAGATGATATCTCAAAAAATATTGCGAACCAAGCTATGAAATTTTTAGGAAATCTTCCTCAGGATTTCGGCTTCGCACCCTAAAAATTTAAGCTTCTGAATCTTCGTATAAAAAAAGTTATAGCGAAAATGCCACGATGACCTGTTTGGAGCAGCGAAACCCTAGAATCCAAAGCTCTGATACCAAATGTTGTGTAACCAGCTCCAAAAAGAGAAGAAAAGAGATATCAACGCCTTAGAAATGAGCCTCTTCGAGGGGGCACCTCCAATACATTACATAAATGAACAATTCTTGGATGATACAATTCACAAAACCTCCTTTCTATATATAGGAGTCCATGGGGCCATAATGTAATCCTAGTGGGCCACAATGTAATCCTAGCCGACCTAACAATAATAATTTAAGGGCACAATAATAACAAAATGGGGGTTACAAGGCTACAATAATAATAATAAGGGGTTTACACTAACAATAATAAGGGACTATGCTAGTGATATAGGGACCTAACATAGAATGCCCGAAGATATAAAAATAACAGTAATGCAGACATACAATAGCATAGATAACATGTATAACAAATGCTCCAGAAATAGAGAATAAATGCTAAGCCATTTTATTATACTGAGAAATATAATGAAGTACAATAGGTGATCGGAGTGATGGCACCTAGACTTGCGCAAGACAAGTGAAGAAATACTCACAAAATAACCAGGAAATGGCTGCTCTCTGAACTGCATCCCAACTGCTGGAAAACTGCCGTGTAGCTACTACTGCTGAAATGAACTGATGACTAGGGGTTGTTCCCCCTGCCGAAATGAGCTAAAAATATGGAATCCACCTCTACTCATCAACCCAAGCAAAACCCAAAAATCATATCAGAAATCGCTGACCCCCGAAAATCACCCCCTTGGGGAATTACGCTGCCCTCCAAGGCTCTACGCAGAGGCTGAATAGGAACAACTGCAATACGGCCTCAAACTCCACCAAAATCCTCCCAAAGGCAAAGGTTGATCCTCTGATCAATCTCCAGACTCAAAACCCCTGCAAGAAACCCAATCCAGAGCTCCTCCTGAATAGACTGCATCCTCCCTCTCAATGACTACGCAGTCTCTGAATGCACAGCTCCGCAACAGCAAAACCCAAACACCAATCCTCTCACAAAATGCTGAAGAAACTACCTTGTCCGAGCAGGCACTCGAAGTCCCCCGGGGCTAAGGGCGAGATCTCTGATCGAAGACACTCAACGCACTAAACAGTGTTGCAGACAGGCTAAACAGCCAGCGCGCTCAAGAAGTCAAAATGACCAACTCAATATCATCAACAACGAATGAATCAAAATGAGGAGGCTCTCCCCTCTATATAGCATGAGCCCCTCTCAACCCTAAGGCTCACCTCCTCCAACGTTGCCACGTGCTCCCTGTTGGCCTGCGCAGCCCCTCCGTGTGTCTACGTGGGTCCCCTCTCTGCGTGGTCTCTTGGCCCCCATGGTTCACTTAAGTTATAACGTTGTGCTACTAGGGAGTGAACTTTTATTTCTAAAGTGAGTTATGTCTTCTTTACTCACCTTTTTATTTATGAATAAACTATAGACGGCAAAATTGAGCAAAATCGAATATTCCAATTAGCCATAGCTAATTAGGAATATTACATTGTCTTCCTTCACAATATAATCGAGAAGATATAAAGATACGTCTCTTTTGTTGTTCCTTAGATGTTGATGTTCTGAAAGGGCTGAATAATTGGCCTGGGGGTTATATTACTTCTTGGCAAACTATCGTCAAAGCTTTTGTAGAAAAATATATGGCAGAAAATGATTCGCCTTGTACTCCCAGTATTATGCAAAATAATGAAATTGATCCTGTAGAAAATTCAACTATCAGCATGAGATTTCCAAACAATTCTCAGGATGAATCCACTTGTACCATGATAGCACAAATCCATAATAGTGGTGAAGCAAAAACAAGTTGTCAAACCAGTGTTGACAACGATAAGCATCTTGTTAATGAATTGATTCAAATGGTTAAGGATATAGACTAAATCAAGCTCAGGTAATCAAGAACATCGAGGCCAACCAGGCTCAAATCATTAAGAATATGGATATTAACCAAGCAAAATTAACAGCTGATCATACCAGGGAAATTGATGCTATACAAAACAAGTTGTTAGCCTTGGAGGAAAAGATGACGATCATGGAATTCAATCACTCCAATCAAATGATTGCCACAGAAGAAAAGCATATTGAAGAAATGACAATCATGGAATTTAGTCACTCTAATCAAATGGCCACCATGCAAAATCTTTTGATCACCATGGAAGCAAATCATAAGAAAGAAATGAACTATATTCATAATTGCTTCGTGGCCATGAAAGCAGGTAATGATAAAATTATAAAGGACATGGAAACCGGTCAAATGTCTCTTCAGCACAGGTTATTGACTATTGAAAAGAGTCATGCGAAAGAAATCAATACTATAAAGGTTAAGCATTCTAATCAAATGACTGTTATTCAGAATAAGTTAGAAAACGGAGAGATCACATATACAAAATGTCCAACCCAGCTCAGAATTGTCAATAGATCATAGGCCTCCCAGTTTGCTGAAGCAAGCTCCATCCTATTATGAGGAGACCATTTCTTCCATTGAAAAGTGGTTGATTGAAGGTGACCCGGATAGAAGGAGAACCGAAGGGATTCAGGTTAATACATCACCCTTGACAGAGCAGATGCATAATCAAGAGAGTCATGTCACACATATATTGTTTACTTCGTCTAAAAGTTCACAAGAAGAATGTTCCACATCATCAACAATGCAATCTTCCACGAAGAAGAGCCTGAAACGAAAAAGAAAAAGAATAAGGAAGCGGTTTGATTCGTCTGATGGCCGAGAGCAGCTTGACATTCGGATAAGACAGAGTCCTACATTATGCAAGATCAAGCATTGCACATTTGAAAAGCAGCATACAAACTTGCCTGAAAGCAGGCAAATGCTCAGCATGCACTATATTGAGCACATTTAATGCCACAGGGCATCCTTTGTATCGTATCTCTAACCCTACACCTTGTTATTTCAGCGTTTCATTTTGTGGTTAGAGTAGATTTACTTTTCATGTTAGGTAAAATAATAAATAAAAGAAGAGCTTCTATTTTTCATGTGCTTAATGTTATATGATGATATTTGGATGGACGCTACTTATGTAACCTTGTGTGTTGCTTGGATACAAATTTTGGATTCTCACATTCCTCCGATGAAGCAACGTGTTTCCAAGTAGAGCCAGATGTTGACCACACTTTGTCAACAACCCCATAGCAGTACACCCCCATTTTTCCAAATGGGATTCATAATGTTCGACGTGGCGCCATTCAGATTCCATCATCAGTCGACAATTTTATGAATAATGTAAACCCATTCTACATGTTTATGATGTAAATGATCTAAGTAAGACCGTCATGTATGTAAGAACCTAGGTAAGTCTAGTATGTTGGTGACGATTTCTATCCTAGGAGGTTTTTTGTCTCCTAATTTACTTGTGTTTTTCGACACAAATTATCAGCAGAGTTTTCCCCTCTAGCCTCACCCCAAAGCTAGGGTGGATTTCGTCATCAACATGCTAAGTGAGTCCTAGTGTTTTCTATCGAATCCTTGTAAAAGTAGTTTGAGCTACTTGGTCTACTAGGTCATGTTTTGAGTTGCAAAATTGGGTATTTATTTGAGGGTCTATACGAATGGGTATTCCCCCTTCATGTGTCTAAATGTATAATCTTATGTAAAGAGGGTCAGAAAAAATAATTAAAATCCCCTCTCAGTGAATTAATTAAATTTTCTAGTCAAATTAATAAAAAAATCTTAAACCAGAAATTTAATTAATTTTAGGTCCTAGGTGAGATAAAATCCTTCAAAGGCAAAATTCATTCGTCCTTTAAAAATGAATTTTTAAGAGAATTTTAAGAAATTTTGGACCCTTGGGCCTAGGTGGTTAAGTCAAAGTCAAAATTTTGGGATAATTAACTCAAAAATAGTATTTTTGAGTTAATTAAAAATAGATTTAAATGATAAATTCGTTTTTTCTCCAAATTTATAATTTCGATGGCCCAGATTAAAAGATAATCAAATCTTATCGACAGTCGAGATTATTTTGACATGGATCAACCGAACTAGCCATTGGAGATTTTGTCCTATAAATTAAAGGTCTTTGTCAGTCTTGAGTCATCCGATCTTTGGATCGTGCACTTGTTCTTGGAAGCTCTTGTAATTTCTTTTGATGAATAAAGCATCAAGACTTTGGTGTTCCTTTTCCAGATCTATGTGGTGATTCATTTCTAAACTCTGCCACTCTATTTGATATTTTTATGGTTTATCGCCTTCATGGATTAATCTACATACAGGTATCTTGTGCAGTTTTTTGGGTTCATAAAATGAGATTTTGATTTTTTATGAAGGATCTCATGTTATTTTCTTAAATCTCTATCAGTCTAAAGTTCAGATCTAAGTGTGCAGGCAAAATTTTTTTTAAAGATTTGAGCGTCTGGAGAAGTCTTTAGTTGGACCAGCGGACTCTTAAATTCGTAAATCTAAAAAATCCCATCGTTTCTAATTTCTCAATGTTATCTGACGAAATTGCATTTTTACAGGGTTTTTAAGGCTTGTGCCTCTTCAAAATTTCAAATTTCTAAAAAACTTGTGCTGAAATAGGTTCAAATCTGGCCATGAGGGCCTCAAATCTGTAAATTAGCTTGTAAATTTGTATTTTTATTAGGTTGTAAGGGTTTAATAAAATTTTTTTGTCTATATATTTTCAGGATCTGACTGGTTTTGCAGGTCGCAGGGTTTACTTAGAAATTTTTTTTTAGATCTGAGCCAGATCTAACCCCCGAGGGCTAGATCTGGCCTCAGAATCGCTTTTGTGGGCAAATCTGGATGTTATTTGATTTAAAGAGCATCTAAAAAGCTGATTTTGACGGAAGAAATTTTAGGTTCTGCTAGACGTTTTGATTGTACTGGGTTTATTCATTGCATAAACATTGCTTCTGTTCGCTGCCTCTATCTGTTGCCTCGCTGCACCAGTCTTCACGAATTTGCAAACTCATATGCTGCCTCCTTAAGCTGCGTGTTTCCCTTGCCATCGAATCCTCTGCCCTTGTCTTTCTCTTCCCTACGAATCCTTCTATTCTGCCTGCATCGTTCCCATCCGCTCTCATCTGCGACCTTACCCTCGCTCCAGCTCTTCACGCCGTCCTCATTGCATACGCAGCAGACCCTTCGAGCCGTCGTGCCTCCTTCCTCCATCCTCTTCCCTTCATCGTTTCAACCTAACCCTGCCGTCATTCTCATCTCTGCCCTCTGCCGTCCTCCGTTCTCCAATAACCTCGGCTTTTATTTTCCTGTCGTCCTGCATTCTTCACTCCTCTGCTGTCGTGCCCCTTCTCACCTGCAAACAAAAATCAAAACGCACACAGTTTTAACATGTATATGCGTTCATTTATTTTTCTGATTTTGATTTAACTTGGTTAGCATTAACTTTAGGTTTTAAATTTAATTCGATTTTGTTGTTTGGATAGCGTTAAGTTTTAATTTAGTTTCGTTTCATTTTTTTTTTTGTTAGACTTTAATAATGTTAGATAGTGTTAGTTTAGTCTAGTTATGTTTTAGCTTAACATTTGATTTTGTTAGTTTGAAGTGTATATATTTTAATTTGATATTTTAGTTTTAGTTTTTAACGTTTAGTGTTAGTTCTTTAGAGTTTTAGATTTGATTGTAGATTTTAATTTGATTAGTTTTTGTTTTAATTTTTAAATTTTAATTCTTAGGTTAGCTTTAGATTTTAATTTAGCTTTAGTTTGTTTGGTTTTAGCTGCTTGTTTTAGACTTGGGATTTTAAACTTTAAATTTTCGTTTTAGGATTTAAAAAAATAAATAAATAAATTCAAAAATTCAAAAAATTTTAAATCTTATAGTCAAATGATCTTAAATTTTTTATCTAAGATTTGACTATAGAGCATTTTAATTTCTGGATTGGATTTAATTGAAACATCATAAATTTGGGAAAATTGCAAGCATCTAGCATTTTATCTTAATGATCGTTTCATGATCGCTTCGCTTCAGTATCTTAATTAATGGTTGTGGTGCTTTCTATTGAATATCATTGTGGTCATTTGTGTTTTCATAGCTTAATGAATGGTTGTGGTGATTTCTATTGAATATCATTGTGGTCATTTGTGTTTTTATAGCAACAGTTATACATCAATTATTTGGTTTTAATTGCATAACGGGATCCTTTAACTCCATAAGGCACTAGTTTTAATATAATTGATCTGTGAAATCTCGTTAATCTCATTAAGTACTTGGTTATTTAACTGTCTCCTGAATTGGTTGATTCTCAACCAGTGCTTTTCCTTCATTTCTGTTAGGGTCTACCTCCCTTAGCTTGCAAGGAGACATCTTAGATAGAGAGATTGGGGATCAAGGTGACAGCCCCCGATGTGAGCGGTTGTCGCGGTTCCTAGACAATCTGTGCGACAACAGGAGCTATAAATATAGGATTCATAATTTTGAATTTACTCTGTTAAAATCTTGAAATTTTGTACATACCTTTGTTTTCTGCAAACGTATTCCCAAATTAAAAAAAATGAAAAGAGGGCATGTCCTAAAAGAACAATCAAAGGACAAAAAGAAACAAAGATCAAAAGAATATTAAATATGAACTCCATCGAAAATAGATCATGAAAGTGTTGCAAGTTTAAATGCCACTAATATTTACTTTTCACTTCAAATAAATGATTATGTGCAGCGTGTTCAAAATGCCATAATCCATGATGAGTTAAATAGTTTAATCTTAACTTTTTCATGCTTTAAATTTCATGTTTATAGATAGAGAATAAAAATTTTGTCAAATAGTTTAAACTTGACAAAACAGTAGATAGTTAGAGAATAAATGAGGAGCTCAACAGTGTAATCTGAGCCCTCGGATGAAATAAGGTTAGAATTAGATAGTTTCATGCTTTAAAAGAAAAATGGATTAGGGTTTGCAAGCTCAAATGCACCCATAAAAATAAAGAAAAAAATGGTGGAATAAATGATGGGTAGGTAGAAAGCAGTTTTACAAGGCATGGATAAACATTATCTGGAAAATTACTAATTTCCCTCCCCACAATGAACTCCAGTACTAAAAACCTTCAGTTATAAAGGCACCGAGCATTTCTCTGACTTTTGGTGGGACCGGACCCACGACTTTAACACTGATTGGTACTAAAATATTGGAATCCCCTTCATTAAAAAAAAAAAACCTTCCCCTTCATAAGAAGCCCTTTTTCCCCTTCATCATTCATTTTACCCTAATAAAACCCCTTTTCCTAAACACCATTTACCTAGGAAAAGTAAAACCCCTTTGACTAATTCCCTTTTTATACAAAAACACTCAAAAAACCCACAGAAATGCTTTTAGTCTAAGTATAAATGTTAAAGTGATGATATTTGGACTTACAATGAAGAAATTCAATATAAAAGTCATATTTTACACTATACTTAGTCTTTTTTTTTTTTTTCATTCATGCTCATTCATTTCATATTAACATTAATATAATGTATTAACTCCCTATTTACCCTTTAGCCCATATTAATATAACTCCCGCATATATTAAATACCCCAACCCATATTTTTAACTATAACCTATAGTTTCATTCCGCACATGTTCTACATGTCGGACCCACTATACATTATACCCACAACCCTTTGTAAATAAACATAACCCAACTATGTATTAAACATTAAATTAATACATAGTTAATACCCTGCACCATTTAAAAAAACCCGGGCCCCATGCCTTATTGACCAGCAACTTCATCATATAGTCTGCACCGTCCGATCTTCACCCGACTAATCTAACGGCTAAGATCTCATTTCGCACATTTCAATGCACATTGTTTAATTGACCCCGACCCTTGCGAACAAGGTTGTTTTCGTGTTTTCTCTCCCCTCCACGCGTCTAAATGCTATTCGATCGCATCCGCTAAACAAATTTCGCTTACCACCTTTGCCTATTGCGAATACCACTAGCAGTTTTTTCCCTCTTGCACGCCAAACCATCCGTTTATTTGACAAGACCACCAATAAATTCATTTTAATGTTAAATAAAAAACAAATAAACCCGCCCGCCTGCACCATTTTTTCACCATTTCAGTTAGAATATGTGCACAAAATGAGATGTTAACCCAAAAATAGTGTTGTCGACTCCAGTTTAAGCCTAAAATGGAACTAAACTCACCAAATTGCTACTAAGAACCTCAGAAAATCTTCGTTGTCCCAAAGAAACCCTCCTTGCAGACCTCTGTTTCATTAAGAAATTGTTTGATTTTTGTAGGTTATTCTCAGAATACGAAACTAGTTGACAAACTTGTTTGCTCCAAATTCTAAGATTTTATTTCAAAAAACTTCATTGAACAAACAATTTGTATACAAAGAAAGGATTAAATCAAAGTTAGAGAGAGATCAGAGAAATAAAATTGCATAGTGAAGGGTAAAAGTGAAAAAGTGACAGAGCAGTCAAGGTAAAACAATAAAAGTAAACATAGAGAGGAAGGGACATTTTCCAGAAATTTCCTGTGTGAGTCATAGTTTTGCAGAAACTATTATGGCCACTCCAAGATGAACTTTGAAAAACTGGAGGAGGTTTATGTTCCAAAGAGGCCAATCTACAAAAACCTATCTCACTTTTTACACAGGTTTTACAGAATCAGAAATACATTTACATCTTCACAGCCTAATTTTCCGATTATGCAAAATTTTGTTTTACACATCTTTTTGCAGATCCTATTATGAACAATTGGAACGGAATTTTAGGAAACTAAGAGAGGTTTATCGCAACAACATATTTATCAACGATAACCTCTTTCACTTTTTACATATCTATCTCGGATTGAGATATACAAAGGTATCACTGGACTCCAAGTTTGCAGAATTTCTGGAGCAAAATGCACAAAGGAAGGAGACAGTTAGTGACTTGGAAGCCTCATCATCAACTAAGAGTTGATATCAAATTCGAATTTCTCTTCTTTTGTTACCATCAATCCATAAAAATAGTGCCAAATAGATTCACTAGTTTTGAGTGTCCTTTTATTGAATTCTATTTTTGTAAAAAAATTTGAGATATTTGAAAACCAATCTTGATATTTTTTCAAGATATTCTAGTTTAGAATTTGCATAAATACTTCATCATTTGAAGTATTGAGGGTGGATAATTGTTGAAGATTTCTATAGCTGTAGCATTCTAAATCTAAGGTTTTTTGTATCAAGCTCAAGTCAGAAGTCTGGATTTCAAAGAATAAAGCATCATATTACTGAATTGATGTGTTGGGCCACTGAAGTGAAGTATTTTCTATTGTTATCTGTCTATTTTCTTATGTTTTCCATCCATTCATAAATGTATTCTAAATTTTAATGTGAAATCAAGAATTGTTATATCAGAATTTGTTAAAAGCACTCTGTTATTGATTGGTTTTCATTTTAATGTTTTCAGTTGATATCCAGACTAGGGAACCCTTAATTGCTCCATAATTTCGATTGACCCCTGTCTCTTCTCTCCTTATCCGGATTAAAGAATCCTTCATTGCTCTTTATCCCGATTAAAGCTACTTCACCAATCAGTGTTTGACGATCTTTAGTGACTCTACTATCTTGCCCTTTAAAAATTTGACTTTAGACCTTGATCCTGATCTTTCTGCTTGACACATTGACTCCATCTGCCCAATGGATTTCATATCTTCAGCGATCTATCTCATTAAGTGACTTTCCCACCAAACCAAATCAAAACCCCAAAACCAATTTACCCCATATAACTAGCCTAAAATCAAACTTAACAAACAAAGTTAAATCTTATAGAGAGAGCCCTCTATGAGCCTTAGGAACACTAGATCCTAAAGCTTAAAAGTAGGTTTGTGGTTACCTTGATGAATTCTTTCTTTAACCTTGAGGAATTACTAAGTGATAACAAGGATCAGGGAGGATTCATTGATGATAGGTGCAGTGACAGATCAGTTTGAGATCCCGACATCGAGGCGTCTGTTCCGGGTGACTTGACACAAGAGCATAGCATCACCCAAGGGTTTGTATGGGATCCAGGCATTGGGCCTCAGTTGCATTGGGCCAACTGGGTAGCCCACATATTTGGATTGCTTGAGAGGGCAAGCAATCTTGGAGTGGAAGGTCTGTAATATTCCTTTTTTTGGGGTCAACTATGACAAGGTTAGGATGGACTTCCAGAGTTGGGAGTAGATAGGTCACACGTACAGGTTGGTGTCATCAGCGGGCCCAAGGGCTTCTTGGAGGAGTCTTGAGGAATTTCTATGAGGACCGGTGGCATTCGCTTGATATATTCCATCATTAGCACCATTTGCCTTTCGTTACGATGCATTCCGACAAATTTCGGAAAACCTAGTTATTTTTGGGCTTAACTCAATTAATTATGCTCAAGGTGGCATTCCAAGAGGAATATTGTGATAGAACACCTTAGTGTAATAGCTCATTAAAACTAAGACGAGAATACCTACATGATGGGATGGGTGGACATGAGTTTTAGTGACCTAAGGAGACATGGTAGCCGATTTACTCTTTCTTGCATTAAAAAGGAATATTTTAATTGGAAAATAAGAGGGAAAAGTGCTCCATGATTAAAATAATAATAAAATAAGGTTGTAGAAGGATCCATGAGATCTATAAAAGAACAAGAGGAGGCCATTGAGAAATATCTGGGATTTGATATCTTTCCTTGTATGTGAGGTTGAGAACCCGATTCTCTTCTCCATTGGTAGCCCTAAGATGGAAACCCTCAGGTATATTGTCGAGTGTTGGACGAAAACCCAACTCTCTTTGAGGAGACTTCATTCAGGAGTTTCGTAGAGCTTCAAGGATATTGGAGTGAGGATCATTCAGATCCTCAATTGGTTCTTCATTGATTTTCAGTTGATTCAGTGGCAGTTGTTGCCAAAGGGAGAGTGCAGCAATTCAGTTTGGGAGGGCCGATTTCAGCATCAGAGCAAATTAGTGGTGGAGATCAGATCATCCATCTCAGATACTTCAGCTATATTATCATGTACACTCTTTCTGCTATTTACATAATAAAATCCAAGATCATTTCTGCTCAACATGTTATTGCATATGTTTGATCTATCTTATTTTACATGGCAATCTTCTGTGGTATAAATGATAATTTTATTAAAAATCTTTGGTTAAGCAAATTTCTGCAATTTTAGTTAAAATATTCCATTTGGGATATTATAGTGCTTCACCAAAGTTCAATCAACTCAGCAACAGAGAGCCTCTTCTACAATGCAGTCCATTCATCAACAACACAGAGGCATCATCAACAACGTAGAGGTTCTGCAGTCCCTTTAGGGTATCACTCCAGGAGTCGAGGAGTGAGTGGAGTTTTCGCAGGAGATTTGGTGGGAAGACTTACATCCTTCTAATAGGGATTTTCTAGGAATTTCAATGGCATCCAGCAGCAGAATTATAAGGAGGTCCAAAATGCCCAGCAGTTCAGTGAGCTAAGCCCAAGAGGGCCAACTTCCAGGGTCAAGCTTTGGGAAAACCCTTCACGGGTTACTCTAGGTTTATTAAGTAGAGTATGCGGTTAAATTCCCATAATTTTCTGAGCAGTACAACAGGCCCTTGCAACAGATCATTTGGAGCAGCAGCAACATTTCTGGGCAGTTTCCAACGCAGAGCTACAACCACGCAGAGAGCAAAATTTGAGGGTGTTCAGCAGTACTTTTTGTGGCCTTCTCTAGCTTGCCTTGACCAAGCCCAGGTGCACTCATTCCAGCGCCTCACTTTGTACACATTCCTCATCATTAATAAAATGGCTCAGCGCAGATATTGTGGCTCTATGGTGTTCTAAATGTTGTGCTTATTTTGTTGTGTGTGTTTTTCTCTGTGTATGCTTGTTTATTGTTGTAAATTACCTTTGCGGATATTACAGTGGTATCAAAGCTCATAGACTTGGCTCAGCCTGTGGGAAAAGCGCAGTTTATGACACCGAAAGACAAGCAAAACATGACTTACCGAAGGTAGAGATACAGGAGCAAAGAAAGAGAGTTAGAAATCATGCCAGACCCTGTGACCAATGAACCAGAGGTTATGGAGACAAGAATAGGGGACGCAGAAGAGGAGCAAGGAGGAGGAATTTGCTAACCATCTATTGAAGGCAATGCAAGACGTCACAAAGAACAATCAAGAGATGGGTTACTGGAACAACAATGGTAGTAAAGGTAAGGGATTCCAAGGGGATTTTCAAGAGGGAGAAGGATCCGCCACCTCACAGCACCAGGCATCACTTAACTCAAATATGCCTACAGTACCATATACACCCCCATCGTCTACCATTCCTATGTTCATAGCTTCAAGAGCAGGACGACAATAGGAGCAGGAGGAAGCTCACCCCGTTTTTTATGGCTCCTATAAGAGTTCGGCCAAGGCATGGATCGAGATGTTGGATGTTTAGTTCTAGTTGAAACAGATGACTGAGGGAGAGGCAATCAATATTGCCACATTGCATATGGATGGGGAGGCTCATGACTAGTGGTTTCATGGGTTGACCACACTAGGAGACGCAGGGGTCACAGCATACGATGAGTTCACCAGGAGGGTGATAGAGCGGTTCGAGAGGAAGGACCCAAAAGAGTATTTTGGGGAGCTGACCAAGCTCAAGCGGTCTGGGAATGCGGAGGTGTACATCTTGGAGTTTTTGAGACTATCAATGATGGTACCAGACCTGTCACAGTCTAGGAGGATTTACATGTTCATTAAGGGACTGGTAGAGCAATTACGGGGGCTAGTGAGGTCCAACAAACTTACTATGCTGCAGGACGTAGTGGGGAGAGCTAGGGACTTACAGGATGCCCTACCCAAAGCTAGGGCACCTCTGCCAAAAAAACATGGTTTCCAAAGAAGGGGAAGAGACATGAGAGTCCCACCACATATAGCCAAACAGGGACGGGGACAATTGATGATGATACTTGGAGAGACCTTCGGAAGAAGAAGCTATGCTTCACTTTCCAGGAGCCATGGGCACTAGGCCATAGGTGTGCAATAGGAAAGGCCCACTACATAGAGGTCTTCTCAGACAGTGATGGAGAGGAGGAGACATATTTTGAGATGAAAGGAGATGACAGCGCAACACCACAGGAGGGAGGGCCACACCCACCACCCCCACAACCAACAGGGGGAGCTACATTTGCACCTTCGGGAGGGGTCCTCGTATCACTACGTGGGGTACCTAAGTTTCTGACTGTGAGGATTAGAGGGACAGTTCAGGGGCAGCGTCTATCAGTGTTAGTGGACAGTGGGGCCACTCACAACTTTATTGATGCCTAGACGGTCCAGAAGAGTGTAATATCCCCAAATTAGCAATCAATTAATTGGGATATTAATTTGGTTTAATTTTGGCAAATCCTAATGTTGGGTGGAAATAAAGTGGGTAGGGGACCCACAATTAATAAATAGGCCAAATAAAGTCTTTTCCAAAAGTGCCTAAGGAAAAATTGAGGCTCTAGTGGTGGGGTCTAGTTGGCCTTAGGTGGCAGCGTAGAAGAGGCAGGAAAAGGACAGCGTGAGATTGGCTAGAGGAAGGCATCACGTGACTAGCCAAGGGGAGGCAACATAAGTCAAGGTGGGACCCAAGGCATATGTTGGGCCTCAATGGATAAAAGGAAGAAGGGAAGGCTCATACAGCATTCATTCATTCATCTTATTTCTCTCGGTTATTTTAACTGAAGCATGCTTGAGCCGGAGAGCCAAGTTTGCAGTGTTGTTTAGCACACAAGATCTTCAAGCAGAAGTCTCAACCTCTATCTTAAGGGACTTCGAGTGCTCGCTCAGGAGAGGAGTTCTGCATTTTGGTTTGGGAATTACACAACAGCAGCAACAGGAAGAGTGTAACCCCTTCAGGACTGCGCAGAGGTAGAGTAGATTGCACAGTGATTGCACAATTCAGTTCGGTGTGGGTGTCGGGAGTGTGGAGAGCAGCGAAGTTTCAGCAGGAGATTTGGAGGGGAGGTTAGCCACCTCCTACAAGGGATTTTGGTAGCTCTCTGGAGGCATTTTCCAATAGATTCATCCAAAGGTTCGATTTACCCAGCAGTGCAGTGAGCCAAGCCCAAGAGGGCCAAATTTCAAAGGCAAGCTTTGGGCAAACCCTTTCTGGGTTTTTCTAGGTTTATTGACGAGAAGCCAAGATTAATTCGACAAAATTTTCTAAACAGGTTTGATGCTTCAAACAGAGATCCTAACGCAGCCAGCAGCTAGAGGAGCTAGAGGAAATTGGGCCGAACTTTCGGGGTCAACATCTGGCCAATTCCTTCACGGGTTTTTGTGGGTTTGGTGAGTAGAGTCTGGGGTTAAATGCCTAGAAATTTCTGAGCAGAGGAAGCAACCTAACCAGTAGTTTGAAGACAGCCAGCAGCAACATTTCTGGGCTAGGCAGCACAAAGACTGAGCTACGCAGAGGCACTTTCAGCCAAAGTTTTTGCTTGGGTTTGAGCTATCCTTCAGCTTGCCTTGAGCAGACCCAAGTGCAATCTTTCCAGCACCTCATTTGTACTCGTTCCCAGCATATTAATATAATGGCTCATCAATGATTTTGGCTCCAAATTTTGTGTTTTAATGGTATTTTCCTTATTGTTGTAATTTTAGTCTACTATTGCTTATATTACTGTCATTTTCCCATTTTGGGATATTACAACAAAATGGCTACCTCGCACTTGGAGGATGACGGCACACAAGATTGTGGGGAGCTTGTAGATACACCTAGTGTGACGGGGCTCACCCTTGTTAGAGACTTCCTTAACCGTGTCGGTTGACATCTTAGTGGAGAGAGTAGAGCCTACCCCTGTAGAGGCATCCAATGAGATGATGACCGCATTCGTGTCCGAGTTTTTGGGCAACAACCGCACGCAGCAGATGGTTGAGGTGTCAAGAGATGTATCTACCTTTAACGAGGCACTAAGAGATACAGAGGTAGAGTAGGAAGACATTCCTTCTGCATGTCAGGATGAGGACTCTTCCTTGGATGAGTCCATGGGGTCATATGAGGATGCTTTTGTGGAGCATGAGCAGTCATGCAGAGTTGATGACAGTAGGCCGGTTTCATATTCCAATGTGCATGTGGTATCAGGGGACTCTATCAGAGATATTCAGGATGATGAGTCACTTGTGATGATTCAGCGGGAGCAACTTATGGTACAGCTAGAGGGCACACTAGAGCGTCAGAGCAGCCCCCTTCAAGCATACATAGGTGGGGCTAGCAGCACGGTTGGGTCACCTTTCACCATTGGAAAGAGAGAGATGGAGCTACATAGTCAGATCTCATGCGTTGCCTTGGATAGCGAGATGAAACGACCTGAGTTGCACACGGTGCAACATCTGCATGCCAGGGTTGCTCTAGGTGCAAGAGTTCACGAATTCGATCCCTCTTGGGGTTGGATGGCGAGAGATTCTGAGTTGGTACCCGATGGAGTGGGTTATGCAGATGTTGATGCACCGAGGTGTAGCTCAACAGGAGCTTCCAGGCATTGGGGTTACCGAAAAACCCAGACTGGCATTGGGATCAGGGCGAGACTACCTATCACTTCCCAAGTATGTTGATTGACAACAACCTAGAGAGTAGAGTTGACTTAGAAGTTGAGCGTGCACATTCACTAGGGGATTTTCAGCCAACGCTAGTGTCCAACCGGTTTAGGTAAAGACTTCTTGAGTTGTCTTGGTATGAGGATTGTACATAGGATCACGGGATGATCAGCATGCACTGGCATGAGTTTGACAAAGGAGGGGGCATTGGTAGGCCACGAGACAATGCCTTGTATGGAGCTAGGGATTCTTCGCATTTGTGTGGGGCACGGAGGAACAGAGCAGGATTGGCATCGCTACTGGTACCTAGGGAGATTCACTTCTTGGGTCCCTCAGAGAGGATTTGGAAGGGAGATCCATTCATTGGAGAGTATGGTGATGTGGCAATAGAGGTGATGGTACCGATCAAGTATGGGTCGACGCATATGGATCATAGTTATTAAAATCGGCCGGTTTGAACCGGTAACCGGTCAAACCGGTCGGTCAGATCAGCTTCTGGTCACAACCGTCCTTGCAACCCGATTTTGAGGGGTGTCTCACCTGAGTTGGCTGGTTAACTGGACCTAACCAGCCGGTTAGGTGTCCCTTCCTTGCGTGGACCCACCAGCGGCCAGCAACACAGCCTTAGGGCATATGTGGAGGTAAGGGGAGGGTTGTTTCCCTCCAAAAAAACCCTCCCGAATCTTTTATAAGCAGGGGCAGCCTCTCCTTTGTCTCACACCAAATCATTTGTTGTTTGTGAGTTTGATTAAGAGCTTGGAGAGGGTTGAGTGTTTGCTGAAGCAGTGATCTTGGAGGCTTGGAGTTGGAGTTGGAGCTATCTTGGAGATAGTTTGGAGCTGTCAATAGCGTTGGCATCTTCAAGAGGACGCTAAGGAAGCTAGTTTGCATTGTCAGGTAAGAATTTTCACTTGAAAAATCCATCATTTCATTGTTGTTCATGTATTTATTTTCTCATGTGTTTAGCTATTTTATTGCTCTCAAATCTCTAGTCCTATGCTATCAAATTTTGTATGTTTGAATGTGCATTTTGTTTCATAAATTTAGCCTTAGTTGTCCATTTATCTTAGCTGCATTTTTTTTTAAATAGCAGATTTATTTCCAAATTTCAATTATTTCAAGTCAAGATGCCTCCAAAAGCCAAGGACAGTGCATGGGCCCATTGTGATGTGGTTGAGGGAAAGATGGTATGCAAACTTTGTCAAAAATGTATTGGAGGTGGGGGTATTCTTAGATTGAAACATCACTTGGCTGGGATAAGAGGCAATGTAACGCCATGTGATGCACCTAAAGCAGTGTTAGGTCCGGTTAGGGCAGAATACCTTGCCAAGCTTGAAAAGTTTGAGGAGACTAAGGCTAGGGAGAAGGCCATCCAATATGAAATTGCAAGGAAAAGGGAAATAGTAGAAATGCTGAGAGAGAGTGGGTATGAAAATGATGAGTATGACATTCAAGACTCCACTTCTATACCTTCCACCAATAACCCCTTTCACTATGTTCCTCCTGTTGGAAAAAGATCAAACCCAACCTCATGAGTTATTTCTCATCCACTGTTAATCCCACAGCCACTACCTCCATGTCCCAGCCAACTCCAAGTCGTCAACCCACTTTGGATCAACATTGGAAAAAACAATGCAAAGAAGCTTCTTATCAGTACATTGCTAGATGGTGGTATGATTCAGATATCCCATTTAATGTTGCTCGCTCACCTTATTACCAAGCTATGTGAGACTCTGTTTTTGTTGCAGGAAAGGGCTTCAAAGGCCCTACTGCGCATGACTTAAGGGGAGCTCTTTTGCAACAAGAGATTTGTAATATTGATGAGTATTTGGCTGAATATAAAGAGTCATGGCTCAAAACAGGTTGTTCCATCATGTCAGATGGATGGACTGATGGAAAGAATCGCACTATCATTAACTTCCTTGTTGCTTGCCCTCGAGGAACAATGTTTTTGAGATCAGTTGATGCATCTGATAAGGTGAAGGATGCAACCCTTCTATTTGAGCTTTTGGATGAGATTATTCAGGAAGTGGGAGAGCAAAATGTTGTGCAGGTCATCACAGATAATGCCTCAAACTATGTTCTTGCTAGAAAGATGCTTGAGTCCAAGTATAATACCATATTTTGGACTCCATGTGCTGCACATTGCATAGACCTCATGCTTGAGGACATAGGCAAAGTGGAATGGGTAAAAAACACTGTAGAGCATGGAAAGTGCATTACAAAATACATTTACAACCACTCATGGGTATTAAGTCTAATGAGGAAAAACACTGGGGGCAAAGAGCTTGTTAGGCCTGCCATTACGAGATTTGCAACTCACTTCCTCATGTTGCAATGTCTCAATTCTAAACAGAACAACCTGTGGAAAATGTTTTCTTCTGATGATTGGACTGAATCCCGGTGGGCTCATAGACAAGATGGAAAAGACACCAAAAATAAAGTCTTTGACATTAATTCTTAGAAAAGGTCTTTAGAGCTGGTAAAAATTACTGAGCCCCTTGTTAAGGTGCTAAGGATGGTGGATGGGGAAAAGATGGCAATGGGATACATTTATGAGGCTATGGATCAGGTCAAGGAGCAGATACAGGCAACTTACAGGGACAGGTTAGCTAAATATGGCCGGATATGGGAGATCATTGATAATAGATGGAACAATCAACTCCATCGTCCTATACATGCAGCTGGGTATTTTTTGAACCCCAAGTATCATTGTAGAGCTCGGCTAGGAGATCAACAGGATGGGGAGGTCAGATCTAGATTGATTGATTGCTTGGAGCGCATGGTCCCTAACCGTGCAGACCTTTTGGAAACACATAAACAACTTACTCATTTTAGTATGGTAGCTGGTACCTTTGGAAAGAACTTGGCAAAAATGGCAAGAGATGTGGATCAACCAGGTAAGCAATTCCAATTTGTTTTTCTTTTCAAGTTAAATTGTTTGTAAATAAGTAATGAAATGAACTATGTTACTAATGAATGTCTTTTTATTTGCATCACATTGGTGGGAGTCATTTGGCGGCCAATGTCCTCAATTGCAAAAGTTTGCAATTAGAATCCTCAGCCAAACTTGCAGTGCTTCAGGTTGTGAGCGCAATTGGTCTGTTTTTGAGCGCATACACACAAAGAAGAGAAACCGTTTGGAACAGAAACGGTTAAATGATCTTGTGTTTGTGCAATACAACCTTCGCTTGAGGCAGAACCAACTGATGAGCAAAACACCTGATCTAGATCCCATTGTGTTGGATGATACTGATCCAACATCAGAATGGGTGGAGGAGACTGAAGATCCAGTATTTGAGGCTGATTTTGATTTTGATGCAGCAGTATCAGGGGGTGAATTTGGTGGCGCCATCAGACGCAAACCCAGGATTGGTAGCTACATCAAGCAAAGGCTAACAACTAATGGACGACACTAGTCATGCACCTCGAGTAACTCGTGCTTCCATTAGGTCCACTTCTATTGTTATTGGTGGCAAGGGTACTGAGGTTGCAGATGAGCCTAAGGATGAGGCATCCTCAAACTCTGATCCAGATGATGTCTATGTAGCAGTCAATGTTGATCCTGTGTCTAGTAGCGGTGATGAATTTGATGATTGATCATCATTCATGTGTAGTTTTGTATTAGGCCAATGGCCTTATAGCTTGTAGCATTGTTTTTGGACTTTATGGGCCATTTGGAGCCTCATTGCTTATGTATTTTTCGATGATATGTATTGCACTCAGTGCCATTTTGATATATTCACCTTTCCATGGTATATAAATGAGCAAACTTTGCATATTTTGTCTCTATTATCTTGGAATCATGGTTGCAAATCTTAAAAATAGTTTTTTTATTAAAAAATAATTATTTAATGTATTCTTTTTAAAACCGGTTCATTGAGATCTGACCGGTACCGGTTAGACCGGTTCCAGTTCGAAACCCAACTCATTAGGTCCACCAATCCGGTCACCAGTTCCAGTTTTAATAACTATCATATGGATACACCTTAGGCCATCACACTCCGAGACGTGTAGGAGCATCTATAATTAGGCAGTGGTCTGTAAATGGGCATGGAGATGCATGTCGGTGTGTTGTAGTACGTTGGACTGCACTGTGAAGTAGGAGTGCTTCCCATCGCATTGAGTACATGCGGGGAGTGACAGGTGCGTCGACACAGGATGGACACATGACAATACAGGATAATATAACTTTTGTCGAGGGTATCCATTAGTGTATAGGGGCAGGTTGTGGCATACAGTGGCAAGTCGAGGAGTGTAGTGATAATTGGTGGTATGCAATGACACGTGATGCGGAGCAATGGGCTCTTGGAGCGTTGCCTCCAAAGAGACATATCGACAAGGGCAATAGGTGTACCATGGGATGCAGTGCACCTAGGATCGATGAGGATCTTGTTGATCATTTGGAGACGCCACATTTAGTAGAGACAGGGCTACGAGGGTGTTATCAGCAAATCTAAGGCAAAGAGAGTGTCATCTGGAGGATTACTCTTCAGCATTCAGGTAGACTCTCGATCACACCCTATGGGACATACCTACCCATCATCCGCCAATGTTGCTTCTGGTCGCAGAGTGTTTGGTTACCCATCATCCGCCAATGTTGCTTATGGTCGCAGAGTGTTTGGTTGGTGCCCCTTGACACTCTCCATTCAGGCAGCACGACATGGGAGGCTCGCCCTAAATAGTTGGATGTGATATCGCGTGCCATGATCTGGGAGGAGACTCCCTAGTTGAGACACTTGGTAGGGTCACGAGTTGACAGGTCCAGGCTTAGGGATGGCATGGTTAATTTCCGAGGTAGCATATGTTCCACCCCTAGGCTCACATTTGAGGGACGATGGATGGTAGACTTCGTCTACAGGAGGGTACCCAAACTCTGAGCAGTATCCAGGTGTATCAGCAGGAGTTTGGATAGCAGATATCACAACGTCGTCTGGCAAGAGCAGGGTAGGTACGCACGCGTGGGACTGACTCCTGATACTTGGGGTTCACCCAAGGGATACATACATGGGTCAAAGATGAGGGCCAGATGGGTTCTAACAGGTAGCAGCGCTATGTAGCGGCATCTCGCGAGGAGTAGGACTTGTGAGCTCTCAATAAGGTTGGGGGATCCCGAAGTGTGTTGCGCAGGTGGATCACTCCACTTTGTGATGAGCAGGGGCAGAGCAAATGGTGATCCAGTCCACCTTGGGTTTGACACGTGGGGGCGCACTGAGACCTCCATTGCATTGCGAGGCAGACTTATCATGTTGTTGCTCAGGGTCATGATTGGTAGTGGAGGGGTGGATATTAGCATCACGGACATACCCGGGCAGGATGAGCTTTGCCTTCACAGATTTTTTGCCACAAGGCCCCTGGAGAGAGGGATACAGTCAGCGCACGATGGGGTGTATTTCATAGTCAGAGTGGCGCAGCGACAGCATAGTGGCACCTCTACGAGATTAGCAGGGGACCCAAGCATTACAGCTCTACACAACTCGATAACCTCTAGGGCTGAGTTGTAGATCTTCCATTGGGCTTTAGTGAGTCACTGATGAAGTGGGGGACTTCATTAATATAGCAGGTTGGTCAGCGAGATGATAGTAGGAGGGGCTCATGTGAGTGAGATGTTATCTCTGCAGGGATTAGGCGATATCTTCGAGGGTTTACTCTTGGAGTGTGTGGGATTGACTACTTAGTAAGGAAACTGTGAGGAGTTGAGCATAGTGCCACATTATCATGATTCCCTACTCATTGATGATGTTCAGAGGACATCTACTACTTGTTCCTGGCAGGATGGTGAGTGGAGCAGGGGGAGATTCATGTTGCACATGATGGCTTGGGATCCGAATATTGAGGGATCCCTTCATATCCGCGGAATGCAGACGTCAAGGATGATTCAGTGGTGCATCTGGGACCCTGGCACAACTTTGCAGTGACAGTGGGGAGTGTCATCTAGAGAGGATGCTTGTTCAGCCATTGTGTGAGGACAAGCAATTCTTGGCAAGGAGGACTGTAATATCCCCAATTAGCAATCGGCTAATTAAGATATTAATTTTGATTAATTATGGCAAATCCTAATGTTGGGTAGAAATAAAGTGGGTAGGGGACCAACAATTAATAATTAGACCAAATAACGTCTTTTCCAAAAGTCCCTAAGGGAAAATTGAGGCTCTAGTGGTGGCGTCGAGTTGGCCTTAGGTGGCAGTGTAGACGAGGAACGAAAAGGACAACGTGAGATTGGCTAGAGGAAGGCAGCATGTGATTGACCAAGGAGAGGCAACGCAAGTCAAGGTGCGAATCAAGGCATACGTTGGGCCTCAATGGATATCGTGTCAGAATATGCATTCTGCCATCTATTTTAAAAATTACTCTTTTCATATTTATTTTAGGGGGCCTCAATTCCATTAGTTCATGCAAAAAATTGATTCACTGATGGTAGCCCTAGTCATTAAGCCTCACTCTCCCTCAAAATTTCACATTTGTTGGCCCACCTTCATGTCTTGTTGAGCATTAAAACACTTTTGAAAAGATAATTTCACTATGTCTTATGTCATTCAAAGTCAACCATGGAGTAAGGTCATTCAAGGTCCCATTAGGTCATTAAGTTTCATTGTTCAAGGTCCAAAATGCACCATTTCATCTCAATAAGGTCAGCAAAAGGTGTCAGAGTGACTCAATAAACATTTCATTATCATCTACAGAAGATTATCAGCATGTAAATATGATATTTTTAAAGTTGTAATTATGGTTTCAAGTATGATTTCATACTCAAATGCAATTTTATTCAAAAAAATTGAGTTTTAATTTATTTTATTTTTTATGTAATTTTATGCTTTCTATATGTAATAAGTTACTCTCCAAAAGCTACCAACTCCAACTTCATATGCCAAACTGAAGACCACCAAATCAAAGTGAAAAGTGCCAAACTCCAGCAACTTCATCCTGCAAAGAAGAAAAGTCAAAGAAATAAGGATATTCAGCATGCTTTCAAAAAGTGACAAGAAACATAGGAAAAGTGGGTTTTTGATCTAAATCTAAATTCACTCAAGTATTAAAGAATCTTAGACATCAATTTGAAATTCATTTTCCTTCTATTCCATCGAGCAAACACTCGAGGAGAGCGAATTTTTTATTTTCTGGGCAAAATTGTAGAAAGTCTGAGCAAAGGGCGCAAAGGCTAAAGGCGTTGCGCATATCCTGAAGGAAATGCGCATATCTTGAAGGCACTATGCACAGCCTTAAGGCACTGCGCATATCCTTAAGGCACTGCGCATATGTCCAGCAAGCCAGAAAATCATCCAAATTGCACTAAATCACCTTCAGAACTTCTACAACAGTTGTTTGAGCCTCCAACAAATGAGTAAAGGTGTCTTACATCATCATTTACCTCCTTCAAGTTTATTTGTTTGGTGTTGTGTAATTTGCTTGAGAAGTTTGTGTTTTAACCATTCAAAACCCTAGCATTTCCCCCTAACACTCACAACTCCCAAAATTCACTCCCTTCCCCTTTGCATCCTTCCCACACTTATAAATATCCATTCCCAAACCCCTCATTTGCAAAATTCCATTTTTCTATAACTTTCTCCCAAAACCCTAATTCCTAGGTGTTAAATCTACCAAGGCTCCCAATCCCTAAATCCCTATCCTAAATCTATCATATTACTGCTCCCTATCCCCTCCCTATTTCACACATCCCTAGCAAATATCTCCCTCATTTTCCCTTTCCCATTTCCTTTTCCTAATCCCTAGGCTTTTGACAAAAACACCATGGCAGCAGAAGAAGAGCAAACATACCATACAGTGAGGAAGAGGACACTGAAGCTAGGAGGTCACATAAAGGAGGCAGGATAATCAGACTTGAACCTACCAACACAAGCGAACTTTTAGCTTTTCCAATGACAATAACATGTTTCAAATATGTTGGTTGTTATGATTTTTGTGAACAAATTCAGAGGGTTCAGCACCATCCCATGTTGACCAGGCTCTTCATATCCAAACTCCACAACAACCAAGTCAATTTGGCTGGAGTCACCTTTATTGTCTCAATTTCCATCATTTCAACTGCCACCGAGATCCCGAATGTTCGGGAGAAGTGGTTCAAAAAGAGTGATTTGGAGTAAAACTACTTTGAGCCCTTCCTAAAACCAAGGTACAAGAATGAGAGAAAGAGGTTTTTCCTTTTTCCCACCTCCGAGACAGATATGCCCCAATGATGAAGATAATCATAAAATACTTTTCATGTGAAAGCAGATTTTCAAGGCTCTATTCCTATCACGTTCGGTTTTTAATGCATTTCACTAGGGTAAAGATGTTGAACATACCCTACTACCTTTCCCGAAGCATAGATAAGATGGCATTCATTGTCCAGAAAACAGAATATGAACATCAAATGAGAAGTCTATTTCATCATTCCCTCATTAATATCATAGTCCTTCACCATCTCAATCAATTAAACATTGCATGGAGCACCTTCATAGCCCATGATATATTCAGAGACCCTCCTACTCAGCATGCACAAAATGTCCCTTCATCCTCCCAGCCATCCACTTCAATCCCTCCATCTCAACACATAGCACACTCATCATCATCAGATCAGTCCCCTTCACCTCCTTCATCTCCATCTCATCATGACATGGGATCACCCAGCAAGATTGAGGTCAATGAGCCTAAGTGGGCCTTAGTATGGTGGAGGTTGAGCCATTGCCAAAAACCTACCAAAGAGGCTTCAGGCATGTGTTTGCTCCACATGGAGTGGAAGGGGCCATGCCTTCTACAACAACACAGCAGGTGGACAAAGGCAAAGAGAAGGTCATTGAGCTAGTCATTCACGATGAGGAGGACACTCATGTAACAAAGCAAGAAATTCAGCTTGTTGACCTAGATGAGGATGAAGATGACAAAATCAGTGATGCAACTATCAAAGGAAAGGATGCTAAGATTAGTGAGCTCCGGACTAATCTTGACAGGGCTAGATATGTCATACACTTCCTTGAGCAACAAAATGAGCAATTGAAGACTAAACAGGTCATTAATGAGGTCGCTGCTCAGAGGGAGGCAGAAAAGGCCAAAGCCATGCTAGATAAAACACTTGAAAGGTATGGCTTAGTTCATGATCAAGAGGAACAAGCACCAAGGAAGAAACCAAGAACTAGAGGGCTGAAAAGAGCTCTAGCGCTAGAGAGGCAAAGGGAGGCTGAGCTTGCTGATCAGCTAACCCTAAATGAGCAGCTTGCTATAGTGATCAATGAAAACAGGGAGCCATGGCTTGATAGAGCCACTCCGCACTTGGAGAAGCTGCTAGCAAAGGCAAACAAGGATAATGACCTATTGAGGAAGAAAGTCAAACACCTTGCACTAAAAGAGAAAAATTGACCAAAAGTTCCAATGCAAAAATTGAAAATTTGACCATGGAGGAGAAGAAGAAATTGGACATTCTTGTTGAGGCTTCCCTCCAAGCCTAGACACATCATCATCAACTTATCTACCAATTTTGAGGCATGTTGAAACTTTTTTGCAAATTCTAGGTATGATTGTGTTTTTCTGAACAAGGAAAATATCAGAAAATTTGTCATATGCGCAACGCCCTAGGCGTTGTACAAATGATATGGACATTTTTTGGACAAAAGGTCATCACCATTGGGTTCAGAATGATGAAGACATGCACCCTGTACATTTGCTAAGGTTTTTGGGGCAAACTAGTCAGACAAAAAGGCAAAAAACCACCAAAAATCATGTAGAGCAGTCTTGGGAGATTGCAATTTTGAAGAGTCAAATCAGCATCATTTTGAGAGATGGAGGCATATTCAAAAAGAGGACTTCACAAGCATTCCAACAAGCCATCTTGGGCCTAATTTGGACACATGTATTCAATCAAAAGTTGCCTTGAACATGGAGGGCACACAACCTTAAGGCGATGCGCATATGACAGTTTGCTGATCATTTTGGTTTTTCAATGTAAATTTTGATTTTATCTCAAAAAATCATCTTTCTATGAATGTAATTCATCATGGTAAATGTAATTATGTCAAGGATAAGTTACCTAGGGGTAGATTCATTAGGTAAAGTTATCCTTTAGTCAAGATGAATTAGTTTGAGTGTAATTAGGAATTAGTCATTTGGACAACCCTACACTTCAGTTTTCAGTTCAGAAATTAGTGGATCTCTTCCTCGCCTCGTGGATTTGACCCCTGAGGATGAGTGAAGCTTGTTTGATGTCTATTTAGCCCCTTTCTCCACACTAAGCAAGAGTTGGAATCAGTTTGGATGATAGCTAGTTGATTAAAGAACTATTGTACTCGGTTTAGCCAGATAATAAAGAGGAGTTGCAGTTATTTTTTGGGATAATTGTGGTATGATGTTTATCATTGTTTTTTCTTCAGTTTCATATGTTTGAAAGTTTTGTATTCATGTTCACTTCATCTCTATGGTATGATCTCCTTCAAGTTAGATACGCAGAACACATGCTTACTCATGCTCTATTTTGGGAAATTGATCATAGTTTGTCCATTTTCCTCTGTTTAGGAAGAATACATCTCCCATGCTCTTCCTAGCTTCTCCTCAGTCTCAAAACCATTTCATCACAATCATCTTAAAGTGATAAGCCTTATGCCTACCTTGCCCCATTGAATCCCAGGAACCCTATATCATTTGCCCTAACTTAGCTCCCTAGACCAAATTTCTTCATCCAGTGAAACCCCAACCAAATCAAATCAAAACAACCCCTGCACTCAATATCTAGCCTAAAAACCCTAATTCCTCCAGCCCTCCTGGCTGTGACCTTTTGGAGAGAGCCCTCTCCGACTTGGTAGGGCTAGCTACCAAGCCAAAAGTTTGGTCAGTGGTTACCTTTGTTGGGATTCCTTCTTCAACCTTGGGAATCTAGCGGAGTGCTAACGGGATAAAAGGAAGAAGGGAAGGCTCATTCGGCGTTCATTCATTCATCTTATTTCCCTTGGCCATTTTCACTGAAGCACACTTGGGCCGGAGAGCCAAGTCTGCAGTGTTGTTTAGCACACAAGATCTTCAAGTGGAGATCTCAACCTCTACCTCGGGGGACTTCAAGTGCCCGCTCAGGATAGGAGTTATGCATTTTGGTGAGGGAATTACACAGCAGCAACAACATGAAGAGCGTAGCCCCTTCAGGACTATGCAGAGGTAGAGTAGTGCCGGGAGTGTGGAGAGTAGCGGAGTTTCAACGAGATTTGGAGGGGAGGTTAGCCACCTCCTACCAGGGATTTTGGTAGCTCTACAGAGGCATTTTCCAACAAATTCATCCAGAGGTTCGATTTACCCAACAGCGCAGTGAGCTAAGCCCAAGAGGGCCAAATTCCGAAGTCAAGTTTTGGGCGAACCCTTTCTGGGTTTATTGAGGAGAAGCCAAGATTAATTCAGAAGAATTTTTTGGCCAGGTTTGAGACTTCAAACATCGATCCTAACGTAGCCAGCAGCTAGAGGAGCTAGAGGAAATTGGGTCGAAATTCCGGGGTCAACATCTGGCCAATTCCTTCACAGATTTTTGTGGGTTTGGTGAGTAGAGTCCGGGGTTAAACGCCTAGAATTTTTTTCTGGGCCACACAGAGGCACTTTCAGCCAAAGTTTTTGCTTGGGTTTGAGATGTCCTTCAGCCAGCCTTGAGCAGGCCTAGGTGCAATCTTTTCAACTCCTCATTTGTACTATTTCCCAGCATATTAATAAAATGGCTCGGTAGTGATTTTGGCTCCAAATTTTGTGTTTTAATGTTGTTTTCCTTATTGTTGTAATTTGAGTCTATTATTTCTTGTATTACTGTCATTTTCCCATTTTGGGGATATTATAAAGAAAGGCAATACTAAATAGGGGTTTGAAGGGTTTTCAGTTTTTGTGCTGGGTGACAAGACTATGCAGTGCACACGCTAGGTCCCCGCTTTGATTGTAACCATGTGGAACTACTCCATGACAGACCATTTCTTTGTGGTTGACATTCCGGACAACAAAGTAGTGTTGGGAGTCGAGTGGCTCTACACACTTGGCAGAATCACCACTAATTGGCAGAAGTTCTTGGATCAGAATGGCAAACCAGTGTTGCTGAGGGGTATGTACTCATACCGCCCACAGACAGTCTTGGCCCACAGGATGGAGGCTAACTTGAGGCATGGCGATGTTGAGTGGGCTGTGGAGTTAAGGATTCCTGAGGCTGGGGGCCTGACCAAGCAACCACATCCGGAGATTCAGGCCATCCTTGACAGGTACCCTATAGTATTTGGAGATATACCACTTGGCCAGCCACCAAACTAAGGATTCGAGCATACCATAAAGTTGGGGGCCGGAGTACAAGCAATGATTGTTGATTTTTGGTAGCATCGAAAGTGCTCTAAGTCTCAAATTTTGTGGAGAGGCTTAGGCACATGTATTCCAGAGAACCCATAAATCGTTTGTGAAAATTCCACTCGGAATATTTTTTATTAAAATAATTAATTATTTTAATGCAAACCCTAAGTCCAAACTGAAGGAAATTAAATAATTAAACGGTATTAATAAAACAGAGTGTGAATCTTCTAGAGAACATGGATCAAGTCAAGTAATAATCTTAACCGTTGATTAGAGATTTAATCTCAGTCATTGATGTCTCAACGAGAAGACTATAAAGGAAGGCTTGAGAGTCATTTGGAAAACACACCAGTGCATATACTCAGTTGCCCAAGTAAATCAATTTTCTCAGTGGCTGAAGTTTGGCAATAGAAAATCGATTCGGTTTCTGAAGCCATATGGCCTCACATGAATTTGTGCTAGCTACCATATAATCAACCTCTGTTGAGCTCAGCGCCACGGATTTATGTTTCCTGCTGCACTAGGAGGTCATCCCTGATCCAAGATTGAAACAGTACCCACTGGTACTCTTCCGATCTACTACACTCCCTGCCCAATCTGCGTCAGTGAACCCACTTAACCTAATGTCATTGCCACGGGTGTACTTCAATCCATGCTCGATTGTTCCTTGAAGATACCTGAGAACATGTTTGGTTGCTGCCCAATGAGCCCTCTTAGATTCCACAATGAACTGACCGAGGGTGTTCACCAGATAAATCAGAGATCCTATGAGTTGCCTATAGGATCAGCCTTATCATCTTCGGACATGTCAATTTTCTTCCAGTTGGTGATCATTGGAGTCGGCATGGGTCTACAGTTCTCCATCTGAAATCTTTTCAGAATTTTTGTAGTATATCTTCCTTGACCAAGGAAGATCTCCCCCTTCTGCTGCCAAACTTCCAACCCCAGAAAATAGTGCATCAACCCTAGATCCTTCATGTCGAATTTAGTAGCCAAATTCTCCTTGCAGTCCTTCATGAGCCTCGATGACCTTATCAAAAATAGATCATCCACATATAGAACTAGTATCAAGGGCTCACTCCCTACCCTCAGATAGTAGAGATTGAGATTTGTGTCACTCTTGACGAATCCCATCTTCTGCAAGTAGCTGTCAATTCGACCATACCAAGCTCTAGGGGCTTGCTTTAGTCCATACAAGGTTTTCTTAAGCCTGCACACATGAGTCTTTTGTTGATGTGTCTCAAAGCCCTCTGGTTGTTCAATGTACACTTCCTCTTCTATCACCCTGTTGGCCACTGGAGTGGCACCTAATGATAATGTGAAGACTCCATGCCCAAGGATGAACCAGAAGACATTTGTACCATCAGATATCATCATTTCAACAGAGTTTTTAAACTCTACTTCTACTTCTTATCATTTTCTCTTGTACCCAAATTCCACACCCTGCGGGGAATTGTAACAAGTGATGCTAGTAATGATGAATTTGAGTCAGTGTTGAGTTTGTAACAGGCCTAGGTAACTTGGGAGCTTGCCAACAAGTGAGTATTAATCTGGGAAGTTTTTTTTACTCGGTTAATTATCATCTCCCTATCAGGACTTAATAATTAATTGAGTTTTTTCCTCCAATTTTACTCCAAAGCCGAAGTACGGCTTGATAGTGAGGCCTTGGGTGAATCCTAGTGTTTAAAGTCAATGTATATTACCATACTAGATCACATAAAAAATTTCGTGGAATTTGGTTAGGTCTAGGTAGTGATTTTTTAATTTTTTAGATTTCCCGCAAGTCAAAAAATCCAATAAAAATTTGTAATTGAATTGTAATAAATGTTGCCTAGAGAAGTTGTATACGGTATGAGTAATTAAAATTACACCTCTCACCCTCAACTTTCTACTATGACACACTTTGAGGGGTTAAAAATGTGTTTTGAACCCTCAAAACCCACTTTTCCTAAGTTTAGTGGGAAATCTGACAATTAATTAAGCCAGAAATTAAATAAATGGAGAAAAATAAATATCCACACATGCTAAATGAGGTGGAAAATTATGGAGGAGTTAAAGTAAAGTCCCAAGGTGATGTGGACTCCTAAAATCAAGCAAAAGACATGTGCTGAAATAAAATTGAATTTCCAGCATAAAATGAGAGTTGCTTACTTGGATATTCGAATTTGTGAAATTAGGGAATATTTGGGAGGATTTGGGAGAATATTTGGTGGAGATTTTCATGGAAAATTGGCCCCACATGAGTTACCAACCATATACACTTGTCATTCCATCACAAAATTTGAATTTGGCACATAAGGAAAGAAGAAAATGATGTCAACTTGCCAAAATCCAATTTTTACACTTGGCAATATAGCTCCACATATCAAATTCGAATTTGTCTTGTGATCTCCTCCCTCTCACCACTTGGCATATGGTTTTTCATTAGGATTTGCTCCCAACTTTCTATATAATGGAGCCATAGGCTCTCATATTGTATCATTGTTTACTAGCTATTGTGCTTCGAAAAGCTCTGCTTCTATGTACTTGTGTTCTTCATATGAATAAAAAGACTTTGGGTTCATTCATGATTGTTATTCCATTGGAGCATTGTTTGGATCATTGATGGTATATCTCTTCTTGTGCCTTTGATTTAGTATAGCTATCTTACATTTACAATTGTTTATTTGATATGCTCTAGGCTAGAGAACTATGTCTATTTTCATACAAATTTTAGAGTTTTCTTGCCATTGTTTATTGATTTAATCCATATGAGTTAATGTTTGTTGGAATTTTTGTAGAGGATCATCGTTGAATCAACTAGCAAGCGTGAGGAGAAGTCTTCAAGAGACCAACCCACTCTTGGCATTGTTTTCAAGGAGCTCTCATCGTTATTTGAATTTCATAGAACTAATTTATTTTTTGAAAGTACTTGTTCTTACAGGGTTCTCCTTCACATAGTCTATGCATGAATCAAAATATTAAAAAAAAAATTATTTACATCTTTTAATTGTGCTTTCATTTCACTATATAGCTATTCAAGAGCTTCTCATAAACTAGACAAGCGATAGGGATCTTTCCCAATCACTTGATTTGGCCTTTGAATATTTTTTTTGTAGCATATTCACATACTTACATGCTCTCTTTTTCACTAAATTCGGTTCTATATTTTGCAGCCCTAATATTCTTGTTTGTAGGTTCTCTCTAGCTTCAAGTCGCATTCCAAGGAGACTGTGGGCATTAGGAGAGCTTGTGTAAGAAGGCTAGGTCATACACCACTTGGGAGCTTGTACTCTCCAATTGTAGAACTCTTGCATCTTTTTTTAGGCTCCCTACTTGAAGGGATTTTCTTTTTGTTTCAATAATTCACATTATATTCTCTCATCGATTCGTTGGGAAGTCCTCCAAGAGGCTCTAACCTCATTGGAGCACCATAATAATAAAAATTTATGTTTTTGTTATGGAAGTGTGGGTTTTACCCATTGGCATCCCTATCTCTCCATTTCAAATGAAAGAATTTGTAGATGGATTGACTTAGTGGTTTTGACATTGACATTTCCATTTTCTTTCAAAACACATATGCATGCTCTAATTGGGAAGTAACACAAATCGCATTTCTTTTTCCTAAAGTTTGCTTCACAAATCTCAAGCCACATTTCCATTTTAAGAATATTGAAGCATTGTATATTTGACAAAGTTTGTCTTTCAAAGCAGTCACTTATTTTCATGTCAAGCTAATTTCGTCAAGTTCATAGTTCTTTTTGCAAAGCTATTGTAATCACGAATCTCAATTTCATTTTTAAAGCATTGCAATTTACTTTACATGCAAATTAATTGCTCATAAGCATCAAGCGTTTAATTGATTCATCATTAGTAACTCACAATTTTAATTGTTCTTGAAGCTTATGCATTTTATGTTTACTTCAGCAAATATATAAAGTGATCTTGCGGAACAATCTTACTAAGAGCATTTCCATTTTTTACATAGCACTTGCAAACTTACTTACATATCATAGTAGGCATTCTAACTTAGTTGCATATTTAAAATTTAACTCCAAGCATAAGCTTGGTTAATAGAAATCATAGGAAAAAGGCTTTCTTGGAAAATTCTTCCATTTGGTACGAAGTAAGGTAAAAATGTGTAACCCTACAGTTATGAAGGTGGCTTGTCCCCTTGTAGGAACAAAGGCACACGCTGGCTCGGAAGACTTAGGGGAAGAGTATCGTTAACGACACCTCCGTGCCCTCGCCCCCTCTTTATTACAATCACCCCATTTTTACCCCTTGGTAAGAGCACAAGAGGAGGACTTCTCACCTAGATTAGGCATTTTAGATTAAAAGTAACCAAGATTAACTGCATCCAAATCTAGTTTAATTGCATCTCATGCTTTGATTCAGAAATCTATTTATCTTGAAAGAATTTTACTTCATTTAAGAAAATACATTTTAATTTCAAAGAGCAATACTCTGGAGGCACTGATTTTTAATATGTTTCATGCTTATCTTAGGTATTGATGGCTATTGCTCATATCACGTTTTTTTCTTATAAATTTGAAGAAGTAATCTATTTAACTCTAATAACTCTCCTAGAAACTCACATCTTTTTACACAATTTTCCATTTAGGGACCACCCCCCATAGCTAACCTAGGAGATAGCTTAAACAGAGAGAGTTGGGATTAGTGCGACAGCCCCTTCTCTGAGTTCCTTGCCACCAACCACACTTTGTGGGGTTAAAGGCTTTTCCCGCTAACTGTAGGTAGGTGTAGGCGGCAAGCAATAATATTTTTGGCACCGTTGCCAGGGAACGAACCTAAGTCACCCGCGTGACATGCGAAAATACTCACCACTATACTACAACGCCCCCATTTAGGAACACAGTCTTGACATCCATCCAGTAAATCTCCCATCCCATTTGCGCAGCAAGGGATATCACAGATCTAATGGAAGTATATCTGGCTACTGGGGCGAAGGTTTCTTCATAATCTATCCCTTCCTTCTGAGCATACCCCTTAGCCACAAACATGGCTTTAAATTTCTCATTGATGTCATCTGCAGCATACTTGATCTTGTAGATCCACCTTGAAACTATAATTGATCTATCTTGAGGTCTAGGAACCACTTCACAGACATCATTCGTCATGATGGAACTGTAATCTTCCACCATCGCATCTACCCATACCTGGTGCTAAGATGCTTCTCGAAAACTAGAGGGTTCCCCAACCTGTGCAACCAAGTCTTGGTACCTCTCAGGTTGCATGTGCTATCTCTTCACATCTCGGGGGGCTCCGACAAAGTCCTCTGCGTCCTTCAGAATTATTCGTAGTTCCCTGCCCGTTCTTCCACTGGTAGTGGGTGGATCTACCTGCTCTCCCTCCTGCAAGTCCTCGGGAGAAGTGTCCCTTGGATCCCCATGCCTTGGAGAGGCAGTCGTATTATCTTCCGCAAGTCGTTGTTGTTGAACAAGCGGATCCTCCTCAAACTGCGTAGCAAAAGGCATATCTTGAGATCTTCTGAACGCCCTCACCTCCATGAATTTCACATCCCTCTACACTACAACTTTCTTGTTCTCTGGAATGTAAATGCAGTAAGCCTTTGCATTCTCGTTGTATCCTACCAAATACCCCTTCTCTGCAGTCATGTCTAACTTCTTCCTCTTTTCATTAGGCACATGAAAATATGTTGTACTGCCAAAGACCCTAAAGTGACTCACTTCAGGCTTGCTGCCAGTGAAGACACTTTCTAGCGTGATCTTTCCCAATGCTTTGTGAGGAATCCTGTTCTGAACGTAGACAATTATATTACAAGCTTCAGCCCGTGGAAATTTGGGCATGTCTTGATCATACAGCGTTGCCCTTGCAGCCTCGACAACAGTTCTATTTTTTCTTTCTGCCACACCATTCTGCAACAGATTATATGGAACAGTCCACTCTCTTCTGATACCTTCGCTTGCGCAGAACCCTGTGAATTTCTTATCAGTGTACTCCCCACCATTGTCTGAATGCAACACCTTGATCCGCTTTCCTGCCAGATTTTCTACCAAAGCTTTAAACTCTTTAAAACGACGGAATACTTTGTCCTTAGTCTTCAGAAAGTAGATCCAAGTTTTCCTGGAATGGTCATCAATAAAGGTGACGAAATATTCAGCACCACTATGAGCTCTAGTGGGCATAGGTCTACAGATATCTGAGTGTATCAAGCCCAATACACTCTTAGCCCTAATGTTGCTTCTCTGATATGCTGCCTTGGAATACTTTAGTAACACGCACCCTCTGTAGACATTGTTTCGCTTGTTGCTCAGTTCTGGAACTCCTATGACAGTTTTCTGGAGAATCTTTAAAGCCCCATGATGCAAATGTCTCATTCTTTTGTGCCATAGTTCATTCAAGTCCTTTTCATCAATGTTGCCTATTAGTGCCATTGGAGATTCGAGCTGTAACATACAAAGTTTGTTGCTCCCTACTCTGATTTGTGCTTTCTTCTTCCAACTAGGGTGTTTGATGTAAACTCTATTGCAAATGAAGTAAATGTTGTAACCTTTGTTTTCAAGTTGAGACACTGAGAGTAAGTTCATCCCCAACCCAGGCACATGCAGTACATTAGTGGCTCGAAGCTTATTTCCAGCCTCGGTTTCAAATACTAAGGTACCTCTTCCAATAGGGGTACACTTTGCTTTATTACCCATGGTAATTTTAAAGTTCATCTGCTCTTCTCGGTAGTTGGAGAAACATTGCCACACTCCCATCATATGAGCAAAAGCCCCACTGTCAATGTAGCAGACTTCAAGAGAAGCAATTGTTGAGCGATGCAAAAGGTATGAATTTGTCATTTATTTTTATCTTTTTCTTTAATCACAACTCCTTTATATTCTAAAATGGTAATATATTAAAGAATTATAGTAGAATTAAGGAGATTAGTGATCGTTGCAAATTGATTAAATATTGTCTTTTCTTCTATACTAAAAATAGAAGAAATGGAAAGCCATTCGGGAGGAAAAGACAAAGCAGAAGTAATTGTTGTCCCTTCGCCAGGAAGCCATATCCAGACAAGAAGATTGAGATCAGAATGCACAGTCAAGGAAAGGAAAGGAAAAGCACGGCATCAACGCAAGAAGACAAAAAGATGACCGGAGATAGAAGATAGAGCGAATCCCTCAGGATCTTTTGATCCTGAGGGATCGCTGCTTCAAAGCTCATCTATATTCTCGTTTTGTCTGCCTGGTTGTTATAAAAGGACAATGCTTGTAGAAATCAAAAAGAGGAGCATGTATTGCCATTATTCAGATTTCCCTTTTGTGTGTTTTCACTTTGATCATCGACTCGCATTGGTTAAAACAGAGTGCGATTGCCTGTAAACTTCTTTACACATGATTAATATATAATTCGGTTGTTGTTCCATTATTTGATACTGGAGTAGTTCGGCAGTGCTTCACTAGCGGTAAAGGGCCCGGCCTTGGTGGATCCACTTGCTATTTGTACCATTACTTTACAATTCGAGTCGTGTGATGGTTTGCTTTAATTTTCATTTCCCTTAATCGCATTGTTTTACAGTTCCCTGTTTTATAGTTTACTGTTTCAATATTTTATGAAATCGTTTTATTGCACAAGCTGTGATTGAACCACATTGTCATTCCCTTCCACCATAACAAGATTACTATCCCTTGCAACTTATATTGTTATGCTATTCATTTCAAGTATAAAGCTATGTGTTCAGTTCGGATTTTGCTGTTCATTTCTATTAAATAGCTTTGTTGTTCATTCCTACTAAATAAGCTTCACTGTTCATCTCTTTCCTACAAGTATTTGGTTTTGATTTAGAATATTATTACAGTGAGCGTGTTTATTCCATTTCCATTAGCGACATTATTAATTTAATTCAGTTATCATTTCCCATTAGTTGTTTTGGTGTGAAGAACAAGGTCAACAACTGTAAAGGACACCGGCTATTATTGTCTGAGTTCTCAGATTGAGGATCTTGTTTATGTTTGATTTCATTTACATCAGTTGATAGAGGAAAGAGTTATTACTAGTGCATCCTTGACTGATGATTGCTGTAGTTTCCTAAGTGAGTGATCTAGTTTCAAAACATTAAGTTTCTTGTAATTGCAATTAGATTTTATTTTCAAGCATCTGTTTACTATTGTATTTGGAACACTGTACTGCAAATTGGAAAACATTACTCTTGGATTAAATTGCCGCCTCAGACTGAGTACACTCTTGAAATAAAAAAATCGTACCTGGATTGATAATTAATGTGGGATAAATAGGAGTTAAAAAGACACCTTTTATACCTCAACATTTTGGCGCAGTTGCCGGGGAGAGTCTAGCCATTTTTTTCCTTCAGAGAGTAGTGTGATGAGTGTCTACTAAGGAAGAATTGGGTATTAAAAACGGAAGGTAAGGACCTGCGTAACGAACGAGGAACATGCTCGCTCACCTGCCTGCTTCATAGCAGAACTGCCTGGAAGTCTAAGGTTTGAATGGATGCTTGCGTTTTTTGAATGACTAGAAAATCTAAACAAAACAAAATTCCTCCTAGACCTGAAAAACCTAAGGGACCAGTGACCCTTGGGTGAACAACCTTTATCGACGAAATCATAAGAAAATCTGAGTCTCAGTCATCTGTAGGAACCTGAATTATTACTGCCAGGCATCCTATTGATTTCCTTCAAACCACGAGATCACCATCCGTAGCTAACGCTGAAATTCACAGTGAAACTGAAGGGTTAGAACAAAGTTTTTAGGATACTAAAAATCCACAAACAAGCCCTTCACAAGAAGGAAATTCTAGTACCCTCTGCAAAGAAAGAGGAGAAACAGGGGAAATAGAAGAACCAAGATCCCCTCTTGGAGTAGTCCAAACACTAAGTAGCCCAGATAAGGGAAGTGCTGCCAAAATCATCCAAAACAAAGTTGAAGAACCTGAAAAACTAAAATCCCCTCAGATAATAGTTTAGCAAGGAACACTCATTATCCCAGGCCAAGGAAGTGTTGTTAAGGTCATCCCTACTCCTTCTAGTCAGCCTAGGAATAAGTCCCTAGAAATCCCAGAAGGATATTGACACATATTTGATCAAATGGCCCAGAACCAACAAACACCTCAAACTTCCACACTGCAATATCCCAATGTGGACACTGCAGTTAATGCACCTATGAAGGCCATTTCTCTCCAGAATATTCCTACATTCCATGGCTTGACATCGGAAGATCCAGATGCATTTCTGTTTGAATTCAATGTATTATGCCGAGGGTATGACTATACCACTGATCCCCAAAAGCTAAAATTATTTCCCTCCACATTAAAAGGAGCAGCTCTACGATGGTTGATGGGGTTAGGTGGAGGTGTTATAAATAACTGGGATGAGATGAAAGCTGCTTTTCTAAAAAAATATCAAGATTATTGTAGGTCCAGGGAATTAAAGGATGAAATATTTCAAATGAAAGCAAAACCTAATGAAACATTGGAGGAATATGTAGAATGCTTTCAATACAACCTCTAGGGATCACCTTATGCATCTTTACCCTTACCTGATAATGTGTTAAAAACTACATTAATTAAAGGGATGAAGGAAAAATGGGTTGAAACATTAAACATTATGGGCAAAGGTGACATATATCAGGGAAATTTTGCTAACATCATTGATTTATGTATCAGGAGCTCGAGAAGCAGCACAAGACTAAAACCAGCAAAACGTGACATGACCACAAGGGATAGCAAGATCTCCGGTGGAGGTATAACCCGTGCAGAAATCAGCAATCTACTAGAAGATTTCAAAACTGATATTCTAGGGACTCTGACAATGCAGCTCGACATCATGCAATCTAAACAAAAGCAAGCAGACGCAGAACAAAATTTGGCAATATTCTGCCCTAGATGCAGAAAGAAACACAACCATAAAGAATGCCCGCTGGATACAATCCAAGTCTGCGCCATTTACACGAAAGATCACTCCACAGAAAGTTGCCCCTCACTCCTGGGATTGAAAGCAGTCTACAAGGAAGCGCTAGAAGAAACAGAACCGGTGTACCTACTCAATTAGCGCCGTCAATGGCAGCCGCGACAAACAGGTATGCCCATTGATCCATCCTCTTCTTTTTAGTCTCCTCAATATAATGCTCAACAATATAATGGAATATGGCAAAATCAGCCACCTTTCCCCAGCTAGTCACAGCATCCATTTCCTACATCGCCATGGCGAAATCAAACAAATCAAACCAATTGGCCGAACTTTCCTTACTGTCCACCATTTTGGCAAAATAATGCATATCCAACACAATGGTCCCCCTCCACCTCGCAGAGTCAAACCTGGCAGTCGAACTGGCAAAGATCTATGAATCAGCTAGCTGGAACGATTCCTCTCCCTCCACCTACACTGTCAGCGCCATATACATTGCAACAAAATCCCCAGACCAACTTAAGACCGCAACTCCCAGCCCAACCCAATCCGAACCCTAATAATAGACCGGTTCAATCTGTTCAGATAATCAATCTGTTCAATCTATTCTTCTGAGGGCATTGTGTGGCGAAATGTCCTAGTTCACCACACTTGAAGCACCTGACCATTGAAAAGTCTTTCTTCTTCTTCCTCTGCTGCCCATGTTGTCCTTAGATGCGAGAGCCGCATCTTCCTCCTTCTTGATCTTGATCCCTTCGCTGCTCATACCCGCCTTGGTCATCCTCCTGATTTCTTCTTGTTGAAGATTTGCCCACATGTTCTCCCAACTTGGAAGTGTTGCTCTACCCAAGATGCCTTGGACAAATTTCTCCCACTCATCGGAAACTGCATTCAGAGTAGTACTTACCATAAGACCTTCATCAGGCGAGGTCCCCACGAAAACCAGCAGATCATGTATTGCCTTCAATCTAATGAGGAAGGAGTCGATCTCTTCTCCCTTCGGCATCTAGAATAGTCAAAGTTGATTCTTCAAAAGCATGCTCCTCTAAACAAAAGTCCCCTAATACAATGTGGTCAGAGAAGTCCACATCTCATGTGTTGTTGCCTTCTCAGCAATGTGTGGGACCACATGATCCTTGACTCCATCCATGATCAAGCGCTTAGCCTTCGCTTGAGCTTCCTCATACTTCTTTAACAGATCAGTGTCAACAAGAACAACAACTGCACTCTCAGCGAGATGCTTGATACGATGCTCATCTAGAACTAATAGTATTTTGGCCTTCCAGATGACAAAGTTCGATGCTCCATCCAACCTGTCCTGATCCCTCAGTCCATCTGTGGCCATCTCTGCTCAACAAAAGGTGTCAAACTAGTTCTCTTCTCCCACTTTTGTTGCTGCCCCAGCAAAACTTGGATATGAGTTTCTTGACGCTAGAAACCCTCTAAGGAACCCGCTCCCTTTGAAAAATGATTTCCCTCCCGGAAATCTTCCACCAACTGATGTCAAATCAATCCTCTCTGATCATTCTTTGTTGTTGATCAGCACTAGATCTAGACTTATTGGCGAGAAGCCTTCTGAGGATTGCTTCCCCTTACTTTGCCACGCCTCGCTAGACACTGTTTTGCACCATCAGAAACAATGCCCCACCAGCAACTACTTAGGAAAAATGATCTGCACTTCCAACCACGGCAACCTAAAAGACGAAGGCTCTAAATTTCTGCACTGGCCCAGCAAACACTGCGCAACTACAGCGTCACCTCTCCGAGCTGGCACGGTTTTGCGTGAGCTCCAGAGGTGATTGTGTCACCCTTCCTTGCCTCTCTTTGGATTTGCGTTCTCACTCGAGACAACTACCTTCCTGCAGCAAATTCTCTTTGGTCTTCTGTTGATGGCTTCAGCTCTTCCTGATCAGCAATTGCTTTGATACCATGTGAAAATTTTCGAATCTTCTAAACAGAAATCCTACTGCAAAAAATCTGATTTACTTCTCCTACTTGTTTATTTAACTTTACAAGTTATTTTCTGAATTATTCATGAAAACATCGAAGTAAATACACTACAGCCTACACAGTTATACAACCTACACAATTATACTGATCAAGTACTGAAGAATAAGCAATCATGCAGACAAAGGACATGGAATTTTTCGGACAAATTTCCCTAGAAAAACCCAATGGGGGAACACTGGTGCAACAACTCTTAAAGGATTTTATTATTATGCAGATTTCTTAATACAAACTAGTGTGCCAATGTGGCTCACCCAACAGAGAATTCTGTCGACAAAAGTACTTCTAGCCAGAGACAGATATTATGGCTGATCCTGTGTCAAAATGGAGAACCCTGCAGGCGCCTACGCAGTCCCCAGCAAGCTTTGTGATGAGACCGCGTCACCCCTCTGCTATCTCTTAAATATGAGCCCGATCTGCCCCACAAAAACCCTATCATTGCAGCCTTTGGCTCTGCGTCACCTCCTCTTGGACTGTGTCAACCCTCTGGGCATGCATCAGCCTCTCCGTTAGCTCTGCGTGAGCCCATCTGGGCCTGTGTCACCCTATCAAGGGTTGCATTGTCTCTCCTAGGTAGATTTGCCTATCTACAACTATATTCTGGATCTTGGATTTGAAATCCCGTTGCCGAACTGCCCTCGCTACACTGCAAGCTCACTCCGAAATTCTTAGCAAACAGTGCCCCAGAATTTCGACTTAGCTCAAGCGCTACTACTATGTGTGTGTTCTCCAACTAACCCCAAGCCTTTCTTTAATACTTTCCCTGTTGACGAACCAACAGTCGTGATCTAATCTCTAATCGATGGCTAAGATTAGAAAAGACTTGATCCTCGTCACTCAAAACATTCTCACCCACATGTTTAAATTACTTCACTTTAATTATTTAATTCCCTAAGTTAAACTTAGGGTCTCCGTTAAAATAACTAATTATTTCAATAACTTAAGCTTCGGGTGGAATTTCTCCAAACGATTTCTAGGACTTGGAGATCTCATTTGTTGTAGCCCCTCCACAAAATTTCGGAGCTAGAGCACTTCCGATGCTACCCAAAAATCAACACATGTTGATGCAGGGAGGGCACCCCATAGGTTTTGAGAGTCAGAAGCTACTGCCTCACGAGAGGTTGTACCCCATATATGACAAAGAGACGTTGGCCATCATGCATGCGCTAGCTAAGTTCAAACAGCACTTGGTGGAGAACTAGCTTCAAGTGAGGACTGACCACAACAGCATAAGATTCTTTTTGGAGGAGAAGAAGCTATAGGAGACGAAGCAGAAATGGGTGAGCAAGCTCAAGGCATACGACTTTGACATAGAGTATGTCAAAGGGAAGCACAACTTGGTGGCAGATGCTTTGTCTAGGAGGCCAGCTTCCTTTTCGCTGATGAGTATTGCTCCAGATTCGAAGGCTCAGTTGTCAGTGGAGTATTCCATGGACCAGTTTGCATGTGAGGTCCTGGATGGGTGTGACAATTTCTAAATGTTACTTATGCAGAAATCTATTTTTAGATCTGGTTATGCTTCTCCTACTTAATTAAGTTATTAATGTTGAAACTTTAGATTAACATCGAAGCAATCACATAACAGACTTTCATTGATTCAGATCTAAAACAAAAAAGTACATGCACACATAGACAAAGTGACACAAGGATTTTCTGGACAATAGTCCCCGGAAAAAACCAATGCGGGAAAACCAATCTTCTGGTTGTTGGAGGGTTTTATGATTAAGAGTTTTCTGAATAAAACAAATTTGGGTTTCAGATCTGAAAAACCCAAAAGATAAAATATAGATCTGCAGCTAACCTGTTGTTCTAAAGCCAAAATATTGACTGATCCACACCCTCAAATGGGATTTACGACTCAGCCAGATCTTGGCCCTGGAAACCCCAGCGTTGCCCCTGAAGCCCCTGCGTCAGCCTCTGCGTCCCTTTGCGTTGGCCTAGAGAGGACTGCGTAACCCCAGAATGGGTGACGCAGACCCTACGTTGCCCTTGAGGGACTCTCCGTAACCCCTGAGGGTCTCCTGCTACCCAACGCTGCACCGCGAGAGACTGCGTAGCTGAAGCTGCCCCTGCATTACGCAGATGCTGCCCTCTCTGCTGTTGTTGCTTCTCTGTGCTGCCTCTGGAAGCTGCTCTCTGTCTCTTGTTGATTCTAGGCACTGGGATCAGACCATCCCCTTTGCCTAAACACCCCTCTCTGCAGTTGAAACACTTCTGAGAATTCTTAGCAAACCCTGCCCTAGAATCTCAGCTTAGCTTCAGTGCTCCACCTCTATGTGTCTTTACAAATGACCCCAAGCCTTTCCTTTATACTTTTCTCGTTGGGAAACCAACAGCCATGATCAGAACTTGAATCAATGGCTAAGATTAAAAGAAAGCTTGATCCATGTGACTTAAGACAATTTCATCAGATGTTTAATTTAATTAACTTTAATTATTTAATTTTCCTAAGTTTAGACTTGGGAAATACATTAAAATAATTAATTAATTAAATATCTCCCAAACCAGATTAAATTTCCCAAATCCCTTTATGGGTCTTGTAGATCAGGTGTACTCTAGTCCCTCCCATAGTTTTAAAAATCGGCCGGACCAGCTCCGAATCGGCCGAGCCAACCGAGCCAAACCCTCAGCCGGAGTGACTAGGTAGAAAAACCGGTTCGGAGGCCGGTTTGTGACTGAACCGGCCGAGCCGGTCACCGACTAGGTCGGTTCAGTCACAAACCGGCCAATTCGGCCGAGCCAGTCCAAGTTGGCCGTGGACCCCACCCAGCCTCCAAATCTGACTTCAAAATGGATTTTTCTTAACTGTTAGGGTTTTATGCAGCCTTCTAACCCCTCCCTATCCTATTAAAGCTACCCAACCCCTCTCATTTTCTCACATCTATCTCATTGCATTTGAGTGAGCATTTGTGAGGAATTTGTGAAGAGTTGTGGAGTTGGTTTTCGGAGCAGCTTTGAGGAGTCTTTTGGACATGCTTTGGAGCAGCATTGAGGAGTTGGTTTGTTAGAGGCTCTGCTCAATGGAGATCCACTAGTAGCAGGCCCAGTCCCAAGTCCACCAGTTGTAGCCGCAAGCACTTCCTCTAGTCAGCCACGACAGAAGCACATAACTCGTCTATCTCAGGCTCAACGTGCTACAGTTCTAGTTGAGGACATTGATGATGAGGAGGAGCGAGTGGTTTCCCCCTCTGGTTCAGAGTTTGAGCCAGAGGATATTGCCTTGTCAGATGTTTAGCAGTAGTGACTATTCATGTTTAGTTGTAGAGGCTATTTAGAGCCTCCTTGGTTATGTTTTATGTTCTTATCTCTATACCATCATCATGTATTGGACAGTGCACTGGGTGCAATTTTGATATAATGGATATATTCATGAGCCTACTTTGATCATATGTTGTCTTTTGTGTATATTGTAATGCTTTGTGTTTGTAAACATGAATGAAAATCATTAAAATTATGTTTTTTTATAAAAAAATAATATTTAATGTATTTTTTATAAAGACCGAGTCATTGAAACCGAACCAACCGAGTCAATACCGAGTCGAAGTCGGAGTCGGAGTCGGAGCCGACCCTCGACAGTTTCGAAACCCGAGTCCGAGTTTTAAAACACTGGTCCCTCCACAAATTTTGGGGGCTAGAGCACATCGAATGCTACCCCAATACACAAAATCTCAACAATGGGATGGTGACCGATGACAGGTATCGGGTGATGAATGAGGTGATATATTACACGGACTGAATCTACTTGATGGCCAACTCCCAGCTACGGTAGAAGATACTACAGGTTGCCCATGACTCACCTTTGGCAGGACATCGAGGGTACACCAAGACATACAGGGCCATCCGAGAGAGGCTTACGTGGAAGGGCCTCAAGGATGATGTTCTGCGACATATCAAGGAGTGTGAGACATGCCAATGGAAAAAGGGTGTGTTGTCACAACTAGCAGGTTTATTCCAGCCTCTTCCCATTTCGGAGGGGAAGTGGGAGAGTATATCTATGGATTTCATTACCGGCTTGCCCACCGTACGGGGCAAGGACTACATTTACGTGGTGGTGGACCAATTGACGAAGTTTGCACACTTCTTCGCCATCTCAGCGAAGTACATGACCTCACAAGTTGCTGAGTTTTTCTTCAAGGAGATTTCTCGGTTGCATGGTCTTCCCAAGACCATTGTTAGTGATCTGGACAATTGCTTTATGGGAGTTTTTTGGTAGGAATTGTTTCGGTTGGTGGGCACAGAGCTCACCCTTAGCACGAGCTACCATCCTCAGACGAATGGACAAACCGAGATAGTTAACAAGCGGCTAGAGGGCTACTTGCATACCTATGTGATCGGGCACAGTGGGCATGGATACAGTGGCTACACATGGCGTTGTATTGCTACAACACTACCTACCACATGTCTATAGGTATGTCTCCTTTTCGTACATTGTATCAATATGATGCTTTATCTTTCACTGATGTCATGTTTGGAGACAGTAAAGCCCTACGGGCCAAAGATTGGAGTCAGGACATTTTGAAGGCTCTCAAGGACAACAAGAGGATGGTTCAAAACCAGAAGATTAATGCAGACAGGGGTTGAGTGGAGAGACAATTTGAGGTTGGGGACTTGGTTTTCCTCCAACTACAACCTTATAGGCAATCTACTCTCAAGCAGAAGGCGGTCGAGAAGCTCATTGGCCAATTTTGATATTCTTACAGTTTTGACTTAGGAGATGTGGCTTTGGGGGCCCACAATTAGACGTAGGCAACTATCGACCTGTAAACATTTGGGTGACGCAAAATATTGCGGCAATAGTGGAGAATGGGGCCCTACGAGGAGGAACTGCGGCCCACATGGAGGCAGCACAGTCATTGGTGTGTATTAGATGCTAGAGGCACGAGGTGGGGCCCAAGGGAACGTTAGGCAGCCGCCTTGGACAAAAAGGAAGCATGAAGCTCATTCTTGGCATCCATTCATCTATTTCAAATTTTTCTATTGATAGAGCATGCTTGAGCAAAGAGCCAACTTTGCATGTGTTGTTCAACACACAGGTGTCTTCGAGCAGAGATCTTAGCCTTTGCTTCGGTGGACTTCAAGTGCCAGCCCAAAGAAGGTGCTTCACCATAGTTTGATCAAATCAACAGCAGAGACTCTCTTCTACAATGCAGTCGCTTCATCAGCAGCGTAGAGGCATCATCAGTACCGTAGAGGTTGCGCAGTCCCTTGAGGGAATCACTCCGAGAGTCGAGGAGTGAGTGCAGTTTTTGCAAGAGATTTGGTGGGAAGGCTTAGAGCCTTCTCACAGGGATTTTCCAAGCATTTCAATGGCATACAACACCAGAATTATCAGGAGCTCCGAATTGCCCGACAGTTTAGTGAGCCAAGCCCAAGAGAGCCAATTTACGAGATCAAGCTTTGGGCAAACCCTTCGCGGGTTATTCTGGGTTTATTGAGTACAACCCGAGATTAAATTCCTATAATTTTCTTAGCAATACAACAAGCCCTAGCAACAGATCATTTCGAACAGCAACAACATTTATGCGCAGATTCCAGCTTAGAGCTACAGCCACACAAAGAGCCGAATTTGAGTGTGTTCAACAGTACTTTTTGACGACTTCTCTAGCTTTCCTTGAGCAAGCCCAGGTGCACTCATTCTAGCACGTCACTTTGTACACATTCCTTATCATTAATAAAATGGCTCAACGCAAATTTTGAGGCTCTATGGCATTCTAAATTTTGTGGTTATTTTTCTCTGTGTGTTTTTGTCTATGTATAATTGTTTATTGTTGTAAATTACCTTTGGGGATATTGCATAGAGAACCCTATTAAGTGTTCCCAGGCCCTAAAGAGAAGGATATGTCCAAGGAACACCCTTCAAGTGGTAGTTTTCAGGTGGATAATGATGACGTGGATCGAGACACAAAGGTCTTAAGGACAAATGACAAGGGTTCAACGGTGGTAATGACTAAGGATGTCCAAATATTTGGTGTATGAATGTAGGACAGAGAAATCGTGGTACTTACGCCAAACTTTATTTTTCCACACTTCTTTATTTGTCTTTTGCCTTTTATTTATTTTTCTTCCATTCACTACTTGAGGCTCGAGGGGATGAGAGCATGATGTGTACGATATAGCAATGATTACCCCCCATAATATGGAGCAGTTCATCGCCCACTAGAGGTTGGGACATACATGGGATACTTAACGAAGGAAGGGGCACTAGGAACCAGGATAACGGCCATAATGTTACGAGGTAGAACTCATGTTTGGCTTTTGTCGATGTGCTATATTTTATTGTCTTGATAATCTTTTGCGTCTTGTCGTACATTTCCTGTTGTATGTGGTATATTATGCTTTTATCTTTTTTTTTCAACTGTGTCAAACTTCAGGGCATCATTCCAGGCTCAACACAGACATGTGGACAAGTGGAGGGGGATATCAAAGCCTTGTGGGTCTAGTGGTTATGTGGACCCAGAGAGGGAAGATGATGAAATAGGGCATGTAATGTGCAGAGAGGAGTGTACAATGTGGACCAGGAAAACGAGACTATTACCGCCCAATTTAGCAGCAGTTCTAGGAGGGGTTGCAAAGGAACTACTACTAGATAAGTGGCAACAATGGGACAAGGACCCATTGTTGCCTCAGTCAATGTCCCCTGATCTTTACGAACTTTCACCGATGGGAGGAGCCACAGTATAGGGAAATCACTAGAATGATGAGGTCAATAACGATGCACAATGTGATTTCCAATGCCCATGCAAAGGAGAGGCATAAATAATAGGTTGCTTGTTTTAGAAGCTAAAGAAGGGCTCTCCAAGAAAGGCTAAGGGAAGGATGACCTTGAGTTTAAGAATATTCAAAAATGATGAATGCCTTCCAAAATCGCTCACTTGTGATTGATGTGTTTATACTAGGGTTCAAAGTGAGGCAAGGATGGATTATTCACTAGAAAGATTCAATTGATCTGTGAGCTTTGGGAGAAGCTAAAGTGACTTTCCATGAAAAAACCCTTGAGAGAAATACAATAAGACACTAAGGATTTAGTGATATACCGTGGTAAAGGCTCATCCAATGATCACCTATAGTTAAGACAAATGGTTTTGAAGGTTGAACTACCAAGAAATCCTCAAGTCAAAGGACCTTCAAGGGTTCCCTATTGGTGTGATACCTACGACATCAATTTATTTGAAATTCCATTGTCAGAATTTGTTCAAAACTGGAGGATGCCTAGAGGAGGCAAAAATGAAGAAATTTGTCCGGACGGAATCCTAAAATTCCTCCTCCCTAAAATTTCCCACCAAGCCCTAGAAAATCTCCTTATCCTTAGGGGACGAAGAAAAGAGGTGAAAGAATGATATTTCATTAAGTTAATGTGATCACCAAGTATCTAGGACCAATACCTAGTCTATTGGGAGAATGGAGTCAAGAATGAGATTGATTTAGGGTTTTGTTCTATCAAGGAGCCTAATTATAGCTTCACATGCCCTAATGAAGCAACCAAGGTTAGTTGGGAGCAGGAGCGCCATGAGCGTCATTTTCAAAAGCTCTCAGTCCGAGAGCATTTCGGGGAGAAGTTTTTTATAATATATATTTTTTTATATTTTAGGGGGGGACGATCCCCCCCTAAAAAAAGGCTCTCTAAAAACGCTCCCTCCCTAAAAACACGCTCCCTAAAACACTCCCTGAAAACCAGGGAGCGTTTTTTTGACCTTGGGAATGGGGTCGGGGGGGTTTGCTCCCCGCCCTCCTTGAAGCAACTACCCAGCTACAAGAAGGATTTAAACTTCGACTTGTTAAATAATGGAGATTTATGGTTAGATTTTCAAAGACAAACCCTAGGAACATTTGATTTTTCTTGCCAAATTAATAACGAATGCAATATATCAACACTACCAAAGTCATCCCATATTTTCGCATGATTTAGAGCAGAAGCAACATCATGATAATGGAGTATCCCAAGCAAATGTTATTGGACCTCATAAAAACTCCTCAAAACCTCTCCAAAATCCCATATGCTCGTTGATTGAGTAAACAAGTTGTTGTGACCTAGCTACCTCCAACCTTGGAAGTCCATCCTGACCACGCCATAAGGAGAACCATAAAAAGGAACATGACAAATCCTTCCTCTCCAAGATTTCTTTCCCTCAAGCAATCCATATCTGTCGACCAATATGGCGGTCCACTACAACTAAGAATCAATAATTGGATCCCATACAAAACGTTGGGTTATACCATACCTTCGTGCCACCCAACCAAGAATGGATCTCTTAATGCTCGGATCCCAGACTAAACTCTGACTCATCCTGCAATCAACAAATCATCTTGGATCCCAATGCCACCATGGCCAATCATCAGCACCCCTATCCCATGGTTCTGGCTGTGCTTTGTCTCTAGCTATAGTTGTTGTTCCCTCAACTGAGTACCAACTCATCACCTCTCTCCAGCCTAACCCCTAACTCAATCCAATGCCAAGCATACTCTCCTGATGCTGCGATCAAGGTTACTTGGGAGCGATAATGGAAGCAGGGAGCAGACGCGAAAGTGGGTGCGCGAAGTGACATTTTCAAAAGCTCTCGGTTCGGGAGCAAATCAGGGGCGAATTTTTACATAATATATATTAGATCTAAGACCTTTGTGATCCATAATTTAGATAAATGTCTTTCGATGATGTGATTAATCCAAAAGGCATTTATATAATATATATTTTTATATATTTTGTTGCATATATGTCAACAAAAGCATGTAGAATGATGAATTAGATATAAAAAACATAAAAACATGGATTGAACCATCTAAAATCAATCATCTATAAATTATAATCTTCATCAACCACGTCCACAAGATAGAAACAAACAACATATCGAGTCTCATGATTCATCAATCTTAAAGTTTAGGGTTAAACATTAAGGGTTATGAGCCATAGGGTTAAACATTAGGTTTCCCCACTATAAAAAAATTGTTACCAATCTTCAATAGCTCTCTCACTCCTATAATATGTTGAGATTTTGTGTATTTGGGGTTACATCGGTTGTGCCCTAAGTCCCAAATTTTGAGGAAGTACTACAGTACACCTAATCTACAAGACCCATAAATGGATTTGGGAAATTTCATCTGGTTTAGGAGATATTAAATTAATTAATTATTTTAATGTGTTTCCTAAGTTAAAACTTAGGGAACTTAAATAATTTAATTTAATTTAATTAAACATGTGATGAAATTGTCTTAAGTCACACAAATCAAGCTTTCTTTTAATCTTATCCATTGAATCAAGATCTGATAATGGTCGTTGGTTTCCCAACGAGAAAAGTATAAAGGAAAGGCTTGGGGTCATTTGTAAATACACACAAAGGCAGAGCACTGAAGCTAAGTTGAGATTCTAGGGCACTGTTTGCTAAGAATACTCAGAAGTGTTTCAGCTACAGAGAGGGGAATTTAGGCCAAGGGGATGATCTGATCCCAGGGTCTAGAATACACAAGAGGCAGAGATCAGCTCAAGGACAACGCAAAAGAAGGCAGTAGCAGCAGCAGCAAGGACAGCGTGGTTTTTAGCAAGAAACCCTCTAGGGTTACACAGAGACCCTTCAAGGGCAGCGTAGTGACTGCGTCACCCAGTGTGGGGTAACGCAGTCCGTTCCGGAGCAATGCTGAGGGTTTGGAGGACTTCAGAGACCAACGCAAAGGCTTTCAGGGGCAGCGTTGGGGTTTCTAGGCCCTAATCTTGCCTGAGTTCTATAAATCTTGTTTAAGGGTGTGGATCAGTCATTAATTTGGCCCTAGATCAGCCAGTGAGTTGTAGATCTAGTATTTTCTCTATAGGGTTTTCCAGATTTGTGTATTCAAAAATATTCTTAAAAATAAGACCCTCCAACAGCCAGAGATCGGTTTTGCCGCATTGGGTTTTTCTGGGGACTATTTGTCCAGAAATAACTGTCACTTTGTCAATGTGTGCATGAACTTGTTCTAGATCTGGATTGGTAGAGATCTGTTATGTGTTTTGCTTCAATTTTAACTTGAATTTATTCAGTTAATAACTTGTCTAAGTAGGAGGAGCATAACCAGATTAACAGTAATAATTTATGCAATTAATAGTAAGATTCAGAAAACATGGTATCAAAGCAATTGCAGATCTAGAAGGGTCACCAGCAGAAGAGACTAAAGGTTATCGCTGCACAAAGCAGCAGAAACGTAGATCCGAAGGGACAACGCAGTTTTCAGAGGCAAATTCACGCAGAGGGAAGGATGACGTTGTCCATCGTAGTGTCCTAGCAAGCCCACGCAATTACTGCGTCGAGACAGCTCAAAAACAGTGCTGGTTTGGTCTGAAGCCAGCCAATGTGATTCAGATCTGAATTTGTCTGATCCAGAAAAGACTGCAGAAATTCAGAAGAGCTGGTGGGGTTAAAATTTTGAAGTTTTCAGATTTTTAACCTTAGCACAAGTGACAAAGAGCAGGAGGACATCAGCGTCTCAGAAAGTTTATTGCCAAAGGAAACTTGCAGTTTGATTAGAGGATCAAGAGAGCTGAATCATAGTTGATTTGGCAGATTTCCAAGGAGGGAAATCAGTGGTCAGAGGGAGCAAAGGGTGCCCAGTTCGTAAAGGACCCTAGATCCAGATCTCTAGTATGGAGACGAGAAGCTCCGACAGATTTGCTAAGCAAATGGCCGAAGATGACGTGGCCATGAGTGTTCATGAACCACGGAGGTGGGGTGACATGGACATGTAGAGGAGCTACATGGAGGAAAAAGGGCAGGATCCCTGAGCAACTCATCTCTTGGATCACAAGCAAGCTACGGCAGCCTTAAGACAGTAGCAGGACAAGTGGAGCAGTGGGTGCATAAATCACAAATGAGGCAGAGGCAGAGGCAGATTTGAAAGCTAGGAGGAGCAACGCAGAACAAAGCAGCAGCAGCATAGAAGCAGTTGCAGCGTAGAGGCTGATGTGACTTCAGCAGTGCAGAGCAGTGCTACTTACGCAGTGCAACGCTGCAACAACAAAGAATGCTTCAAAGGGACAGCGCAGTGCAGCAGCAGCGTGATAGATTTCAGCGCAAGGAGCTGATGTGACTTCAATAGTGCAGAGGGAATCTGATTACACAGGCAGAGTTGTAGTTGTGCATCGTTCTTTAGATGCCATCATAGATCTATAGCCTATGGAGCTTCAGTGATAAGGATGCAGCCCATCAAACTTGTTTGTCAAAGATCGAGCAGGAGATTCAGTTGTTTATCTCAAAAACTGAAGTTGCAGTGCAGTAGATTAGCAATGGCAATGCTATGAGCAGCACAGATGCAGCATATTGAGAGGGAGCCGTAGTACATTGGTTGCAGTGGCAGTTGTAGAGTCATGTGCAGCAGAATGGCAACAACAATGCAGAGTTGAGTGGCAACAGGCCAAGCTTCAGCAACATTGAACCAGTACTCATATTGCTAGAGCACACCCTTGATGCTAAGAGGGAGTGTTGAGATTTTGTGTATTTTGGGTAGCATCAGTTGTGCTCTAAGTCCCAAATTTTAAGGAAGGACTAGAGTACACTTGATCTACAAGACCCAGAAATGGATTTGGGAAATTTCATCTGGTTTAGGAGATATTAAATTAATTAATTATTTTAATGTATTTTCTAAGTTAAAACTTAGGGAACTTAAATAATTAAAGTGAATTTAATTAAACGTGTGATGAAATTGTCTCAAGTCACATCGATCAAGCTTTCTTTTAATCTTAGCCATTGATTCAAGATCTGATCATGGTCGTTGGTTTCCCAACGAGAAAAGTATAAAGGAAAGGCTTGGGGTCATTTGTAAAGAGACACAAAGGCAGAGCACTGAAGCTAAGCTGAGATTCTAGGGCAGGGTTTGCTAAGAATACTCAGAAGTGTTTCAGCTGCAGAGAGGGTAATTTAGGCCAAGGGGATGATCTGAACCCAGGGTCTAGAATACACAAGAGGCAGAGATCAGCTCAACGACAGCGCAGAAGAAGGCAGCAATAGAAGCAGCAAGGACAGCGTGATTTTCAGCAGGAAACCCTCTGGAGTTACACAAAGACCCTTCAGGGGCAGCGTAGTGACTGTGTCACCCAGTCTGGGGTAACGTAGTCCCTTCCGGAGCAGCATTGAGGGTTTGGAAGACTTAAGGGGCTGACACAGAGGCTTTCAAGGGCAGCGTTGAGGTTTCTAGGCCCTAATCTTGGCTGAGTTCTGTAAATCCCGTTTGAGGGTGTGGATCAGTCATTATTTTGGCCCTAGATCAGCCAGTGAGTTGTAGATCTAGTATTTTCTTTGTTGGGTTTTCCAAATCTGGAACCCAGATTTGTGTATTCAAAAATATTCTTAATAATAAGACCCTCTAGCAGCCAGAGACCGGTTTTCCCGCATTGGGCTTTTCCGAGGACTATTTTTCCATAAATAACTGTGTCACTTTGTCAATATGTGCATGAACTTGTTTTAGATCTGCATTGGTATAGTTATTATGTGTTTTGCTTCGATTTCAACTTGAATTTATTCAATTAATAACTTGTCTAAGTAGGAGGAGCATAACCAGATTAACAGTAATAATTTTTGCAATCAAGAGTAAGATTCAAAAATTTCTACATAATATTCTTGTTTAGCAATTCTGCTAACCATTAATTTTGGCCAATTTTGATATTATTACAGTTTTGACTTAGGAAATGTGGATTTGGGGGCCCACAATTAGAATTAGGCAACTATAGGCCTCTAGACATTAGGCTAAGGTGAAATATTGCGGCAATAGTGGAGGATGAGGCCCAATGAGAAGAAACCACGGCCCACATCGAGGCAAAGTAGTCATTGGTGCGTATTAAAGGTTAGAGGCATGAAGTGGGGCCCAACAGAATGTTGGGCAGCCTTGGTTAAATAAGAAACATGAGGCACATTCTAGGCATTCATTTAGCTTATTTCTTATTTTCATTTTGACTAAGCACGCTTGAGCCGAAGAGCCAAGTCTGCAGTGTTGTTTAGCACACAAGATCTTCAAGCTGAGATCTCAACCTCTACCTTGGGGGACTTCGAGTGCCCGCTCAAGAGAGGAGTTCTGCATTTTGTGGGAGGATTATCCATCAGCATCTTCAGGAGACAGCGTATTCCCTTCAGGACTGCATGGAGACAGAGAGGACTGTGCAGTGCAGTTGGGTGTTGGTGCCGGGAGTGTGGAAGAGATGTGGAGCTTCAGCAGGATATTCGAAGGGGAGGCTAGGCACCTCCTACCAGGGATTTTGGTGGCAATTCGGAGGCATTTAACAGTAGTTTCCTACAGTGATTCGATTTCCCCAACAGATCAAAGAACCAAGCCCAAGATGGCCAATTTCCAGGGTCGAGCTTTCAGCAAACCCTTCACGGGTTTTTGTGGGTTTATTGAGGAGAGGCCAAGATTAATTTGGCAAAATTTTCTGGGTAGAATTAAGATGCCAAACAAGGATCCCAACTCAGCCAGCAGCTAGAGGAGCTAAGGGAAAATTGGGCGAAAATTCCGAAGTCAATATCTGGCCAATACCTTCGCAGGTTAATGTGGGTTTCTTGAGCAGAGTCTGTGGTTAAAATCTCGAAATATTTCGAGCAGCATAGCAGGCCCTAGCAGCATTTCATTCAGACCAGCAGCAGCATTTCCTGGAGTATGCAGCGCCGCCATTGAGCCACGCAGAGCAGTTTCCAGCAAGAGTTTTGTTTGGGTTTGAGTTGTCCTTCAGTATGCCTTGAGCAGGCCCAAGAGCAATCTTTTCAGCACCTCATTTGTACTCTTTCCCAGCATATTAATAAAATGGCTCAGCAATGATTTTGGCTCCAAATTTTGTGTTTTAATGGTGTTTTCCTTGTTGCTGTAATTTTTGGTATATTTTGCTTTATATTATTGTTTCATCCCAATTTGGGATATTACAGTGGTATCAAAGCTTCGTTCTTGGCTCAGTAGTGAGGATATTTTTCTATGAATGGCAAGGGTAGGAAGAACATTCGTTCTTGGCTCAGTAGTGAGGATATTTTTCTATGAATGACAAGGGTAGGAAGAACATTACCACCAAAGGCAGTAGATGTTGAAAATATGGGGGATTCAAGGAGCAAAGGGGAAGCAACATTTGGTAGCATCTTAAAGGCCCTAAATGATTTAGCCAAATGATAGAAGGGAATGTTGGAGGGACTTGAGCAACAAAATAGGGATAAGAGCATCCATCATGAGTTCCTATTTGGGGAGACTTCAGGGGTCTCACAACATTGTGACCACCCTTTACCAGCCACTCACCCATCAGCCTCCATTAGGCCAGCCAGGACCATGATGCCTACATTTTTACCTTCAGTACTGAGTGAGCAAGGTAGGCAGCATGATCATATACACATGGGAGGTTATTTCTAAGAATGGCAGTCCATGGGGGAAAACTTCAGAGCAGCTTTGTCCTTCAGAGATTACTGCCAGCTCAAGCGGGATGAAAAAGGCAAGAACAGTGGGGTCCTAGCATGCAAAGCTCAGAGTTGCAGCGCACCATTGGGAGGATACCTTTTCCCACGTATGATAGATCCACCGAGTGCAAGGCTCGGGATCGGGTGGAAAAGTAGGATACCTTTTTCTAGCTTAACCGAATAACAGAGGGGGAAGCCATCAAAATGGCTACCTCGCACTTGGAGGATGAGACCACACAGGATTGTGGGGAGCTCGTACATACACCTAGTGTGACACAGGAGTCACCCTTGTCGGAGACTCCCTTGACCTCTCTGATTGACATCATAGAAGAGAGAGTGGAACATATACCCATAGGGCCATCCATTGATGATGTGCCAAGGGATACAATGGTGTTAGATGATGGTTGCCCACAACAGCTCCATCAATTCCAGGCAAAACTTCTAGCGTTGAAGGAGAAGGCCACAACAGTGCGAGAAGCTATTCTGCAGCAAAACGAGTTGGAGGTCATGAGAGCAGTTTGTGCCGAGTCAACAGCCAAACTGACTCGCGTTGGCGAGCATTTCGATTCCCTAATGGTCCAACTAGAGTGCACATTAGTGCATCAGAGCAGCCCTCTTCAAATGTGCATAGATGGGGCTAGTAGCACTAATAGTTTGCCTCTACACATTGGAGAGGGAGAGACAGAGTCACCTCAACAAATTTTGGGTGTTGACCAGGATGGTGAGATGAGGTGACATGAGTTGCGCAGGGTGCAGCACTCGCATGATGGAGGGATTGTTTTATGTGCAAGGATTCTTGCATTCGATTCCTCTCTCGAGGTTGGATGGCAAGAGATTCTGAGTCGATACCCAGTAGGATGGGTTAGACTCATGAAGATGATCGTAGTCTGGAGTAAAGCACAGTGGGGGCTTTCAGCCACCAAGGGCACTGAAGGTCTAGGTTGGCATTGGGATCCAGGTAGGGCTTCCTATCCGATATTAGACATGCGAGTTGGCTATGGCATTGATGAGGTAGTAAACCCGGTGACTGAGCACATGCATTCCTTAGGGAAGTTCCAGTCGACACTAGCATCCAAGCGGTTTTGTGAGCAGGCTCCCTGAGCGGTATACCTGGGCAAGATGAGCTTGGCTCTCACAGACCTCCCGCTATTAGGCCTCAGGAGAGGAGGATACAGTCTACACAAGGTGGGGAGTATGTCATAATCAGAGTAGCGTAGCGATAGCATGGTGGGACCACTCTGAGTTTGGCAGGGGACCTGATCATCACTGCTCTTTACAGCTCAATAACCCTTAGGGATGAGCTAGCTACTATAGAGGGAGATCATGCAGATATTCCATTGGGCTTTAACGAGACCCTGATGGCGTGGGGGACTTCAGTAGCATGGCAGGGGGGCCAGCAACATGATTTCAGAAGAAGCTCAAGTGAGCAAGACACTATCTCTATAGGGATCGGGTGGTATCTTTGAGAGTATACTCCTACAGTGCATGGGATGGCCTACGTGGTAGGACGACTTTACGAGGAGTTGGGCATGGTGCCACACTATCATGATCCCTTACTCACTGATGGTATACAAGGGACTACGAATACCTTTACAGGGCAAGATAGTGAGGGGAGCGAGAGGATCCTCAGGTTGGAAAAGACGACTTGGGGTCCTGGTATTGAGGGATTCTTTCATGACAGGCTAGTGCAGAGGTCAGAGACAATTCAGTCGCGCATCAGAAACCCTTGCACATTCTGCATTGACAATAGGCAATAACAACTAGAGAGGATGTTTGTTCAGGCATTGCTTGAGGACAAGCAATCTTGGCGGGGAGGACTGTAATATTTCTGTTTAGCAATTCTGGTAGCCGAAATATTAATTTTGGCCAATTTTGATATTATTACAGTTTTGACCTAGGAAATGTGGATTTGGGGACCCACAATTATAATTAGGCAACTATAGGCCTCTAGACATTAGGTTGAGGTGAAATATTGCGGCAATAGTGGAGGATGGGGCCCAATGAGGAGAAACTACAGCCCACATGGAGGCAGCGCAGTCATTGGTGCATATTGGAGGCTAGAGGCATGAGGTGGGGCCCAAGAGAATGTTGGGCAGCCTTGGTTAAATAGGAAGCATGAGGCTCATTCTAGCCATTCATTCAGCTTATTTCTTATTGTCATTTTGACTGAGCACACTTGAGCCGAAGAGCCAAGTCGGAAGTGTTGTTTAGCACACGAGATCTTCAAGCAGAGATCTGAACCTCTACCTCGGGGGACTTCAAGTGCCCGCTTAGGAGAGAAGTTATGCATTTTGTGGGAGGATTATCCATCAACATCTTCAGGAGACAGCGTAGTCCCTTCAGGACAGCGTGAAGCCAGAGAGGACTGCGCAATGCAGTTGGGTGTTGGTGCCGAGAGTGTGGAAGAGAAGTGGAGCTTCAGCAAGATATTCGGAGGGGAGGCTAGCCACCTCCTACCCAGGGATTTTGGTAGCAATTCGGAGGCATTTACCAGTATTTTCCTATAGTGGTCCGATTTCCCCAGCAGATCAATGAGCCAAACCCAAGAGAGCTATTTTCTGAGGTCAAGATTTCAGCAAACCCTTTCACGGGTTTATTGAGGAGAGGCCAAGATTAATTTGGCGGAATTTTCTAGGTAGAATTAATAGGCCAAACAAGGATCCCAACTCAGCCAACAGCTAGAGGAGCTAAGGGAAAATTGGGCTAATATTCTGAAGTCAATATCTGGCCAATTCCTTCGCGGGTTATTATGGGTTTCTTGAGCAGAGTACATGGTTAAAATCCCAAAATTTTCCAAGCATCATAGCAAGCCCTAGCAGCGTTTCATTCAGACCAGCAGCAACATTTTCTGGGCTAGGCAGTGTAGTCATTGAGCCACGCAGAGCAGTTTCCAGGAGGAGTTTTGTTTGGGTTTTAGCTGTCCTTCAGTCTGCCTTGAGCAGGCCCAGGTGCAATCTTTTTAGCACCTCATTTGTACTCTTAACCAGCATATTGATAAAATGGCTCAACAATGATTTTAGATCCAAATTTTGTGTTTTAATGGTGTTTCCCGTGTTGTTGTAGTTTTTAGTCTATTTTGCTTTATATTATTGTTTCATCCCAAATTGGGATATTACAACTCCTTAATAGCCAGGGAGAAAAATTGTTTTAGGGAGCGCACTCCCAAGGTCGCTCTCACGCAAAGCACGCTCCAGGAGCATATTCGACAGGGGAGAACACTCCCGTGCAAAGCACGCTCCTAGAGCAAATTCGACAAGGGGGGGGGGGGGGGGTCGCTCTCCCGTAACCCTAGTTGGGATGGAACGCTGAAGAGTTGTCGACCTGTATCCCACTACCAACTACAACATGTAGTCTCTAACATGTCTAAGGGTCCCCACTCTACTACGTCACTAATTAAGAATATCGCACCATCAATAGGATACAAACTCATAATCTCTTGCCAATCCAATGTTGTGTAAGGAACAAGTCTACTAGGTTGATATTGGTCAATTAACAAGATTTGTCTAGGGAAACCTGCCCTCTCTCTATAATAGGCAAAAGTGGGCAAGATGTGTTGCAAGCCCTGCCTATGTACTCCTAGAGAGGGTTGCAGCCTGGAAACACTACATCTGTACAGGCTACCATCGCACCTATCTACAGCTCTTCAATGCATAGGCTCTAAGATGGATGCACCACCCTGTCCCACAACTCCACCCTATGAAAATTTCTAAAAACAGAAAACCTATAGCTTATTGATTTACTTCTCCTACTTGTTTGATTTAATTAACAAGTTATTTAACTTTATATTCGGAAAAATATCAAAGCAAACACAACTGCAACCTACACATATACAGAGCATTTACTGAAACATAGCGCACATGTGACAAAGAACAAAGTATTTTTTAGACAATGTTCCCGAAAAAACCCAATCCGAGAAAATCGGTGCAGCAGCTCTTAGAGGGTTTTATTATTAAGCAGAATCTAAATACATCATGGGCACCAATAGTAGTTTTTCCGACAGATAATTTCACGGCAGTTGTACCTTATCACTTGGAGACAAAAAATATGGCAGATTCAAACCCTCAAGGGAATTACTAAATACGAGCCCTTTCTGCCCAACTGGAAACCCAGCGTTGTCTCTCCAACCTCTGTGTCACCCTGAAGGGCTCACCGCTGCCTTTGCGTCACCCGGAAGGGCTTAGCGTTACCTCTACGTCAACGTCTTTTCATCATCGGAGAATCTTTCGCGGCTTCAAACCATTTCATCAGAGCTATCATCATCTTCATCATGCTTATCACATCAACGAGCATCTTCACCATATTGATGATTGTGTATCTGCAGAACTTAGGTAGCAAGTACAACCAAATCTATAGAAGCATGAAGTTAGCCATATCGGAATCACGAAATCTTTTTAAACTTTATACATATTAGATACCCAAACAAGAGAAATATACTTTTCAACATTTTAGTAGGCACTTTTTCATAAACCCTAGACTACTTCATAACATCTTTTATTCTATCTAGAGTTTCAATGTTTCTTCCGAAGGTATAGCATACCTTACTACAACATATAGCAAACCCTAGAAACAATTTTCAGAATTCAAGATGACAAAAGATTAGTAATGTCATAATATAGTGATCCCTAAAAAAAAGTCAAAAGAAAAATATCTAATAACTTTCAAAAGTCATATATATTAGACTTCCCACTAGGATTTTATACAAATCCTAGATTTCGTACCAAGAGAATCAATCAAGGGTCAATCACAGCTCAATCATTATCATGATCAGCTTCCACAAAGGTTAGTTGCAAACACTAGATTTTCAAACAATCATCAAAACTCATATTTCAGCAATCTTACACAAATCTCAAAACATCATACATCAAAGATTTTTTACTTCTACTAAGGTTTAGCTCAAAAATCCTACGAATTTCAAATATCATCATCTTAGAATCTGTAATATCCCAAATGGGGATTAACAGTAATAAAAGTGCAAATAGACAAGTAACTACAGCAAAAATGCCAACACCATTAAAACACACAAGAGCCAAATTCACTACTAAGCCATTTTATTAATATATTGGAAAATAATAGAATTGAGGTGCTGGAAATTTTGCAGCTGGGCCTGCTCAAGGCAAGCTTGAAGAAGAACTCAAACCCAAGCAAAAACTCTGGTTGAATGTGTCTCTGCGTAGCTCAGTCTCTGCGCTGCCTAGCCCAGACATGTTGTTGTTGGCTAACTTGGATCTGTTGGTTGGGTTGCTTCCTCTACTCAAAAAATTCTGGGCTTTTAACCACGAACTCTACTGACCAAACCCACAAAAACCCGCGAAGCAATTGGCCAGATGTTGAACCCGAAATTTTGGCCCAATTTCCTCTAGCTCCTCTAGCTGCTGGCTATGTTAGGATCTTTGTTTGAAGGCTCAAACCTGCCTAGAAAATTCTGCCAAATTAATCTTGGCTTCTCCTCAATAAACCCAGAAAAGGTTTGCCCAACGCTTGACTTCGGAATTTGGCCCTCTTGAGCTTGGCTCACTACGTTGTTGGGTAAATCAAACCTTTAGATAATTTGCTGGAAAATGCCTCCGAAGAGCTCCCAAAACCCCCTCCTGCTGAAACTCCATTGCTCTCCACACTCCAACACCCACACCGAACTGAACTACGCAATCACTGCGCAGTCTACTCTACCTCTGCGCAGTCCTGAAGGGGCTACAACTTGTTGTTGTTACTATGTAATTCCCTCACCAAAATGTAAAACTCCTCTCCTGAGCGGGCACTCGAAGTCCCCCAAGGAAGAGGTTGAGATCTTCGCTTCAAGATCTCGTGTGCTAAACAACACTACAAACTTGGCTCTCCGACTCAAGCGTCCTTCAGTCAAAATGACCAAGAGAGATAAGATGAATGAATAAAAACCAAATGAGCCTTCCCTTCTTCCTTTTATCCATTGACGCCTAACGTATGCCTTGGGTCCCACCTTGGCCTACGCTGCCTCTCCTTGGCCAATCACATGTTGCCTTCCTCTAGTCAATCCCACGATGTCCTTTTCATGCCTCTTCTACGCTGCCACCTAAGGCCAACTCGACCCCACCACTAGAGTCGTAATTTTCCCTTAGGGACTTTAGGAAAAGACTTTATTTGGCCTAATTATTAATTGTGGGTCCCCTACCCACGTTATTTCCGCCCAACATTAGGATTTGCCAATATTAATCAAAATTAATATCCCAATTAGCTTACTGCTAATTTGGGAATATTACAAACCCTCATACAAGGACTTCTATTAAATCCCAAAACTTATGGCCATCAATAACCAGGTCAACATACATATCTAGGAATTCATAATCATGCATAGGCATTTCATATCATGTGTTAGTCAAACCTAACTTCACAAAGATCAATAAGAGTTAGACAGCAGATTTAGACTAGGGTTTGATGAGACAAACACACACATACCAAGGAAAATATTTCTAAGACATTATAAGGGTCTTGCTTACACTTTCCACCAAACCTTGATGAGTTAGGGTTTCAATGTAGAAACATAGCAAACCCAACATTACCAGAACTTCAAAGGGTCGGGATTTTAGACCTTATCATTCAACCCTACAAGTTAGGTTTTCCTTATTATACCAAAATCCCAAACATGAAATTATCAATAAAACTTCAAATAGCATTTCAAAATATCCCTACGCAGTTTAGGGTTTCAGACATTCACTAGAACATGTCTAGGGTTCTACAAAATCAATTAAGAATATGAGTGGGGTGGGTAGATTTATCAAGTGATGAATCACCCAAAATAAGAATCAATGTGATTCACTATAGTTGGACACAACAATTTTATTAATAGATTATCAAAATGAATAAACATGCATTATAAAGAAATCAATGTTTTAAAGCATACCTTCGTTCCTTGGCAAACCTTCTCTTGAGAGATCCTCTTCGATGCTCCTTGAGAATATAGGAGATATTTTCCTAAACCCAAAAAAACCCAGAAAGGGTTTGTCCTAGTTTTGACCTCGGAAATTGACCCTCTTGGGCTTGGCTCACCTAGCTGCTGGGAAATTCGACTCTTGGCTCGAACTGATGGTAGATGACTCCAAAATGTTGCCAAAATCCCTGGTAGGAGGTGGCTAGCCTCCCCTCCAAATCCTTCGACTGAACTCCTCTTCTCTCACGCACTCTCGACACTTCCTCTAGACTACACTGCGCAATCACTACACAGTCCTGAAGGGACTAGGCACTCCTGTTGTTGTTGCTATGTCAACTCCTCACCAAAATTGTGGAACTACTCTCCTAAGCGGGCACTCGAAGTCGCCTGAGGTAGAGGTTGAGATCTCTGCCTAAAGATCTCGTGTGCTAAACAGCACCGCAGACTTGGCACCTGGCACAAGCATGCTATCTCAAGATGACAATCAAAATAGAAGATGAATGATCGAGGAAATGAGATTTCCTTTACTTCCTTTTGTCAATGGAGCCCCCAACGTTCCCTTGGGCCCACCATGGACAATGTAGTCCCCTCATTCAGCCACTCACTGCATTGCCCCAGTAGAGCCTTTCCCACGCTGCCACCTAGGGAGTTGCCTCCAAATCGAATGTTGGCCACATGGTCCCTACTAAGGCCGCAATTTTTCGTTGTGAACTATAGCAATAGGCTGTAGTTTTTTCCTCCATTATTAATTGTGGGTCCCGACCCATCTTATTTCTGCTTGACATTAGAAACCTCAAAATTTATCAAAAATTAATATTCTAATTAGCAGAATTGCTAATTGGGGATATTACAAAAACTTTGGATCAGAATTTTGTTTGTTTTCGGATACTGGTAACATGGGAGTCGCCAGGGTGAAAGAAAATTTCCTTAGCAAATGCTTGCTTGACCCTACAAGCATTGAACTTTGAAGCACAATGAAGAATAAGGGTTTTGTTCTTCCAATGGAGTCGAATGAAGACGGTTTATATTATCATTTGATGAATCACCTCTTCAAATATTAGACCAAGGAGGTAGACCTACTTCCTCCCCGACAACGGCGCCAGAAATGTTGTTGCACAAACTAACGGCCTTGTCAAGATGCAAAAGCTAGAGGGCACAACAACTCGTGGGCCAAAAGCCCACTATCACCACAACCTAAGTCCCCTACTCTTCTCGGATTTCACTGACAGTAGTCCCAATATTACTTACTTGTGATGTCACTATGGTAATTTTGAAGTAAGGCAAGGTGGCTCATTCAATGGAAAGCTTCAATGAAAGTGTAAGCTTTGGGAAGAGCTATTAAGACTTTCCATGAAAAACCCCTTGGAAAAGAACATACACGAGACCTAGGGTTGAAGTTTGACATGATATATTTTTGCATCCAATGTCAAGGTAGCAAAGAGAAATCTTCATGATGTAGTGGTCTTAGTGGTGGTGGGGTAATCATTGAATGCAGAAAGCTTCATGATGTAGTGGTCTTAGTGTTGGCAGGGTAATCATGCTGACAAATCACTTTTGCATCATACAGCAAATCAAGAGGAAAACATTTCCACTTTTCGACTGAAAGAAGGTTCTTCAAAAACCAAACAATACATTTCATTAGCTAATAACACATTCTTTACAGCAACGCTTAGGGTGAGATCAAAGATTACTTTTATAGAATATAGGGTACTCTTAGTATAAAATCCAATCATCAATTCCTTTGTCACATATCAAAATGGGAAAGAAGTAGCAGAAACTGCGAAAACTAAAAAAATGCATATGGTGGGATGTGAACTTACATTTTCCATATCATAATCAATGACAACAACCTCTTTAAATTTTCCATCCCCGCCCCATTTTATATTTGCAGACTTGCCTACAATATTTCCATTATAGACTCTAGGGTCTTCACCTTCATCTTCCTGAAACAAATTTCCAAAACAATAGTTATAAATATTTAATGCAAACACTCAATCAATAGGTTTGCCCCTATATGTTTATAAAACTATGGTGACAATCGCAAAGGCTAAAAATGTACTTCGCATAAAAAATGTTGATACAGCAAACTCATAAAATTGAAGATGAGACAAACAGACATAAAACACAGATTATCTAAATAAAATATTACATTTGTTTCATTCTCTTTTGGAGATGTATTTTCAGAGCTAGGAGCACCTCCCTTGTCTTCTACAAGCTTCCTATTAACCTCCACACTTCTATTAGCTTCGTCTGCTGCCTCACTGATCACATTTTCATGCAATGAATTTGTGTTTTATTTAAAACAAATAAATTGAGTGAATATTAGAGGCTTCTCCTAGACATACAATAAAATCTTTATACAATAACCCTTACTAAACACAATTTTATATTGTTCAAACATTTAAAGCAACAGCATACAAAATAACGCATTTCGACTTATCAATGGAAGGAGTTGAGTACACCATGTTAAGGATCTAGCAGCAATATCAAAATGCATTAAAGCTACAAGCATGATGCATCTAATCTGCAGTCTAAACAAAGATTTTTTCTGATATGTTTATAAAAAAAAGGCAATGTTGGTAGTAAAAGGGAATAACCTGAATTCATTGTCAAGTTCTTGTACAATCTTATTGTGCACTTCCTGAGTGATATTTAGTGCCTTTTTTATTTCACTCAAGGCTAACTCAAGCTTCTGAAAATACATTTCAAAAAAAAAATATTAGATGTTCAAGATGACATCAAAATAATTGCCACATATAAAAGACACTACTAAAAACTCAAAGTTCATGACTTTCAATTACAAAGATTACAAACCACATTAATCCATAATTCATAACTCTAGTAACAAAATTACGCCAGCTTGGCGTTGGGGTATGCATAATATGATGTTCATATTATAATGTACTTCACAAGTCATAATACTTTTGAAGTAGTGGTCAAATATAGTGTTGGTTACCATAACAGTCCATTTCTCTCATGAGACATCATTATCCTATTTACACATTTCTTGAACAATAAATGTATTTATCCTTTTTATCTAACTCTATGCAATATTGTGAATGTGGAATTCTATAGAGTATTGTTACAGAAAAATCTAGCGCCCAAGCACGAACCCTCACTAGGTGAGCTAGACAATGTGCAACGATGGGAGTGTTATCATTGTTACCTCAGAAACTGCTCCCCTCATTTTAATGCTAGACACAATGCAACACAAGGTAGGGTTCCCTGGCAGATCTTAGGGATCAAATAACACAATGAATTTAAATGCTCCCTAAGGATTCTACAATGATCTATCGCCAAAGAATAAAGTTAGGCAATTAGGTAGTTCACAGACTTAAGTTCAAAGGTCCCTATGCCTTTTCAAGAGGCTTGGATCAACCAAAAGAAGCTCAACTGTAATAATCCTATGGGAAATTTACAATTATAAACAAAGCAAACATAGAAAAAAACACACACAAATTTCACACCACATTAAACACCAAGAAAATGCCAAAATCTGTGCTGAACTGAGCCATTTTATTAAGATAAATGTTGCGTACAAGATAAGATCAGAATGCATGCACTTGGGCTTTCCCAAGGCAAGCTAACAATGCCTTGGTGATGAAATCAGCGGCTTGGACACAAGTGTAGCTCTCCCCAACAAAGCTTTGTGTTGTCCCTCTGAAAATTGCATTCGTGGCTGCGAGAAATGGCTGCGAAGACCTCCTCTGGTGCTCAGAAAATTCCAGGAAATTAACCTCGGTGTCTCCTCCAATAACCCATAAAAACCCACGAAGGGTTTCGCCAAATGTTGACCCCAGAAATTTCACCTAGCTCCTCCAGATGCTGGGTATTTCAACCCACCTGTAATGATTCTGCTAAATTCCCCCAAAATGATCGAGATATTCAGCAAATCCCCTCCCGGGATCCCTCCACAAAACTCAGCCCCAAATTCCTCTTCCTCCCTTTGCCCCGCGTGTGGCACGAAATGGTACTATGCAGGCCCACGCAGTCTTTGCTCAACGACCTCCACAAACTCACTGCAATGGCTCCAAGGTCAAACTGAAGGTGATGAAGACTCCCTCATAGGGCTGGCACTCGAGGTCCACCAAAGCAAGGGTGAGATTCTCGCCTGAAAATCTCTTATGCTCAACAGCACATGCAGACTTGGCTTCCAGCTCAAGCGTGCTAGTCAAGGTGACTGTTCAAACAATCAAAAATCCCAAAATGAGTGCCTCCTCCTATTTTGTCATTGTGCCTCCAATTTGCCCAAGTGGGGCCCAACCATCGAACCCTTCATCCTATGCGTATTTCCAAGACGGGAGTGTATTCCCTCATTTGAGTGGTCCCCACCATCAACTAACCATTTGATTATCATTTTTCCCTTTTCTCCTAACTTGAACCCTTGCCTCAGCTCCAAAACTCAAGTGGGGTCCCGCAACCCACTTTTCCTAAGAGAAAGTGCAAAATATGACAAAATTGGCAAAATTGATATTTTCCCTTAGCAATGTTGCTAAGTGGGAATATCACAGTCCTCCCTGCCAAAACATTGCTTGTCCTCAAGCAACTGCAATGATGGATGTTGGAGTATCTTCTCTCCCTCCCAAGTGGCATCCTCATTAGGCAGTTTCCTCCATCTGATCAAAAACTCACTGATGACTCTTTTCTGCAAGTGTTTCTCACGGGTGTCCAAAATGGCCTCTAGCTCCAAGACTAGATGCCCCTCATCATCCATGGGTTGTAACTCTGTTGTTGTTGTAACCTACTGCCCCATTGCCTTTTTTAGGCAAGATACATGGAAAATTTTGTGAACTCGGCTCCCACGGGTAGCTCCAGCTCATACGGTACCTCCACAACCCCCCTAGTGACTTTGTACGGCCCATAAAAGCGAGGCTTGAGCTTCTCGGCCCCCTTTTGCTTGAGCATGGACAATCTGTATGGCTGAAGTCTCAAGAAAACCAGATCCCCAACCTCACACCACCTCTCAACTCGTCCTTTGTCAGTGTAGAGCTTTTTCTGGTTTTGCACAATCTGTAGATGGTCTTTGAGAGCCCGTAAAATATCTTGGCTCTCATGAATCCAATCCTTGGACCTTGGGGCCTTGTTGTCTCCAAACATCACATCAGCAAAAGATAATGCATCATAATTTTACAGAGCTCTGAATGGGGGCATACCTATGGACAAGTGGTACGTTATGTTGTAGCAATACTCGCCCAAATGCAACCATCGTATCCATGCACGATGCTAGTCAGTCACATAGTTACATAGATATCCCTCCAACCACTTGTTTACAACCTTCGTCTACCCATCAATCTGGGGATGGTAACTGTTAATATTTTTTAGAGTTGGGGTAGCATCGGATGTGCTTTAGCTCCCAAACTCTATGGAGGGACTAGACTACATGAGATCTCTAAGACCCATAAAGGGATTTGAGAAATTCCATCTTGTTTAAGAGAAAATTAATTAATTAATCTTTTTAATTAAGGACCCTAAGTCTAACTTAGGGAAATTAAAAGATTAAAGATAATTAATTTAAACATGTTGTTATCCATGATTCCCCCTCATTTAAATTTTTGGCCTAATGCTCCTCATGAACCCTTTAAATTAGCTATCATGGCCATAAACCCTCATATTATGTCTACCGTTACCCTTCCCGCTCGCAAAAATACACTGTATAAAGGCTAAAATCCATATTCGGAAATATTATCTGGCCTAGCCCCTCAGCCTTCGCCCCCTTTGTTTCATCCCCCCATGTGACTCGGGTGCAAGATCGGGCGCCAAGCGGAAAGGAGCTAATCGTTCAAAGTTTCGAGGGCACCCGTCGTCGTCCGATCAGAAGCAAATCGACGGAGCAGAGTTTTCTTACTGTGGTGGTCCCCGCACCCGCTCAGAAACCAGTGGTTTCATTCCGCACCGCTTACCCCAGGCCGGCGGTTTTCCTCAAAGGCCTAGCGATTCCATACGCTGGGTGACGCGTGTCCCGGTGTACGATATCCAAACCAGCCATTTCGCGCATTATTCTTCGGACGAGAGTCGGGTAGCGGAATTATCATCGGCCGTCCGATCCTGCGCCCTCAATCCAACGGTGGATATTCTCCGGAGCTGCGAGCGCTTTAATCCGCGTCTATCGCGTCCATGGTCCACTGTTTCATTGCCTCAATGCAATTGTAGCCGTGGATCTTACTCCAGGATTGAACGGCTCAGATTATTTGTATACACACTGGTTGACCAGGCCCGCCTCCACGTCGCTCATTTCGATTGACCTTTCGTACACCTATGTGTCATCTATTTCCCCTTCCGCCATTTATATAAATATATTTCATTCACACGCCATATTTTAGCGTTTTGTGCTATAAACCTCCGTCAACCCATTCTTCACAGTTCCTCTGCGTTTTCACCACCATCTTGTGTACCTCCACCATTGTTGTCACGACGCTTCGTCACACGGCCACCCCCATTGCATACCCATCACAGAATCTGGTTTCTTTTAATGAGTTTGTGGATTTTTGCAGGTGTTTGGTGCTGAAGAACCATCGTAATCCGGGGTTTACATCACAGAGGACGAGTGCATTTCAAAGTTCTATTCACCAGGTGCTGGATGATGAAGCAGAGATCCGAGAAAATATCGTTGACAAGACTTTTATTTAATGAAGCAAGGCTGAAATTTATCAAACCCCTCAGAGCAATTCAAAAGATAGACCCTGGTAGCTGAAGACATTAATTTCATAACAAAGAATATCAATTAGAGAGCAAGGGATTCAATGGTTGGAACCAGAGATTTCAAAAGTCGATTTAACATCCAGAAGGCTCGAGTACAAGTGCAAAGAAATCAAATCCTCCAGGGTGCTCTTCAATAGATTTTTCTCTCTGAAAAGTACAGAATGTTTCATATTTTATTCCTCATGTTTTGTCTCCAGAAAAATCTACTCCTACTGCATTTATTTTATGGAGCAACCACAGAGTACGTTCAGCTCTACAGCGTCGTCAAGCAGTATGGGCAGGCATCTTTCCGCCATTTTGTTCAAATTAAGCAATTTAATGTTTTCACCTAACCCCCATTCTCTAGAGTTTTCTACCTCTTCTATAAAACCGAAGAAGAAAGACATTGTAAGGGTTCCAGATTTCTATCAGAAAACTGTGCAATGAAAAGCTTTGTATACATCTTGTGAAGTTTATGTATGAAGGCTCAGAGCCCGTAGGGTCTCAGTGAGGAGGAGTTATCACTGTAATGAGGATTCTGGTCTTTGGTATCCCACAGTATGTAATATTTTCTTATGTGTTAATATAATATCTCATTTCATTGCATTTATCTTCTTGTATCATGTTCTAGAATGCGAGTGGCTCACTAATCTTAAGTAAGGATTCATCCTAGTCGGTGCCCATACTTGGATTAGTCAAGCGCTTTAAATAGGCCTAGTCATGATATACTGTTCCATGTTCATGTCATTCATATTTTCTGCTATATTAGTTACTTGAGGAGGGTGCTTTTAAAACACCATTGTCATGTATGGATTCTTAGTTGGATAAGCCCATATGTGGTTCTGTTGTGTATCTGGATATCAGCCTCATGTTAACTAGTATCTCCTTCATGCTTTCCTCACTGCATCCACTTTCTGATATTTGATTTCTGTGGCATACTATTTGAACTGGCCCTCTTTGCAGTAAGCTGTCTCTTAATTGTCTGATGCTTTTGTATTGGAGTTTTGCATGCTGTTCCTACAGTATTCTTATCTTAGTATCAGCTTCTGAGAGAGTTTGGTTCCATTTAAACTAATTTCTTTGTTTTACAAGAGATAGCAAGAGAGCTTTTGGATTGACACCCAAGCTATATTTCATGTTCTCTTGCTATGATAAGATGTCCTAGGCACTGGTCTATGGCAACTCTAGACTCTCTCTAGGGGATGACAAAATTGTCTACAACACATGTGGTGGAAATGACTTAAGTCACACGGATCACGCTTTCTTTTAATCTTAGTCGTCGATTCAAGATTATATCACGGTCGTTGGTTTCTCAACGAGAAAATTATAAAGGAAAGGCTTGGGGTTAGTTGGAGAATACACATAGTGGCAGAGCACTAAGACTAAGCTGGAATTTTAGGGCATGGTTTGCTAAGAATTTCCAGAAGTGTTTCAGCTACAGCGAAGGGTAGTATTGGCTAAGAGGATGATCTGATCCCAAAGCAAAGAGTCAGCAAGAGGCAAAGAAGTAGCAGTCAGGGTAGCGTAGAGGGAACAGCAGCTGCGCAATGCAGAGGACTTCAGGTTCTACGAAGACGCAAAAAGGGCAGCGTAGAGGCAGCAGGAGGCCAGCCGAGCTAACGCAGGCCCAGCCAGGGCAGCATAGGGGTAGCGTAACTCAATCTGGGGTGACGCAGGCCCTTCCTGAGCAGCGCAGGGGCATCCACAGCCTAGCAGAACTGATGCAGAGGGCTTCAGAGCAGTGTTGGGGTTTCTGAAGATTGAAAAGGGTTGATTTCTGTAAATCTCGTTTGAGGGTGTGAATCAGTCCAGTTTTCTATATTCGAAACAGAGGTATTGCTGCAAATTTTGTATTTCTCTGTCGGGTTAACGAGTAAGGTGCCTAGATTTACTGTACTTAGAATCTACTTAATAATATAAACCCTCCAGCAACCAGAAGACCGGTTTTCCCGCATTGGGTTTTTCCGAGGACAATTCTCTAGAAAATCCTGTGTGTCACATTGTCATTATGCATGTATTCAATTTAGATCTGTATCCATGTAGATTGTTAATGTGTTTACTTCGATGTTAATGCTGAATATTTCAGATTAATAACTTGTTTAAGTAGGAGAAGTATAACCAAATTTAACAGTAGGGTTTCTGCATAAGTAATATTCAGTAATTTTCACATGGTATCAGAGTGATTGCAAATCTAGCTAAATCACCAGCAAGAAGACTGAAGAATCCTTGCTGCAGAAAGCAGCAGCAACCGCAGAAAGTCGGACTAAAGAGGACAGTGTAGCAGCAGAAGGGAGCAGAGCCACGTAGAGGCCAGAGTGACGCAGTCTCCACGCAGGCCCATGTACTTACTGTGCTGAGGCAGCACAGAGGCTGTGCTCGCAATGTCTGCTCACGCAGAGGCCAGCTAGGGTGACGCAGTCCTAAAGCTGTTGTTGATTCAGAGTGCAGGAAGCAGTACTGCAGAGCTTTAGCAGTTGTTGGTGGAGTTAAAATTATGTCGGTTCAGAATTTAACCTGAGCAAGTTGAAAAAGAGCAAGAGGAGAACAGCTTCTCAGAGGATTTCCAGCCAAATAAACCTGCAAATCGGTCAAAGGATCGAGGAGAGCTGATTCGTTTTGTTTTGACAGACTTCAAGAAAGGAAGTCAGTTGTCAGAGGGAGCAGAGGGTGCATGTTTCACTAAGGACCCTATATCCAAGTCTCTAGCATAGAGAGGAGGAGTTTTGACATATTTTCTGAGCAGATGGCACCTCACAGACTACATGAACAGGATAGGTTGGACGGGTTGTCCAACTTTGCAATCTGGAAGGCCAGAATCATGGTAGTCATGGAGGCATACGGTCTGAAGAAGCATGCAGAGAAAGTCTTGGCCACGTCAGCCAATGCAGATCTGCTAGCGAAGCATGAAGAAGCAACGGCACATGCCAAGCGTTTCATAATGGACAAAGTCAAAGATCATGTAGTTCCACACATAGCCGATAAGAAGACGGCTCATGAGATGTGGGTGGCTCTGACCACACTATATGAAGGAAGATCCGTCCAAAGGAAGATGCTTCTGGAGAACCAATTGAGGATATTCGTGATGACCAAGGGGGAGGAGATTGATCTTTTTCTGTCTAGACTTCAAACGATCCGGGATCAGCTGACTAGCATGGGAGTGAAGATGGAGGACAATGTTATGGTGAGGACGGCTCTAAATGTTGTCATAGAGGAATGGGAAACCATTGTCCAAAGTCTCTTGGGTAGAGCGGACCTTCCTAACTGGGACAATATGTGGGCGATCCTCCGACAAGAAGAGATCCATCGGATCACTTTGAGACAGTTCAACACCAAGTCGAGCAAAGTGAAGAAGGAAGAAGAGGAAGATGCAGCCTTGGCATCAAAGAGGCAGCAATGGAGAAAGAAGCGAGATTTGTCTAAGATCAAGTGTTTCCAATGCGGCGAACTAGGACATTTCTCCAGCAATTGTTCTCAGAAGAAGAAGGAGAAGGAAGCTTCTAGCTCCAAGGCTGTTGTGGCAGACAATGGCTCCGAAGATGACGTAGACATGAGCGCTCATGAACCACGAAAGGGGGGCGACATGTAGTTGTAGAACCGCTACAGAGTGGTGGCGAGATCCTTGAGTAGCCCAACTCTTGGATCACATCCGTGCTGCAGGAGCCTTAATACAGTAGCGGGACAAGTGGAGCAATGGGTACAAAGAATCACAGATGGAGCAGAGGCAGAGTTGGAAGCTGAAGGGAGCAGCGCAGTGCAGATGCATCAGCAGCGCAAGGGCTGATGTGACTACAGCAGCGCAGAGCAGGTCTGCTTAAGCAGAGCAGAGTTGCATCAGCATAGAGGCTTCAAGAGAACAGGGAAGTGCAGAAGCAGCATACGGGACTTCAGCGCAAAGGGGTTGATGTGACTTCAATAGCACAGACGAGGTCTACTTACGCAGTGCAGAGTTGTAGGTGTGCAGCAACCTCCAAATGACAACACAAATCAGCAGCCTATGGAGCTTCAGTGATGAGGATGCAGCCTAACTGACTTGTCTGTTAAAGATTGGGCAGAAATTTTCAGTTGTTTCTCTCAGCAACTGAGTTGCAGTGTAGTAGTTGGCAGCACGATGCAGTAGATTGAGAGGGAGTTGCAGTACAGATTTAGCAATGGCAGTTGCAGCGTCATGGGCAACAGTACGAGAGAGCAGCAGCAGCGCAGTGATGAAGGGCAACAGACCAAGCATCAACGCAGTGACCCACACCAGAGATCAGTGCAGAACTTCGGGGTGAAGTGTCGTGCTAGAGCACATTCCTCGCTAAAAGGGAGTGATGAGATTTTTGAGTGTTGGGGTAGCATCGGATGTGCTCTAGCTCCCAAACTTTGTGAAGGGACTAGAGTAAATGAGATCTCCAAGACCCGGAAAGGGATTTGAGAAATTCCATCATGTTTAAGAGAAAATTAATTAATTAATCTTCTTAATTAAGGACCCTAAGTCTAACTTAGGAAAATTAAAAGATTAAAGGTAATTAATTTAAACATGTGATGAAAATGACTTAAGTCACACGAATCAAGCTTTCTTTTAATCTTAGTCGTTGATTCAAGATTAGATCACGACCGTTGGTTTCCCAACGAGAAAAGTATAAAGGAAAGGCTTCGGGTCAGTTGGAGAATACACATAGTGGCAGAGCACTGAGACTAAGCTGGAATTCTAGGGCATGGTTTGCTAAGAATTTCCAGAAGTGTTTCAGCTGCAACGAGGGGTAGTATTGGCTAAGAGGATGATTTGATCCCAGAGCTAAGAGTCATCAAGAGCCATAGGAGCAGCATTCAGAGCAGCACAGAGAGAGCAGCAACTACGCAGCAGTTGTGCAGCGCAGAGGGCTTCAGGTGCTACGCAGGCCCAGAAAGGGCAGCGCAGAGGCGGCAAGAGGCCAACAGTGCTGACACAGGCCCAGTCACGGTAGCATAGGGGCAGCATAACCCAGTCTGGGGTGACGCGGGCCATTCCTGAGCAATGCAAGGGTATCCACAGCCTAGCAGAGTTGACGCAGAGGGCTTCAAAGCAGCATTGGGGTTTCTAAACACTGAAAAGGGCTGAGTTTTGTAAATCCTATTTGAGGGTGTGAATCGGTCCAATTTTTTTGTCTCTGGAACAAAGGTATTGCTACAGATTTTGTATTTCCCTATCGGGTTAACCAATAAGGTGCCAAGATTTGTTGTACTTAGAATCTACTTAATAATATAAACCCTCCAGCAGCCAAAAGACCGATTTTCCCGCATTGGATTTTTCCGAGGACAGTTGTCCAAAAAATCCTGTGCGTCACTTTGTCATTGTGCATGTATTCAGTTTAGAACTGTATCTGTGTAGATTGTTAATGTGTTTACTTCGATGTTAATGTTGAATATTTCAGATTAATAACTTGTTTAAGGAGGAGAAGTATAACCAGATTTAACAGTAGGGTTTCTACATAAGTAATATTCAAAAAATTTCACAGTAACTAGTGCTCGGGGTGAGCTTTGTACCCACTAGCCGGAACAACTCCTGCCAAAATCCCCTGATGAACCTGTTGTCTCGGCGACTAACAATGGTCTTCGGTAGACCATGAAGCCAAAATACCTCCCTGAAAAATAGTTTAGCCACCTGTGAGGCCGAGGACCATTCTGAAATAGCGAAGTGGGAAAATTTTGTCAATCTGTCTACCACCATGTAGATGTAGTCCTTGCCTTGGACTATAGGCAACCCACTGATAAAATTCATCGAGATACTCTCCCATTTGCCCTCAAGGATAGGAAGAGGTTGCAACAACCCAGCAGGGTGTGTCTGTTCACCCTTGTTCCTTTGCCACGTATCAAACTCCCTAACGTGCCTCAAAACATCATCCTTAAGGCCCCTGCATGGAAAGCACTCCCTGATAGACCTATACGTTTTGGTGAACCCTTGATTCCCTGCTAACGGTGAGTCATGGGAAACCTGCATAATCTTTTCCCTCAAATGGGTGTTGAGCACTAAATAGAACTGGTTCCGATAGTAAATCACCTCATTCATCACCCTATATCGATCATTCAGCACTGCACCATAAGGACCTCACATGCAAAATGGTCCTTGGAATACTCCACTAGCAACTGCGCCCTCCAATCTGGCACAATGCTCATCAATGAAATGGTGGTCGACCTCTTGGAAAACACACCAGCTACCACATTGTGTCGACCCATGACATAATGTCAAAATCGTATACCTGAAACTTGCTCACCCACTTTTGTTGCTTCTCCTGTAGCTGCTTCTGCTCCAAAAATAATCTAAGCATATTGTAGTGTGTCTTCACCTGGAACCTGTTACCCACCAAGTACTGTCTAAACTTGGTTAGAGCATGTTCATTTTTGGTTAGCATCGGATGTGCTCTAGCTCTGAAATTTTGTGGAGGGGCTAGAACACATGAGATCTCCAAGACCCAAAAATCTTCTGGAGAAATTCAACACGTAGTGAAAGTTATTCAAATAATTAATTATTTTTAATGGAGCCAAAGTTAAAACTTAGGGAATTAAAATAATTATAGTAAATTAATTTAACATGTGGGTGAGAAGTTTCTAAGTGACAAGGATCAAGTAGCCATTGATTAAGCATTAGATCACGATCGTTGATTTCTCAACAGCAAAAGTACAAAGGAAGGTTTGAGGGTCAGTTGGAGAACACACACAGTGGATGAATCTGGAGATCGAATTCTTCTGACGGAGCAGTGCTCGGACGAAGATAAGATCTGAGTGATTCAGCAGCAATGATAGGCAGAAGCAGTTGTTGGTATGAGGACCTAGAGGACATCACAGAGAGGCAATAAAGACAACAGAGGAAGCAACGCAGCCACAAGGAGAGGTGACGCAAGCCCACGAAGGGACTGCGCAGAGCTTCCAAGGCACAGTCTGTATTTTGCTGGAGATCGGGGTTTCTGAGCCGAGAGGGCTGACACTCGATTTTCTAAGAGGCAAATCAGCGCAGAGAGAAGGTGATGTAGACTTCAACAATCCCCACGCAAGCCTAAGCATCTACTGCGCAGAGGCTGCGTAGAGTGAGCCGGGATTTCGCCAGCTCGATCTTGGATCAACCAAGACTTGTAGTGCGACATAAAACTCACTATTTTATCTCTCTGTCGAGGATTTTCTCTGTTGGGTGAGCCAGATTTGGCACTCGAGTTGTACGGAGAATAGTGTTGCTTAATAATACAAACCCTCAGATCTGTTGCACCGATTTTCCCGCATTGGGTTTTTCTTGGGGACGTTAGTCCAAAAATAAGTGTCCTTTGTGTGATTGTCTCATTTATTTTTTCATTACTTGATCTGTATAATGCTGTAGGCAAGTTAGTATTTGCATTAATATTTTACTGAAGTATTCAGAAAAATAACTTGTGAAATGGAAAATACAAATAGGTAATGCAAATCAGTTAACTGCAATATGATTTTTGTTTGTAAGATTCAGAAATTTTCATATGGTATCAGAGCAATTGGATATCAAGGAGGACTGAAGCCATCTGCGAAAGCACAGAAGAGAGTCTACAACGAGAAAGCAGTTGTCCTGAAAGACAGTGCAATCCTAGGCCGAAAAGGCAGAGGAAGGGTGACGCAGTCACCTGGGAAGGCTCACACAGAGCCTGCGTCAGCCTGCTAGAGTGAAGTTGTAGCTGCAGAAGGCAACGCGATGCTTGTTGAGTCAGTGTAGAGGTTGTTGAGTCTCAATTTTCCGAATTTTCGTGGTTGGAGGTGCAGTACAGTTTCTTTCTAGAGTTGCTGGTGGAGCATTGATTCTATTGGCGCAAAACAGTGTCTAGTGGGGCAAAAGCAAAGTAGAGGGAAAGATTTCTTGCCAAGAAGTCTAGATCTAGTGCTGAGCAGCAGCAAAGCAAGATCAAAGGAGTGTTTCAACATCAGTTGGCAGAAGGATTTCCGTGAAGGAAATTGAAATTCAGAGGATTTCCGTGAGGGAAATTGAAATTCAGAGGGAGCTTGTTCCTTAGTGTTAGAAAGTGTAACTAGATTGTTCTTCATATTGGCTATATAATTATGTATTTATAAAGAAGAAAAACATAATAAAATATATTTTTTGGTACGCTTGCTTCATGGGTTTCATGAGCAAGGCTTTACTTTAGGTCAAAGGACTTCTTCTTGATGTCCTTCAAGGATTTGTCTTCTAGTTATAAATGTATTAAAGAGTCATGTTTATGATGAGTCAAAGTCACTCTTGTAAGCTTCAATACCTTGCAACATAAACCTTCAAGTCATAGCTCATAATATGGCTCAGTTTAGCGTTGAAGGAAGTGATCAAGTCAGCCTCCATACCTCTGCACAAGTCGGCTCAAAGACAGGCCTTCATGTCGACTCAAAAGGGAAAATCTGTCCTATATATGTAAGGATGAAATGTGGCTCATTTGAGGTAAGAAATTGTGGATATCTCTGAGATAGAACAACGTGAAGAAGTCTATGTTCCTCGGTGATACAGATTGGAAGAAAGTGTGAAGAAGGGTTGAATTAAAGTATGAATGTATGATTGTGCAAGGTGCATTGAAGTGTGAGATACGTCACTATGTTAAGATGCATTGAAATGTGAAATATATGACTATACAATGACTATAGATAAGTGCAAATAAGGGACTACACTAAGGTATGTGCTCAAGTAAGACTATGTTATAGTGCAGATTCAGTACTGCATTCAAAAGGGAGAAGAATAACATTATAGTGTTGAAGCATGATCTACATTCAGCATAAAGAAGGACTGTGTTAAGGCATAAGATTATCATAGAGTATAACGTGAAGAAAGGATGATGTATAAGGACATATTCATGATATAAAGTGTATCGTTCTATAAAAGCAAATTAAGATAAGCATGTACAGTCATCAAGGACGCACAAGGTGAGACATACTTAGTACTAATATCAAAGAAAGGAACTCATATAGTCGGAGAAGAAAGAATATAAGTAGAGACCGAGATCTCTAGTGCTAGTGTTGAAAGGTGTAAGACAATGCAGTACAATACAGAAAGAAGGATCACCTCAAGGAGTCAACGAAGAAGCAGTGGCAAGGTATTGGAGGCATACATAGGTCAAGGGTCTATGTCATGGTCATGGTACTTGTCAATTGAAAGTCTATAAGAAGAATTTCTTGCGGGTTTTCCTCTCCAAGAGGGAGAGGTTTAGGCCCTGTCTTGAAAAGCCTAAATCTATGTCACTTGTGTTTTGGTAATTGACTTGATGAAAGATATAATAAGTTAAGAAGAGAAGACATAAGTATACAAAGTAATTATCAATAATTAATTACTAATTTTAATTATGGACCCTAAGTCTAACTTAGGAAAATTAAATTATTAAAGGTAATTAATTAAAACATGTGATGAAATTGTCTCAAGTCACACGGATCAAGCTTTCTTTTAATCTTAGCCATTGATTCAAGATCTGATCATGGTCATTCGTTTCCCAACAAGAAAAGTATAAAGGAAAGACTTGGGGTCATTTGGAGGACACACACAGAGGCAAAGCACTGAAGCTAAGCTGGAATTCTAGGGTGTGGTTTGCTCAGAATTTCCAGAAGTGTTTCAGCTGCAGAGAGGGGTAGTGTAGGCATAGGGGATGGTCTGAACCCAGTGCTTAGTATCAGCAAGAGACAGAGAGCAGCTTCTAGAGGCAACAAAAAGAAGCAGAGACAGTAGTAGCAGCTGCACAGCGCAGGGGCAGCTTCAAGTACGCAAGTGCTACGCAGTCCCTTCTGGGGCAGTGTTGGTCAGCCAGGGACCCATCTCGATTACGTAGAGACCCTCAAGGGCAGCGGAGGGCCTGCGTCACACATTATGGGGTTTCGCAACCCTCTACAGGATAGCGCAAAGGCTGACGTACGGGGTTCACGGGCAACGTTGGGGTTTCTAGGTCCAAGATCTGACTGAGTCTTGTAAATCTCGTCTGAGGGTGTGGATCAGTCAACGTTTTGGCTTCAGAACAACAGGTTAACTGCAGATCTATAATTTTCTATGTCGAGTTAACCAGTGTGGTGCCCTGATTTGTTGTATTCAAAAAACTACTTAATAATAAACACCCTCCGGCAGCCAGAAGACCGATTTTCTCGCATTGGGTTTTTCAGGGGACTACTGTCCAAAAAATAATGCGTCACTTTGTCTATGTGTACATGTACTTTTTCTGTTTTAGATTTGAATTGGTGAAAGTCTGTTATGTGTTTACTTCGATGTTAATCTGAAGATTTCAGCATTAATAACTTGCTTTAGTAGGAGAAGTATAACCAGATCTAACAGTAGATTTCCGCATAAGTAACATTCAGAAATTTTCACATGGTATCAGAGTGATTGCAGATCTAGCAAGGTCACCAGCAAAAGACTGACGAATCTTGCTGCAGAAAGCAGCAAAGAGAGCAGCAGCTGCAAAAGAAAGCCAGATCTGAAGGGACAGCACAGTTTTAGAGGGAGCAGAGCCACGCAGAGGTCAGGGTGACACAGTCCTACATTGTCTCCACGCAAGCCCACGTACTTACTGCGCAAAGGCAGAACTGTGACTGTCTGCTCACGCAGAGGGCAGCTAGGGTGATGTAGATCTGAAGTTGTCTGGTTCAGACGTGCTGGAACAGCGCTGCAGAACTTCAGAAGGTGTTGGTGGGGTTAAATTTCTGAAGCTTTCAGAATTTAGCCTAAGCACTAGTGACAAAGAGCGGGAGGAGATCATCTTCTCATAGGGTTTCTAGCCAACGAAATCTATAGATCGATCAGTGGATCGAAGAGAGTTGTTTCGTTGATTGTTTGGCAGATTTTCAAGAGAGGAAATCAGTTGTCAGAGGGCGCAGAGGGTGCATGTTTCGCCAAGGACCCTAGATCCAGATCTCTAGCATAGAGAGAAGGAGTTCTAACAGATTGTTGAGCATATGGCACCTCACGGACTACATGATCAAGATAGGTTGGACGGTCTGTCCAACTTTGCAGTCTGGAAGGCCAGAATTCTGGTAGTCTTGGAGGCATACTGTCTAAGAGACCATGCAAAACAGGTCCTGGCCATGCCGACCGATGCAGATCTCCTAAAGAAGCATGAGGAAGCTGTGGCACATGCCAAGCGGCTCATAATTGATGGGGTTAAGGACCATATTGTTCCACATATAGCTGAGAAGAAACCAGCGAATGAGATGTGGAAGGCCTTAACAGCCCTATATGAGGGGAAATCCATCCAGAGGAAGATGGTTCTGGAGAATCAGTTGTGGTCATTCATGACGACCAAGGGGGAAGACATGGAGCACTTCCTCTTCAGATTACAAACGACCAGAGATCAGTTGACTTCCACGGGAGCAAAGGTGGAGGACGATGTGATGGTAAGGACTGCACTCAATGTGGTCACAGAAGAGTGGGAAACCTTTGTCCAAAGTGTCTTGGGTAGAGCGGACCTTCCCGACTGGGACAACTTGTGGGCAACCTTACGCCAAGAAGAACTCCGCAGATTCACCAAGAAGCAGTACAGCACGAGATCCAGTAAGGTGAAGAAGGAAGATGAAGATGATGCAGCCATGGCATCAAAGAAGCAGCAGGTGAAGAAGAAGCGTGATCTTTCCAAGATCAAATGTTTCCAATGCGGCGAACTAGGACATTTCGCCAGCAATTGTCCACAGAAGAAGAAGGACAAGGAAGCTTCTACTTCCAAGGCTGTTGTGGTGGACGTTGGGTCAGAAGACGATGCAACAATGAGCGCTCATCAACCACGAAAGTGGGGCGACATGGATCTGTAGAGAAGCTACAGAATGAGGGCGGGATCCTTGAGCAACACATCACTTGGATCACATCCGAGTTGCAGGAGCCTTAAGATAGTAGCGAGACAAGTGGAGCAGTTGGTGCAAAGAATCACGGATGCAGATGCAGCAGCAGCGTAGGGGTTGATGTGACTTCAACAGCACAGAGCAGAGTTGCAGCAGCGTAGAGAGCTTCAGGAGGACATCGCAACGTAGCAACAGCGTGAGAGACTTCAGCACAAGAGGATGATGTGACTTCAACAGTGCAGAGGGGGTCTGCTTATGCAGTGCAGAGTTGTAACTGTGCATCACCCTCCAGATAACAGCACAGATCAACAGTTGATGGACCTTCAATGATGAGGATGCAGCCCAACTGACTTGTCTATCAAAAATATTGCGCAGGAGATTCAGTTGTTTCTCTCAGAAACTGAAGATGCAGTGCAACAAATGGCAGCGCGGATGCAGCAGATTAAGACGGAGTTGCAGTACAGATGTGGCAGTGACGGTGGCAGCGTCATGGGCAGCGATACAGAATGGCAACAACAACACAATGATGAAGGGCAACAGGTCCAGCTTCAGTGCAGAGACCCAGACCAGAGATCAGTGCAGAGCTTCGGGGTGAAGCAGGGTTTGTACTAGAGCACATTCCTCGCTAAGAGGGAGTGTTGAGTTTTCTTGAGTGATGGGGTAGCATCAGATGTGCTCTAGCTCCCAAAATTTGTGGAGTGTCTAGAGTACTTGAGATCTCCAATACCTAGAAAGGGATTTGGGAAATTTCATTCGGTTTGGGAGATAATTAATTAATTAATAATTTAATTATGGAGTGGCAATCTTGGTGGGGGTGCAGCATCACTGCAATCGAGTTCTATGGCGATTTGGTCTCTCGGGTTCACAAGGGAGTCTCTCGGCTACGGTTTAAGAGAAAATTCTTTTGAAACCCTTTTCTTCAATCATGTCTCTTCTTGGGAGGTCCCCCGAGAAACGGGTAGCAATATGGTAGTTGTTCATGTGATCTTCGCCTATTCTCCTGGGATTTCTGTTTTGGGGCAATTGTGCGGTACATGTGTTGGTTGCTTGCCCACTTGAGCAAGGACGAGCCTTGCTCCTTTGCCCACCTCTATTACTTCAGTGCTTGCAATGTGGAAATTTTTTCCTTTAGCATTTACAATGGACACTAACTCTGCAAATTCTCCACCCTTGGAAACTATGAACTACGGGCAATGTCGCAAGACTTATGAAGTGATCAGTGCAAAAATTCATGACCTGAATGTGAGAATGTACTAGCAACAGCAAGCAAAGTGTGATTGGATTAACAAAGTTTTGGCTCTACAACAAACTGTCTCCCACCTTGAAGATGAGATTGATGCCTTGTGCAGCATTATTGGAGACCTATTGCTTCAAATGAATCCTTCATACAGTGTTGCTTCAGAGATATCTAGTGGCATAGACATTAACAGGACCCCTGATTATGAAGACTAATCTTTTGTTTTGTCAGTCATGTTACGCTTTAAATGTAAATGATTTTTGCATAAATTTTGTCAAATGTACACGACTAGGCAAACAAGAGTATCGGTAGGTTGAGGTTCTTTTGATGTTTTTTGGCACTAGGATACTAATGTCAGATGGAATTCCAAGTGCTAATGGCAATTTTGTTATGTAATTCTCATGGGTCTTTGCATTGACCACGCACAGATTTAATGAAAGCCAGTACTCCGTCTTCTTAAGTAAAACAATCGTCTAAAAACTTTGTCACAGATCTGGATGCCTATGTACCTATCGGCTCCTCATCAGAGGTGGATATGTCTCCAGGCACTTCACCAATTTGATGTGCATTGCTATCACCTGAAAACTCGGACACAACCCTAAACACCTCAACAATGGATACCTAAACAACGAATGGCACCTCCTCAATGGTGGACACCTTTGTGTCTCTTTGCACATCGTCAATGGATGGCCATATGGGTGTGTGCTCTACTCTCTCCCCCAAGGTGTCAGTCAGATCTATCAAAGAAATCTCAAACAAGGGTGACTCCTGCATCACAATGGAAACATCAACATGCTTTTCACACTCTAGTGTGCCCACAACCTCATGCTCAACCTCCTCCTCAAGCTCCTAATATCTAAAGCATGGCATCACCAAAAGCGCCCCCTGGTCTCACCCTCTAAGTGTCCTTGTCTTGTCTACTCCTTTCGAGAGATCTGATGCCCTGATTCTGTCAACTTTACCCACACATTGTAGATGGTTGCACCCCCATGGCCTACACACCACTAGTGTCTCTGTTGTAAGGATGAGGATGGATCTGGTCCAACACCTTCCTCAACTGGGCCAATCGCTCGTCGTTCCAGCGGATTCCACCCAAAATTCTTGCATACTAAATCTTCCTTGAGCTCGGGTTGTCTATGGTTTAACCTGTCACTGTGCATGCATGCCCCACAGCTAGCCAAGATCATGGCTTTGACACCACTGTAATATTCCTAACAAAAATATTAAGTGAATAACATAATCCTGCACTATAACAACAACTAGGAAATTCAACACATACATGGGAAGTCGAAACACAATAGGAAATGCACCAAAACTCTATGTCGTCATATTGATTTTGAGCAGAATGGAGTCCAATGAGTATGGAAATAGAAACTTGGGCTTGCTACAGCAAGCTAGGCAAAACCTGAGTTGGAATTGTGATGCCCAAGTACAGGAAGGACTCCACCAAAAACCTCTTCACTGAACTAGTAAATTATTGCCACTGCTATTGTAGGTGAACTGAGATATCAGCCCTCAAATCTACTCCAAAATATCTCACTGACCCAAGTGGTGAAAATGGTCCAAGGCAAAACTGTGCCCTCCTCCAATAATTTTTGTTGCTGCCTATTGAATGGAACTAGGAATTCTGCCCTCAAAAGTGCTAAGAAAATTCTGTAAAATTAATCCTTGCCTTCTCTCACCAAACCCACAAAAACCCAGAAAGGGTTTGGGTTGAATCCACTGACCACTGGTGACTCCCAAAAAGTGTGAATGGTACAATTTGGCCAAAAAACACCCCACTGAATGGAACTACTATTGAATGCCCAAAATATGACACTGAAAGCCTCCCAAAGTCTCGCAAAGCTCCCCTCCGGAAAATCCATAATTTCTCCAACCCAAATTTCCTCGAAAAGAAGCCACCCACTGCTCTTGCACATACTTGAACCAGTGAGCTCATTTTGATACTTAAATGCACTATCAAAAGGAGGGGAAATTTGTCCCAAATTTTGACCTCACTTGTTGCCTTGAAAAATGCTCCAAATCTTCGGCCTTAACTATGAATAATCTCTTGGCAAAATCCTAGACTCTCCAACAACCTGCAGTTGCTCCAAATCATGTGCCACGAACTCCTTCTGTACCTGGTAAATGTGCATAGTCGGGAAAACTCCTGCAAGGAAGTTCAAGGAAAGCCCTAAATTGGTCTCCCAAATGACCTCACTAGGGAGACACGAAGTTCTCTGAAATGAGGGTGGAAATCCGTTTGGAATTCCTGGTGCTAAGAACACTTTTCTTCTTATGCTAAAGAGCCCTAAGAGAAGATGAATGGTGAAATGTAATAGTCAAAAGATGATTAGAAAATGAGTCCATCCTCCTTTTATAATTTGTCCCCATCCTTCTAGACTCCTTTTTTAATTATTTTTCTATTGGTGGGGGGGGGTTATTTTCCACCAAGTGACTTTTGCCAACATTTTAATAAAACAATAATTTGTTTTCAATCTCCAATAAAATAATATTTGCCACCTTTCTCCAAAATAACATTTGCCCCCTTTACTTAATATCACCAAAATTAGGCAAACTTCCCATGCTCACAAAATTTGGGATATTACAGACATTTACCCAATTCTAACAAAAATGGAAATTGATGGTGAGTTACAGGATCCCTCCTCTAGCAACATTCATTGCATGTTATACAAAGAGTAATATATGCAATTCTCAATAGGACAGTCGTTCCAAAAATTAAATTTCAACAACTAGGGGAGAGATAAGCATAATATAGAAGCAGCAATTCCATAGTTTAGACAATTTCAAGATAAAATTCATCAACAATGAGCATGTTACCCACCACTTGTGGGTAATGTATATAGGAGAAATTTTTTCTCTTAGATGGTTTGATCCAAATGAAAAGTGGCCTACACCCATGGTATTCATCCACCCATGGTATTTAACCGCCCATGGTATTATAAGTGACATCTATCCATGGTATTCATTCACCCATGGTATGTATCCACCCATGGTATTCATCCACACATGGAATTTACCCATGGTATTGTAAGTGGTATCTACCCATGGTATTGACCCATGGTATCCAGCTATGGTATCTACCCATGGTATTGTAACTCAAAAAAGACCATAAATAACAAGCCTCACTTTGTAAAAGGGCATATTGTCCACCACAATGTAGCTTCTACAGTCATTCTCTGTTTTAATGAAACATTTGGGAAGTGATTTACAGCCTTTTTAGAGTGATTTGAGTGGAGTTTTCTAGTGTATAGGTACGTCGTACCTTCCTGCAGTCAGGGGAGGACGTGGAGCTTTTGGGGGCCTAATTTCGGGGGTCAAAACCAAGCCAAACCCTTTCTGGGTTTTCATCGGGGGTCAAAACCAAGCCAAACCCTTTTTGGATTTTCGTGGGTTTTCGTGGGTTATTCTTGAGGAGCTTGGTGTTAATTTGGTGGAATTTTCTAAGCAACGTAGGTGGGGTTTACAGTAGCATCTTTGCAGGACACAGTGTTGTTTTGCTGGGGTAGCGAAGAGCATCATTTGGAAAACTAATCGCATCATTCGAGCTTGTCATTTTATCACCTGGGCTTTGCAACACTTGCCTTTGAGGAAAGCCCATGTGCATTCCTTCCACATTCCTGTACGATTTCTCCAGTTATAAAATAAAACGGCTTAGCTACTTTCATACTTCCAGTTTGTTGTGGGTGTGCACTAAAGTTTAAAATTTTATGTTGGTGAATTTATTGTTTATTTTGTATATCATTGTTTTTCCTAGTTTCGAACATTACAGTGGTATCAGAGCTCAGATCTTGGCTCAGTCGTGCAAGACATTCCTATGAGTGAGGAGGACAATCAGAATCACTTACAGGAGAAAGAGGTACTGGAGCAGGGAAAGGGAGTTAGAGATTACACCGGACGCTGAGGAGCGTGGGAAGGTTGTAGTAGTAGAGGATATGGTGGAACCCAAGGGTAAGGAGGAGATGGATTTTGATAGCCTCTTGAAGGCTTTGAATGATTTAGCGAAGGGGCATAAAGAGATGTTGGATGAGATCAAGCAACAGAACCGGAACCGAAGAATCCACCGGGACTTCCTATTTGGGGAGACTTGGGGCCTCCCAATAGTATGACCACCCTTCACCGACTACTCACCCACTAACCTCTAGTGGGACAACTAGGACCACGATGCCTTCTATTCTACCATCAACACCTAGTGAGCAAGGTGGATCAGATGACTAGATGCCCATGGGAGAGTATTTCAGGGAGTGGCAATCCATGGGGGAAGATTTCAAGCAGCTCTATCTTTTAGAGATTATTGTCAGCTCAAGCAAAATGAGAAGAGACGGAATTATAGAGACCAGGGCACGCAGACCTCCAAGTTGCAGCATACTATTGGGAGGATGTACTTCCCCATGTATGATGGCACTGCCAAGTGCACAACTCGAGCTTGGGTGGAGAACTTGGATTCCTATTTCCAACTCAACAGGATGACGAAGGTGAATGCCATTAAAATGGCTACCTTACATTTGGAGGGAGAGGCACACGACTAGTGGTTTCACGGCTTGTCCACTCTAGGGCATGCCAATGTGACTTCCCATGAGGATTTCATAAGGAGAGTGGTGGAACGTTTTGATCTAAGGTATCTGGAGGCTCGCCTTAGGGAGTTGACCCAACTTAGACAGACAGGGCATCTGGAGCATTATATATCAGAGTTCGTGAGGGTTGCAGTCATGGTGCCAGACTTGTTAGATGTTAGGAGGGTGTACACGTTCGTATAGGGGTTGCTTGAGCCACTGCATGGATTGGTGAAGTCACGCAGGCCTTCTACTCTACATGAGGATGTGACCTGTACGAGAGATTTGTAGGGGGCCATCCCCAAGACCCGAGCACCTATTCCATCACACACTCCCTACCCCCAGAAGGGGAGTGATACTAGACTGCCACCACGAAGAGCAGCCCAAGGGCATGGGCAGTTAGATGAGGAGACTAGGAGAGACCTCAAGAGGAGGAAGTTGTGCTTTACTTATCGACAGTCGTGGGAACCAGGCCATCTGTACACAATGGGCAAGCCCTATTATATCAAGGTCTTTTCGGGCAGTGATCAAGAGGATGATGTAGAGTTGGAGTATGGTGGGGGAGACAACGGGGGTCAGCTAGAGAGGGGGCCACCACCACATGGGAGAGCATCTTTTACACCATCTGGGGGAGTCCTCGCCTCTTTGTGTGGGGTTCCCAAATTTTTGACCGTGAGGATCAGAGGCACAGTGCAAGGGCAGCGTGTCTCAATCTTAGTAGATAGTGCAGCCACCCACGACTTCATTGATGCTCAGATGGTCCAGAGGAGGGTTATCATTGTTATCACTCCGCCAAATCTCTAAGGCTGAAGAAGAGATCCCAACAAAGGTAACCACAGACCAACCTTTTAACTTGGTATCTAGCTCTACCAAGTCGGAGAGGGAAAATGAGATGGAATTACATTCCATTCGATGGGGCAAGGTAGGTAGAAGGCTCAGAACTTAAAGGTGATTTGGTGAGATGATTTAAGACAGATGAGGAGCTAGGAAGAGCATAGGAGATGTATTCTTCCTAAACTGAAGAAAATGGACAAATTATGACACATTTCCCAAAACAGAGCATGAAAAACATGTATTCTACCCATCAACCTGAAATTTATCATATAATAGAGATGAAATGTTTATGAGCTTACAAAACATTCATACAAATGATCACGGAGAAAAAACAATGCCAAACATTCATACCACATGAATCCCAAGGAAATAGCTGCACTCTTTATTAGTTTCAGGCCAAACTGATTACAGTTGATCAATACATTAGCATCCAAATTGATTCGAACCCTTGTTAAGAGTGAATAAAGAGAAGATATAGACATCAAAATTGCATTCTCTCATCCTCAGGGGTTGAATTCCTTAGATGAGGATGAGATCCACAAAAATCTGAACTGAAAGCTAGAGTGTAGGGAGCTCTAAGTGACTCCTCCCTAATTACATTGAAACTGATTCATTTAACTTTAATGAGTACATTTACCTCATGCATCTACCCCTAAGTAACTTATCCAAATCATACTTACATTTACCATGCTCAATTACATAAGTGAAAACATGATTTCCAAGACAAAAGTCAAAATTTCAGTGAAATTTCAAAAATATCAGCTAATTATCAAACGTGCCTTCTCTCAGGTAAACGCGCCCTCCCTTTGGTAAACCTGCCCTCCATCTTGCAAGTTGTTTTTTACTGGGTTGCAAGTGTCCAAATTGGCTCCAACATAGCTTGTTGGAAAGCTCTTCAAGTCTAGTTTCCAAATTTTCCTTCAGTTTTCAAAATGAAGGTCATTTGCCCTGTCAAAATTCAATTCTCCCAAGACTGCTAAACATGCAGCGCCAGGGCCAAAAAAGCGGCAAAAACATGATTTTTTAGTGGTTTTTTGCCTTTTTCACTTACTTGTTTTGCAAACCAAGCATTGCAAAGTGCTTTTCTGAGATGTATGAACCATTTTGCATCCAATGGTGGTGACCTTTTGCTCAGAAGATGGATCAAAAAAGAGCACAGCGCCAAGGATGCTATGTGTTTGACACTTGTCTATGTGACATGACTGTCCAAACAACTCAATAAAAAAACACAATTTGTAAAAATGACCCTAAACTCTTCAAAATTGTTTGAAATGGTTGTTGATGATGTGATGGGCTTGGAGTGAAGCCTCTGCAAGGATATCCAATTCCTTTTCTCTTCTTTCATGGTCAAAGCCTCAATTTTTGCATTGGCTCTTTTGAGCTTAGCCATTGCAATTTTCTCCTTTTGGGCATAATGCTTGACCTTTCTCCTCAGTAGGTCATTGTCTCTATTTGCTTTCTCCAAAAGCTTCTCCAAGGGATGCTTTGCTCTATCAAGCCATGGTTCCCAATTTTCATTTATCACCATTGCAAGCTGTTCATTTAGGCTGAGTTGATCAGCAAGCTCAACCTCTTTTTGTCTTTCTAGAGCTAGAGCTCTTTTCAGCCCTCTAGTTCTAGGTCTACCTCTTAGTGCTTGTTCTTCTTGTTCATCAAGCAAACCATGCTTTTCAAGTGTCTCATCTAACATAACCATGGCTTTTTCTGCCCCCCTTTGAGTTGTTATGTATTTCACCTCATCAATGACATGCTTAGTCTTCAACTGTTGATTTTCCTGCTGAAGGAAGCTTATGACAAATTTGGACCTGTTAAGATTAGTTTGGAGCTCTCTAATCTTGGCATCCTACCCCTTGATGACTATATTAGTGATCTTATCATTATCATCCTCATCTAGATCAACAATGTCAAAATCATGCTTTGTTTCATGGAGGCCATCCTCATCATGAATAGCTGCCTCATGTTCATCCTTCTCTACCATATTTTCTTTCCCTTTTTGTACCTGCTTTGTTGGTGAAGAAGGCAGAGCCCCTTCCACAATCTGTGGAGCAAACACTTGCGTATGACCCCTCTGATAGGTTTTTGCCAATGGCTCTATCTCATCCACATTAGCCTGCTTAGGCTCATTGATCTCAGCTCTGCTAGGTGACTCGGTCTCAATATGGGATGGAGATGATGGTGGTGAAGTAGAAGAAGAAGATTGATCTGATGATGATGAATGTACTATGGGCTAAGATGGAGGAATGGAAGTGGAAGGATGTGATGATGAAGGAACATTTTGAGCATGCTGAATGGGTGGAGCAGTGAATATGTCATCAGCTATGAATTAACTCCATGGAATGTTCAATTGCTTGAGGTGATGGAGGACTATGATTTTGATGAGGGAGTGGTGAAAGAGACTGGTCATTTGTTTTTCATACTCTTTCTTCTGGACAATAAATGCCATCTTTTCAATGCTCCAGAAGAGGTAGTAGGGTATGTTGAGCATCTTTACCCTAGTGAAGTGCATAAGTACCGGATATGATAGGTATATAGTCTAGAGAACCTACCTTCACATAAAAAGTATTTCATGATGATCTTCATCATGGGAGCATATCTCTCGAGGAGGTAAGAGAAAGGAAAAACCCTCTTTCTCTCATTCTTGTACCTAGGTTTGATGAAAGGGTCATAGCAATGCTCATCCAATTTTGACTGTTTGAACCATTTCTCCCCAACATTTGGGATCTCGATGGCAGTTGAGATGATGGCAATTGACTTAGTGAAAGTGACACCAGCAAGAGTACCCTGGTTGTCATGGAGGTTAGAGATGAAAATTCTGGTCGACATAGCATAGTGTTGGACCCTCTGAATTTCCTCACAGAACTCAAAACATACAACATGTTTGAAACATGTCACAGCCATAGGAGATACCTAAAGTTCCCTTGTATTTTTTGGCTCTAATCTAAGTACTCTTCCCCCTTTTTGTGGCCTACTCTCCTCTGTTTCTTCTCCCTCAGTGTATGATCTATTTCCTTCTTCTGCCATGATTTTTTAGTGTCAAAACCCTAGGGAAGTGTGATGATATGGAAAGTGATTTTTAGGACTAGGGAATGGGATAGGGTAATTGAGGGAGATGGGGATATATATTTATGAATTAGGGAATGTGACAGGGAGTAGGGATATATATAGGAGTTTAGAATAGGGAATTTATCCAAAGTGTAGGGAATTGGGAGCCTAGGTAAATAGTGTGCCCAGGGCTTAGGGTTTTAAGGAAATGAAGCTTACAGAAAGGGAATGTCAATGTAGGGAGTTAGGAAAGGGAATATTGCAATGTGGGAAGGGTATAAAGGCTTAAGGAGTGAAATTGAAGTGTTAATTAGGTTTTTTAGGAATACTAGGTGTTAATATAGAGGACTCTACCTTCCATTTATTACATTCACTTATCTGTAGAATTGAATAATTACGTCGATGATAACCAAGTGCTCGAGTGGCACTAACTATAACCAAGACATAAATACACCCACTAATTACGTCGATGATAACCAAGTGCTCGAGTGGCACTAACTATAACCAAGACATAAATACACCCACTAGATTTAGGAACTGATCACCCTACTTTTAAGGAGAGGATAATCATGACATTTGATCACTGTCTTTATGCTGAGCTGGAAAACATGACATCTTTGTCGAGGAGCAAATCCCAGACATAAATACACCCACTAGATTTAGGAACTGATCACCCTACTTTTAAGGAGAGGATAATCATGACATTTGATCACTGTCTTTATGCTGAGCTGGAAAACATGACATCTTTGTCGAGGAGAAAATCCCTGCTGGAGTGTTCCACTGATACCCTTTAATGCCTCCACGTGGTTAGTTGACCTTCAATACACCTTCAAAATACTAAAATACAACCAAAAGCTCCTCGCTGCAAAAACAGAGTGAAACAGGCAGTTTCGTAGCATGGTTTGGTGGCAAATCTATTTCACCCATCTAGGTCAACCTTTAGCCTTCCTCTCTGATTTAGGTATGTTTGTTGGACAAAATAAGCTAAATACAAATTTTATACCCCTTTGATTTCCACCAAAGCTGTGATTTTTTACAAAAAGTAACCTACAGGGATTTCGTAGCAAAATCTAGGCTTCAAGCTAGGGATTTGCTATGAAATGACCTAATTGGCAAAAAACTGAAAAATTGTCCTTTTTCTTCAAAATTTTGCCTATGGATGTGAAATATGATAAGATGAAGTATGATAAGGCAAACTTGGTTCAAAATACTTCTTACCCTCCTCAAGAAGCTGCATTTTCATCTTCAGCAAGTTCATCTACAAATAAAATGGAGTTGTTTTTTCTGAAAATTAGGGCTCAGAAATGATCTCTTATTTTCGGATCCTTGATAGTTGTTTCAAAACGGGAGGAGGTTTTGTAAATCAATGCATTCTAAAGAAAAATATCTCTTGGTTTTTTGAAAAACATCTCCAGGTGTCTAGAATCTGCATTTGAAAAACAAGTCTAAAACAAGAAAAAATCAAACTATGGAAATTGAACCCAAAGATGTCTTCGAATCTGCCAATCTGTAACACCTGTGAGAAAAGTGAAAGTGGTTAATGTTCTTTGATATGTGCTTGACAATAACCTCTCCCAGATGTTTAGAATTATTCTCTGTTTTCCCATAAACTACCCTTGAAGTTGACTGTTCAAACAGTCAAAAAACACATAAATTCCTTTGTTTCTTCTGTGGCATAAATGCATGTAATGAAGTCCTCTGCAACAATAGGGTCTTCCATGACCAAATATAAGTCTATAGGTTCATACTTGACCATTGAACCTCCCTTTATAAGTCTTCTTCTGCATGGCTATCTCTTTTAACACTACGTTGGCCTTCTTGAATTCTGACACCTGCAAGGAGAAAAATTGAACAGCAAGCTTCTTGCTGTTGGATTAGACTTTTCAAAGGTGATAATGGATTGATGCATGCAAAGCTCGAATGAAAGATGACAGAGAAGTGCTTGGAGATAAGTTTTAAAAATGAAATTCGAATGTGGAGAGAATGATGACAAATGATGGAGTGAAAGGCAATGATAGGTGGTATTTACACTTTTGCATGCTTAGATGATTATAAAAACCAATTATATGACCTCACCTTTTCTATAAACCACTAAAAACTTGACAAGTCATCATGCCATTCATTTATGCAGAAAAACATGATTCCACAGCGTTCTCAGTTATAAATCTGACAGATTTGCTACGGAATGATCAGGTGATTCCGTCGCGAAAATGACCTGTTTTGCATAGAATTCGAAAATCATTTGCATAGAATTCGAAAAACAATTGTTTTGCATAGAATTCATTGTGGAATCAGGAAAAATGGACAGGTGGCTAAAAAGGATTTTTAAACCAATGTACGGAGTTTTTTGATGGATTTCTATGGATTTGACCATGATGACATGACCAATGGACTATTCTAGACTTAGGATAATGACCATTTCATGAGTTTTCATCAGTTTCATGGGCCAATTTTATGAAGCAAAATGAAACCTAGGTTAATGACCCTATCAATCAAAAAATTTAAATTAATGTGTGATAGCAAGGACTCCACTAGGGATGGTGTGCCCCTGTGGTACAACAAAGAACTTGTAGTTCAAGTGCCTTCCTTCAAAAACTGAAATTTTTTGAAATTGATGAAGACTTCGCCAAGCTCTGATGGCCTTCTCCTCGGCTCAAGCTTGTTGAAAACTTGAGTCCAAGTTGAAGACTAAATCTGTACATGCTAAAAATATGCTCATAATACTTGAGCTTAATTCACACACACTCCTACCTACCCTAACAACTACAATCTTCATGTTTGATTCAAGCGACATGAAACCGTAAACCACTAAAAACTTTACTGGTCATCATCCCATTCATTTATGCAGAAAAACATGATTCCACAACGTTCTCAGTTATAAATTTGACAGATTTGCTACGGAATGATCAGGTGATTCCATAGCGAAAATCACTTGTTTTGCATAGAATTCACTGCAGAATCAAGAAAAAAAGGCAGGTGGCTAAAAACAAATTATAAACCAATGTATGGAGATTTTTGATGGATTTCTATGGATTTGACCATGATGGCATGACCAATGGACTATTCTAGACTTGAGATAATGACCATTTCATGAGTTTTCATCAGTTTCATTGGCCAATTTTATCAGGCAAAATGAAACCTAGGTTAATGACCCTATCAATCAAAAATTTAAAATTAATGTGTGATAACAGTGGCTCCACTAGGGATGGTGTGCCCCTGTGGTACAATAAAGAACTTGTAGTTCCAGTGCCTTCCTTCAAAAACTGAAATTTTCTGAAATTGATGAAAACTTATTGCCTTCTCCTCAGGCTCAAGCTTGTTGAAAACTGCAATCCAAGCTAAAGACTAAATCTATACATGTTGAAAAGGTGCTCAGAATACTTGAGCTTATTCACACACACACCTACCCTAACAGCTACAATCTTCATGTTCGATTCAAGCGACATGAAACGTCCAATAAAGCCAGTCAATGAGCTAATCTGATACCTGAACTCCTTGATTGTGCTTAAACCAAATGCAAACTGGGTACTGTAGTGACAAAGGCAAAAGAAAATGGGTCTGATTTTCACAGAGAAAACATAATTGAAAAGTTGAACTGTAGAACTCTTCCATGTAGTCAGCTATGGGATCATAGAAGACACAGTTTGTTTGGTGATTCTCAAGACATTCTTCAGTTTTAGACAGCTCATATATGCTTTCTTTAGCAACATAAGACATCAGTTGTGTGCTATCAAACTTATTTACAAAAACAATACATTCCTCCTCAATCTCAAAAGAGAAAGGTAGCACCACCTTCTCTTTGTATTTTGGAATGAAAATTTTTTCAAAGGATTGATCTTGACCATGAAGACTATAGCACTGGATTTGATCTTCTAAAAAATCAACGTTTTTCTCAATGTTCTTAGCAAATTCATCCAAAAATTGAAACTTATCTTCTGACTCGCACTCAAATGACTTCATATAAGAAAACAAGACTGAAGAAAAATTTTCATCCACTTCCTCATTACTCCGATCATTGTTCGATTGCTTAAAACCTTGAATGCAAAAAGAGTATGCCACTAACATTGTTTTTTCCATCCATGTTTCCAAAAAGATAAACCAAAAATCTGCAAATGATTTAATAGATCTGACAAACAAACTTTCAATCCATTGTCTACATTTCCCTTGAAATGAACCATAGAACAATCTGATGAAAATGTTTTCATGTCTGACTCTAAGAAGCTCAGTAAAGTCACGAAAAATCGATATATGCTTCAAGGTCAAACTCAAATCTTCTTCATTAAATTTTGGACCATTTCTTAAAAAATATGCATCCTTGGGAAAAGGATTTGGGAAACCATAAATTTTTGAAAAATCTACACATGCATACCTCAAAACAAGAATGGCAGCATCTGAGTTCTTCATAAGTCCAGTGAAATTACCATGAAGCTATGAATTTTTGAATTCTTCAACAATGGAGTCGCCAAGGTAGAAATGCAGCCTCGTAACCTTATGAGCTCCTGCTACCTTCAAGAGTTCAGCATTTCTATTTGAGCACAAACTTCGAGAAATATGTCTTCAAACTCCTGACAAACGCACCAAGATGTTATCTCTAAATTGGTCCTGATCGGCTGCTCCACCAGACAACTTAGAGTAACTCTTTCAAACCATCTTTTGACTAAGGATTAGCCTCTTCAGCCTGAGAGGGCTCTCTCAAATTAACTTGTGATTTGTTCAATTAAGATTCGATCAGATGGCTAACTCTGTGATATTGACTTGAATATGTTTGATTGCAGGTGAAAAATGTGTAGGGTTCACTACCATTGGGAATATGGAGTCAATGTGAGGAAGTTCAATGACAATGGCTCTCCTTGTGGAAGCTGAGGCTTGTAATGTTCAATTAAAGGATAATATACACATAGAAATATTCAATAGCTTAATGTTCAAAGGAAGTCGGAGCATGAAGAACATGAATTCTGAGTAATTCAACATCAAGATATTGGAAACAAAATATTAAGGGACATAAGACATAAGCTCATTGAAACACTCAAAGAATCTCAGGTGAAGAAGAAAACACAGTCATTGTATATTACTGATCAAAAAATTTACAATAGTGGTAGTGTCAAATAATATTCTCCAACTCCTTCTCCTTCGAAGTTCTGCCTATTCATAGGCTTTTGTTACTTACATTGGATCTGCCCATCTGTCTAGATCATCGAACCATCATCTTTGACACCTCTCTGAACCATAAACTATATTCCTGGAACTAAAACAGACACCTAATAACTTTAGACTTACAAGCCTATTAGGACTCTACCTTCCATTTATTACATTCACGTATTTGTAGAATTGGATAATTACATCGATGATAACCAATTGCTCGAGTGGCAGTAACCATAACCTAGACATAAATATACAAACTAGATTTAGGAACTGATCACCCTACTTTTAAGGAGAAGATAACCATGACATTTGATCACTGTCTTTATGTTGAGCTGGAAAGGTGACATCTTTGTCAAGGAGTAAATCCCTGCTGGAGTGTCTCATTGATACCCTTTAATGCCTCCACGTCGTTGGCTGACCTTCAATACACTTTCAAAATACCAAAATACAACCAAAGCTCCTCGCTGCAAAAACAGAGTGAAACAAGGAATTTCGTAGTGTGGTTTGGTAGCAAATTTATTTCACCCATCTAGGTCAACCTTTAGCCTTCCGCTCTCATTTCGGTGTCTTTGTTGGACAAAATAAGCTAAATACAAATTCCATCCCCCTTTTCCACCAAAACTATGATTTTTTTACAAAAAATAACCTACAGTGATTTCGTAGCGAATTTTGGGCTTCAAGCGTGGGAATCGCTATGAAATGACCCAATTGGCAGAAAACTAAAAAATTGTCCTTTTTCTTCAAAATTTTGCCTATAGATGTGAAATATGATTAACATGAAGTATGATAAGGAAAACTTGGTTCAAATACTTCTTACCCTCCTCCAAAAGGAGCATTTTCATCTTCAGCAAGTTCATCTACAAATAAAATCGAGCCATTTTTTCTGAAAATTAGGGCTCATAAATTATCTCTTATCTCTGGATCCTTAATAGTTGTTGCAAAACAGAAGGAGGTTTTTGTAAATCAATGTGTTCTGAAGAAAAACCTCTCTTGGTTTTTTGAAAAACATCTCCAGGTGTCTGAAATCTGCATTTGAAAAACATGTCTAAAACAAGAAAAAATCGGACTCTGAAAATTGAGCCCAAAGATGTCTTCCAATCTCCCAATTTGTAACACATGAGAGAAAAGTGAAAGAGTATAATGTTCTTTGATATGTTCTTTGATATGTGCTTGAGTTTAATGCAAAGCTCAAATGTAAGATGGCAGGGAGGTTCTAGGAGATGAGTTTTAAAAATGGAATTCGAATGTGAAGAGAATGATGACAAATGAGGGAGTGAAAGGCAATGATGGGTGGTATTTATGCTTTTGCATGCTTAGATGATTATGAAAACCAATTATGTGACCTCACCTTTACCGTAAACCACTAAAAACTTAACAGGTCATCATCCCATTCATTTATGCAGAAAAACATGATTCTGCAGCGTTCTCAATTATAAATCTGACAGATTTGCTACGAAATGATCAGGTGATTCCGTAACGAAAATCACCTGTTTTGCATAGAATTCGCTGTGGAATCCAAAAAAAATAGACAGGTGGCTAAAAACGAATTTTAAACCAATGTATGGAGATTTTTGATGGATTTCTATGGATTTGACCATGATGGCATGACCAATGGACTATTCTAGACTTAGGATAATGACCATTTCACGAGTTTTCATCAGTTTCATGGGCCAATTTTATGAGGCAAAATGAAACCTAGGTTAATGACCCTATCAATCAAAAAATTAAAATTAATGTGTGATAACAATAAGCATCCCAAGGCATATAAGGATGAGATTGAGCAAGTCATCAGGGAGTTGTTGGCGTTGGGCCACATTAGGTCGAGTTCCAGTCCCTTCGCTTCTTAAGTGGTGTTGGTGAAGAAGAAGGATCGAACTTTGCCCATGTGCATCGACTATAGGGCGCTCAACAGGAAGACATTGAAGAATCAATACCCCATTTTGTGTATTGATGAGCTGATGGATGAGCTTAGAGGAGCTAAGTACTTCTCTAAGATAGATTTGCCCTCGGGGTACCATCAGATCAGAGCGAGGGATTAGGACATCCCAAAGACGACTTTTAAATGCCACTATGGTCATTTTGAGTTCTTGATCATGCCTTTTGGATTGACCAATGCACCTGCCACATTCCAGTCATGTATGAACCATGTGTTTAGGGGGCGGTTGAGGAGATTTGTGTTGGTATTTTTAAATGACATCCTGATCTATAGTAGGATGTGGGAGGAGCGCCTGTAAACGGTGTTGCACGTTTTGGAAGAGTAACAGTTCTATGCCAAGTTGTCCAAGTGTGAGTTTGGACTGACGAAGATGCTCTACTATGACACATCATTGGCACAGATGGCGTAAAGGTGCATGAGGGAAAGATCAGGGCCATTCTGGATTGGTCGTTGTTTAGAGATGTGACAGCGTTGAGGGGTTTCTGGGGCATTTGCACCTATTACCGGAAATTCATCAAGGGCTTCTCACAGTTAGCAACACGCCTCACAGATTTGACCAAGAAGGGTGACTTTTGCATGCACAGATGGAGACCAGTTAGCTTTCGATCGCCTCAACGAGGTGATGAGTAGTTGCATGGTGTTGGCACTCCCGAATTTCACTCAGCCATTCACATTGGAGTGTGATGCATCAGGTGAGAGGATTGGGGCAGTGTTCTCCCAAGATGGGCACCCCATTGCTTTCGAGAGCCGGAAGCCTCTACCACAAGAGAGATCGTATTCTATTTACAACAAGGAGATGTTGGCCATAATGCATGCGTTGGCCAAATTTCGGCAGTACTTTGTGGGCAACCGATTCCTGGTGCAGACAGACCACAAAAGTCTTCTCCACTTCATGGGGCAGCAGGGCCTCAATGACAGACAACAGACATGGGTCAGAACTTCGTCAAGGGCTTCTCATAGTTAGCGGCACCCCTCACAGATTTAACGAAGAAGGGGGATTTTGCATGGACAAATGGAGCCCAGTCAACTTTCGATCGCCTCAAGGAGGTGATGAGTAGTTTCCTAGTGTTGGCACTCCCATAATTCACTCAGTGATTCACATTGGAGTGACATGCATCAGGTGAGGGGATTGGGGCAGTAATGTCCCAGGATGGGCACCCCATTGCTTTCGAGAGCCGAAAGCTTCTGCCACATGAGAGGTCGTATTCTATTTACGACAAGGAGATGTTGGCCATAATGCATGCGTTGGCCAAATTTCGGCAGTACTTTGTGGGCAACCGGTTCCAGGTGAAGAAAGACCACAATAATCCTCTCCACTTCATGGGGCAGCAAGGCCTCAATGACAGACAACAGAGATGGGTCGGCAAGGTGCAAGCCTATGATTTTAATATTGAGTATATGCGAGGGAAGCACAATGTAGTGGCTGATGCATTATCCAAGAGACCTGCAGGCCTTTCACTCATGAGCATCTGCCATGACTGGAAGGCGCAGTTGTTGGTAGAGTACTCCAAAGATCGACGAGCATGCGAATTCTTGGAGGGTACACACACGGATGAGCGCTATCGATTGATGGCCGAGATCATATATTACAAGGGGCGCATATTTTTGGTTTCGTGCTCAAAGTTGAGGGAGAGGATACTCCATTCACCATATGATTCCCCATTGTCAGGGCTTCAGGGGTTCAAAAAGACATACATGGTAGTCAGAGAGCACTTCACCTGGAAGTGCCTCAAGGGGGACCTGTTGAGGTATGTGCAGGAGTGTGAGGCCTGTCAAAGGAACAAGGGGGAGTTGACCCATCCAGCCGGGTTGTTGCATCCTCTCCCCATTCCTAAGGGGAAGTGGGAGCTTATCTCCATGGATTTTATGACGGAACTTCCAGCAGTGCATAGCAAGGATTGTATTTATGTGGTGGTCGACCGACTAACCAAATATGCCCATTTCCTCGCCATTCTAACTTAGTACTCAGCTTCACAGGTGATCGAGTTGTTCTTTAGGGAATTATTCCGTTTGCACAGACTCCCTAAGACCATAGTCAAGGGAAGGATAGAGACAGTCGATTCATGGGAGGATTTTGGCAGGAGCTCTTCAGGTTAGTGGGTACTGAGCTCACCCTGAACACGAGTTACCACCCACAAACAAACGACCAGACGAAGAGGGTTAATAAATGGCTAGAGGGCTATCTGAGGAACTACGTGACCAGGCAACATAGGGCATGCATTCAATGCCTACACTTAGTTGAGTATTACTACAACACCACCCATCATATGTCCATCGATATGTCACCCTTCCATGCTTTGTATGGTTATGATGCTTTGTCTTTTTTTCACATTGTTTTTGGAGATAGTCGAGCCCCAAAGGCCAAAGATTGGATCATAGAGAGCCAAGGCATCCTCAAGGCTCTCAAGGACAACTTACTGAATAATCAAAATCAACAAAAGATGTATGTTCATAGGCACATGGTTGAGAGGCATTTTGAGGAGGGGGCTTGGTGTTCCTGTGATTACAGCCATATTGACAGTCAACAATCTAACAAAACAGGGTTGAGAAGCTGCAACCACGTTTCTATGGACCGTACAGAATAGTTAGGAGGGTTGGAGAGGTGGCCTATGAGCTGGAGCTTCCACCAGGGAGCAAGATCCAAAACATCTTCCATGTTTCGTGCCTCAAAAGGGTGTTGGGGCAGTAGGTTACCACAACTGTGGAGTTGCCTTCGCTTGATGATGAGGGGCATCTGGTTCTAGAACCGGAAGCCATTTTGGAGACTCGAGAGAGGAAGCTGAGCAAGACAATGAGAGTACTTGGTGCATTAGAAGAGACTAACAGATGAGGATGCCACATGGGAGAGTGAGCACATACTTGAGCATCCAACGCTGAAATTGCTTGGGGACAAGCAACCTTTGGATGGGGAGGACTGTAATGTCCCTTCCTAAATTATTTTGGTACAGGGTTAATTTCCACAATTTTGGGATATTTTTGGAGGCTACGGGACCCACTCAATTTTGGTGAAAGACTTGGGAAGGTAAAAGGAGGCCATATTATTTTGTTGGTGGAATGTGGGGACCACCCACAAGAGGAAAAATGCACTTAGCCAAGCCAAGAGTTCGAAAAAACTTGGGAGGGAAGTCGAATGGCTAAGTGGAGGGGCCCACGTGGGAAGGAAGGCCCACGAAATTATAAAAGGGAAGAGCTCGACGTCATTTGTATCTTTTTGCATATCGAACTCACCTAGTTTGCTCGAGCAGTTTCGCCGGGACACTTGCTATTTAGCACGAGTTTTTTGAGTGGAGAACTCACCCTTTTTTTGGGGGACTTTGGGTGCCACCTTAGAAAGGAAATTTCACACCAATACGGAGGAGAAAAGCTGAAGGTTTCAGTACTTACACTCAGATTTTGCTCTGCTGGTGTGTGTTTTAGGAGGACACAGGAGGGGCTCACATGTGGGTCATTTCAAGGATCTTGCGGGGAGAAATTACCGGAGCAATTTTAGTGAAGGAAGCTCAGGGGTATAGCAGACTTTTGGTGGAGTTTTGGAGCAGGAGGTGACAGCTACAATCTAGAACAAATTCGTAGCTCCTGGGCCAGCACAGAATTCTCTCACTGGGCACGCGTGGGAATTGGTGCCATGCTTGGTGAGGCTGGAACTTGTCAGGGAGATAAGTGAAATATTTGGGGAATGATTTACAGCCTTTTTGGAGTGATTTGGGTGGATTTTTTCTAGTGTATAGGCAGGTCGTACCTTCTAGCAATCAAGGAAGTATATGGAGCTTTCGGGGGTCAAAACCATGCCAAACCCTTTCTGGGTTTTGGTGGGTTTTGCTTGAGGACCTTGGGGTTAATTTGGTGGAATTTTCTGAGCACCGGAGGTGGACTTTTCAGTAAAATCTTTGCAGGCGACGGTGAAGTTTTCTTGGGGCAACGCAAAGCATCATTTGGATAGTTCATAGCATCATCTGGGCTTGTCATTTTATCACCTGGGCTTTGCTATGCTTTCCTTTGAGGCAAGCCCAGGTGCATTCCTTCCACATTATTGTACTATTGCTCCAGCTATATAATAAAATGGCTCAGTTGCTTTCATACTTCCAGTTTGTTGTGGGTGTGCACTAAAGTTTAAAAATTTATGTTGTTGAATTTATTGTTTGCTTTGTATGTCACTGTTTTTGCTAGTTTGAAACATTACACATGCAGAATTCTCTAACTTGCATGATCACAAGGAGGGGCATGAGTCATAAATTCGTGAATTGCATCAGGAGGATCACAAGTCTACTTCTTTTATAGTGATGGATGAGAGTGATTCTTCTATTGACGTTGAATTCATTAACCTGCAAGAGAACTCCTTTGAGGAGCATGAGCAGTCGTGTCAAGTTGTTGAGAACAACTGAAAGATGCATTCGTGTTTGATGGCCGAGTATGATGACCAACAAATTGTCCCCATGAGTGAAGAAGACCGACAAGGAGACATTCAAGGAGATGATCTACCAGTGATGATCCAATGAGAAGAGCACATACGGGAGCAAGAACTAGATGAGGATATTATGCATGATAAGCTATTTGTGGAGAGACAGTGAGAGGCTCGTGTGAATTTTGAAGACCATGATGGAGGAGGATGAACAAATATCTTTGGGGTCATCCATTTATGAGGAGCAAACATATGCATAGGCAGCAACCAGGGCTGCAATACTTTCAAAAACTAGTCGTCAGGAGGAGCTGGAGTGTATCAAGACAAACCTTATGGCGATGAAGAAGCAGATCCAGTCACTCTGACGCATTATCTTACAGGAGTTCAGTACCCTCGAGGGGCTTCAAGTGGGCATGTGATAAGTAAGGGGCCAAGCTGTCTAGCATTGGGGAACAGTTAGCATCCCTAACTAGGAAGCCAGTGGAGTATATTCTAGAGTTGCAAAGTAGCCCTCTTTAGGAGCACATAGATCAGGCTTGCAGCACTACCATCCCACTTCTATATATTGGAGGGAAAGGGGCAGAGTCACCCCTATTAGTTGTCTGAGAAGAGCAGCATAGCTGAAGCATGGAGTAGCATTGGCATGATAGACTTGTTCCATGTGTAGCCATTTAGGCATTTGATCCTTTCCACGAGATGGATTGGAGGGAGATTATCAGTTCGTATCCTATTGATGGAGTGATACTTGAAAGGATATATTTCACCAAGGGTACAACATAGCAAGAGCCCTTAGGCATGAACAATGATGATTGGACATGGTGGCATTGGGATATAGGTTGATCCATTGGTGGCAGATTGAGTCAGAGTTTTGTTGGGGATCCAGGTATTGAGGGATATGTTTAAACTTTATACCATGGTGGCACGGAGGCATAGCTTAGCCCAGTGGTTCATATAGAATCTGAGTATCATTGTGCTAATGCCCCTGGTGTGGAGAGATACAAACTGCTCAAGGGAAAGCAATCTTGGGGTGGGAGGACTTGTAATGTCCTTATTTTCAATTTCCTCTACAATACAGCCAATATGTTTTTCCAGGGTATGTGATGGTTAGGCCACAGTGTTAAATTTTCCATTGTTCTATGCTAGCACAATCACTTAGCCCAATTATTTCTTCAATTAGAAATCCCTTTTAAATAATTTTAATCTTCCAATGACAATGAGCAACTATAGATAGAACAATAAATCTAATACACTAAGACAGCCAAAAGCAATAACAAAAGACACAAGATTTAGACAAAGACCAGGGGAGAAAACCCCACAAGCGAGAAAACCCTTTCAAAATTCTTCTATTAGATTGTCATCAAATGTTCAACAGAGGGATACAATGTTCCAATTCAACAATACAGAGTCAAAGTCAAATCTTTTACTTATCCAACGATCCACTAACCTGTAATATCACTTCCCATAACAATCTGCTAACTGCCTTTCTCAATTTTTGTAAATTATGGATGGGGAAAATTTTGGATACAAACTTAGGAAGAGCAGGTAGACATTGATTAAATTAATGTTGTGTGGTAGTGGATAGAAAAATTCAATCTAGAAATATACAGTTGCAGTGATAGATTTATTTCTCCTACTTATTACACCGAAAAGTTATTTACAGAATTCTATCAGTAAATTTCGAAATAAATACTACAGCAACATTCACGATTACATATGCAAAGAAAGGAACAGTAAGGAACATAAGCATAAGAAACAATCACATGTACACACATATTTTTGCACAATTGTCCCCAAAAAAACCCAATGCAAGAAAATCGATGCAGCAGATGAAGGTTTATATATTATTCTTCAGCAAATGAATTCTTTACAAGGAATACACTGCAGATACATTTAGAAAACATCTGAGACAAAATTCCCGGAACCTCCCGAAGAATTTTTGACACCAGGAAGACCCTCTGTCTCCCTCTGCATCTCTCTGCATGCTTCTCTGCGCAGTCTCTGCACTAGACTGCATCACTCTGCGTGGGTACACTGCGCTACAACTCTGCTCTACCTTTTGTGGCCCTCTGCGTCCCTCTGTCCTCATACTTGGTCACTCCTGGCTCCCTCTTCTCCTTCTGCCTCTGCAACTCTGCCCTACAACTCTCCTTCTGAAATCAAATTCTAGTCCTTCAGAATCAATCTCCTTTGAGATAATGTGTGTGCCCGGATTTCCTTCCAAATGACCCTCAAGCCTTCTTCTATAATCTTCTCATTGATGAATCAACGGCCTATATTAGAAGTATAATCAATGGCTAAGATTAAAACTTGACTTGATCTTCGTTCTCTAGAAGATTCACACCCTATCTTATTAATACCCATCAATAATTTAATTTCCCTAAGTTTAGACTAAGGGTCTCCATTAAAATAATTAATTATTTTAATAAAGCATGAACCGAGTGGAATTTCCACAAACTGTTTCTAGGTTTTTTGGAATACTGATGTCCAAGCCTCCTTACAAAATTTGAGACTTGTAATACTTTCCAATGCTACAAAAATCAACACTCCCTCTTAGCAAGGAAAGTGTTCCAGCAATAAGCCTGCTACATGTTGCCCTGCTTTGAAGCATCCTCTGTGCTATTGATTTCTAGTTGTTTCCCCTCATCTGCTGTGTTGCTTCCCTCTGTACTGTTGCCCATGAAACTGCCACTGTCATTGCCTCATTTGTATTGCATCTTCCTCTGAATCTTGATCCTATCCATTCCTGCTACTGGAATGGATTCTTGATCATCCCCATCTTCTCTCTGAAATAGACAAACTTTGTCTTCCCCAGAGCCTTTGTGAGGATATCTACCACTTGTTCTCATGTTGGAGTGTACTACAATTGTACAACTCCTCGTTGGACACAGTCTCTAATGAAGTGACACCTGATGTCAATGTGCTTCGACCGATCATGAAACACAGGATTTTCAAAGAGCTTAATGCAACTCTTATTATCACATAGAATACCAGTCGCTTCCATCTTTTCCTTCAGTAAGCTAACAAGCAGTTTCCAAATCCATATGGCCTCACACAAAGCCGTGCTAGCTACCAAATATTCTGCCTCTGCTGAGCTCAGCGCCACAAATTTTTGTTTCCTGCTGCACCAAGAGGTCATTCCTGATCCAATACTGAAACAGTACACACAGTGCTTTTCCGATCAATTGGACTCCTAGCCCAATCTGCGTCGGTGAACCCACTCAACCTGATGTCATTGTCACGGGTGTATTTTAGTCGAAGCTCGATTGTTCCTTGAAGATATCTGAGAACATGTTTGGTTGTTGCCCAATGAGCCCTCCTTGTTCCACCATGAACTGGTTGAGGGTATTGACAACATAACAGATGTCTAGCCTAGTGTTGACCAGATACATTAGAGATCCTATGAGCTGCCTATACAATGTAGGATCAACCTCATCATCATCGGACGTGTCGATTTTCTTTCAGTCAATGATCATTGGAGTAGTCATGGGTCTACATTCCTCCATCTGAAATCTTTTCAGAATTTTTGTAGTATATCTTCCTTGACCAAGGAAGATCTCCCCCTTCTGCTGCCGAACTTCCAAACCCAGAAAATAATACATCAGCCCTAGATCATTCATGTCGAATTCTGCAGCTAAATTCTCCTTGTAGTCCTTGATGAGTCAATGACGTTGTCAAAAATAGATCATCTACATATAGAACCAGTATCAGAGGCTCACTCCCTACCCTTAGATAGTAGAGATTGTGATCTACGTCACTCTTGACAAACCCCCTCTTCTGCAAGTAGTTGTCAATTCGACCATACCAAGCTCTAGGGGCTCACTTTAGTCCATACAAGGCTTTCTTAAGCCTACACACATGAGTCTTCTTCTCGTGCGTCTCGAAGCCCTCTAGTTGTTCAATATATACTTCTTCTATCACCCCATTCAGGAACGCAGTCTTGACGTCCATCTGGTGAATCTCCCAACCCATCTGCGCAACAAGGGATATCACGGATCTAATGGAAGTATATCGGCCTACTGGGGCGAAGGCCTCTCCATAATCTATCCCTTCCTTCTCAGCATACCCCTTAGCCACAAACCTAGCTTTAAACTTCTCGATGCTGCCATCTGCAGCATATTTGATCTTGTAGATCCACCTTGAACCTACAACTAATTTGTCCTAAGGTTTGGGAACCACTTCCTAGACATCATTTGTCATGATGGAACTGTATTCTTCCACCATCGCATCTACCCATACCTGGTGTTGAGCTGCTTCCCGAAAACTAGAAGGTTCCCCAACCTGTGCTACCAAGGCTTGGTATCTTTTAGGCTGCCTGCATTACCTCTTCGCATTTCGGGGGGCTCCGACAAAGTCTTCTACGTCCCTTAGAATTTGTCGTAGTTCCCTGCTTGTTCTTCCACTGGTAGTGGGTGGATCTACCTGCTCTCCTTCAAGTCCCCAGGAGAAGTATCCCTTAGATCCCCATGCCTTCGAGAGGCACTCGTATTACCCTCTTCGGGTTGTTGTGGTTGGACCAGCAGATCCTCCTCAGACTACGCAGGAGAAGGCATCTCCCGAGATCTCCTGAAGGCCCTCTCCTCCATGAATTTCACATCCCTCCGCACTACAACTTTCCTACTCTCTGGAATGTAAATGTGGTAAGCCTTTGCATTCTCACTATTTCCTAACAAATATTCCTTTTCCGTAGTCATATCCAGCTTCTTCCTCTTTTCATTGGGCACATGACAATATGTCGTACTGCAAAAGATCCTAAAGTGGCTCACTTCAGGCGTGCTGCCAGTGAAGACAGTTTCTGGAGTGCCCTTTGACAATGCGTTGTGAGGAATCCTATTTGGAACATAGACAGCTGTATTACAAGCTTCAGCCCACAGAAATTTGGGCATGTCTTGATCATACAACATTTCCCTTGTAGCCTCGACAATAGTTCTATTCTTTCTTTCTGCCACACCATTCTACTTCGGATTATATGGAGCAATCCAGTCTCTTCTGATACCTTCCCTTGCGCAGAACCCTGTGAATTCTGTATCAATGTACTCTCCACCATTGTCTGATCACAACACCTTGATCCGCTTTCCTATTAGATTTTCTACAAGAGATTTAAACTCTTTGAAACAACTGAAGACTTCATCCTTGGTCTTCAGAAAGTAGATCCAAGTCTTCCTAGAATGGTCATCAATAAAGGTGACGAAATATTCGGCACCACTAAGAGCTCTAGCGGACATTGGTCCACAGATATTCGAGTGTATCAAGCCCAACACACTCTTAGCCCTATTGTTGCTTCTCCGATACGCTGCCTTGGCATACTTTCCCAATACGCACCCTTTGCAAACATCGTCTCGCTTGGTGCTTAGTTCTGGAACTCCCGTGACAGTTTTCTTGAGAATCTTTAACGCCCCATGATGCAAATGCCCCATTCTTCTGTGCCATAGTTCATTCAAGTCCTTCTCATTAGTGTTGCCTATTAGTGCCAATGGAGATTCGGGCTGTAACTTATATAGTTTATTGCTCATGACTCTGATTTGTGCTTTCTTCCAACTTCGGTGTTTGACGTATACTCTGTTGCCAATGAATTAAATGGCATAACCTTTGTTTTGAAGTTGAGACATCGAGAATAAGTTCATCCCCAAACCAGGCACATGCAGCACATTAGTGGCCTGAAGCTTATTTCCAGCCTCCATTTGAAATACAACGGTACCTCTACCAATAGGGGTACATTTTGCTTTATTACCCATGGTGATTTTAAAGTTCATCTGCTCCTCTTTATAGTTTGAGAAACATTCCCGCACTTCCGTCATATGAGCAAAAGCCCCAGTGTCAATGTACCAGACTTTAGGAGAAGCAATTCTTGACACACAAGCAAACTCTTCTTCCAGTCTGGATGCCAGAACAGAAACATCGTGATCCATCTGTGCTTCCATGCTTCTCTTCCTCTCTGGAGAACTGCATGAACCCTTCCGAGTTGCCGCAACAATGTCAGATTTACGTTCACTTGCTAGTTCTCTTTTCCTGTTACTCATTTCTGGCACTAATACCATGTGAAATTTTCAATCTAGAAATATATTGTTGCAATGATATATTTATTTCTCCTACTTATTACTCTGATAAGTTATTTACAGAATTCTATCAGTAAATTTTGAAATAAATACTATTGCAACATTCGCGATTACACATGCAAAGAAAGGAACAACAAGGAACATAAGCATAAGAAACAATCACATGTACAAACTTATTTTTGCACAATTGTCCCCAAAAAAAACCCAATGCGTGAAAACCGGTGCAGCAGATGAGGGTTTATATATTATTCTTCAGCAAATGAATTCTTTACAAGGAATACACTGGCAGATACATTTAGAAAACACCTGAAGACAAAATTCCTGGAACCTCCCAAAGATTTTTTGACACCCGAAAGACCCTCTGTCTCCCTCTGTGTCTCTCTGCGTGCTTCTCTACACAGTCCCTGTGTTGGACTGTGCCACTCTGCATGGGTACACTGCACTGCAACTCTGCACTACCTCCTATGGTCCTCTGCATCCCTCTGTCCTCGTACTCAGTCACTGCTGACTCCCTCTTCTCTTTCTACCTCTGCAACTCTCCCTCTAAAATCAAATTATATTCCTTCAGAATCGATCTCCTTCGAGTTACTGAGTGTGTGCCCAGCTTGCCTTCCAAATTACCCTCAAGCTTCTTTTATAATCTTCCCATTGATGAATCAATGGCCCAGATTACAGGTCTAACCAATGGCTAAGATTAAAACTTGACTTGATCTTCGTTCTCAAGAAGATTTACACTATGTCTTATTAATACCCACATATTATTTAATTTACCTAAGTTTAGACTTAGGGTCTACATTAAAATAATTAATTATTTTAATAAAACATGAACCGAGTGGAATTTCTACAAACGGTTTATGGGTTCTTTGGAATACTGATGTCCAAGCCTCCTTACAAAATTTGAGATTGGAATACTTTCCGATGCTACAAAATCAACAGTGCAGGCCCAAAACATTACACAAAGGGAAGATTAATCACATAGTGGGATGTTGGGACCACCCCATGATGAAATATGCACCCCTTGATGCAGAAATTCGAATGGCTAAGGAGGGGGCTCGAATTACTTGGTGAAGGGATCCACATGAAGGAAGAGAGCATCAATTATAAATAAGAGGAAGGCAACATCATTGAGGACTTCTGATCATTTAACATTTTACACTTTGTTGCTCAAATTGTTCAGCTGAGTCACACGTGTTGTTTAGCACCAGAGGTCTCCAAGGGGAAATCTCACCCTCTTCTTCGGTGGACAACGAGTGCCACCCTAGGGAGGCAAATTCTACTCGTCTTTGGTAGCTAAGAGGATACTACCCACGCAACACAAATTTTGAGTTAGCTGGGACGCATTTCAGGGAGCCACACAGTGGGTGGAGGAGAGAAGAGTCGAAGTGAGAGGCTCTATTGTTATTGGGGAACTCTTTGGTCAATTTCTGGCACTGGAGGGAGATTTTGTAATATCCCCAAAAGGGAAAATGACAGTAATGCAAGCAACAACAGACTAAAAATTACAGCAAGTAAAATCATGCTATTAACACATGAAAACTAGATCCATTTTGTTAATGCCGAAAAAGAGTACAATAATGGTGTTGGAATGGGTGCACCTGGACCTCCTCAAGGCAGGTTGGAATACATCTCAAATCAAGCGGGGATGTCTCTCTGGAAATGGTTCTAATGCTACGCTGCTCTGCCTAGAAATTCTTTTGTTGGCTGACTTCTGACTGTCGGTTGGGTTGTTTCCCCTGCTAAGAAAATTATGTCGAACTAACCCTGGCTTCCCCTTAATAAACCCAGAAAAACCCAGAAAAGGTTTGTCGTAATTTTGATCTAGGAAACTGGCCTTCTTGGGCTTGGCTTACCCAGCTACTAGGCAATTCAATCCACCTGGAAATTCTACTACTGGAGGCCACCAAAATGCCTGGAAATTCCCTGTTAGGAAGCTCTAAGCCTCCCCACTAAGGTTCCTCCAAAATATCCTGTCACTTCTCACCTCCCGAAGCAACCTCCCTACTGAACTACATCCTCCATTGTGCAACCTCTGCATCATCTACACAGCCCCTGAAGTGAAAACGCTTCTCCTGTAATCTTTGTTGGGAAATGCCCCTCCAAAATGGTACGACTCCTCTCCTAAGCGGGCACTCGAAGTCCCCAGAGGTAGAGGTTGAGATCTTTGCCTGAAGATCTCGTGTGTAAACGGCATTGCAGACTTGGCACCCTGCACAAGCGTGCTATGTCAAGAAGACAATCAAAATAGAAGTCGAATGAATGAGGAAATGAGTTGCTTTCACTTCCTTTTATCACTTGAGCCCCCCACGTTCCCTTGGGCCCACCATGGACTACACAGTCCCCTCATCCAGCCACTCACTGCGCTGCCCCATAGAGCCTCTCCCATGCTGCCACCTACGGAGCTGCCTCCAAATCGAATGCTAGCCACATGGACCCCACTAAGGCCGCAATTTTTCCTTGTGAATTATAGGATTAGGCTGTACCTTTTCCCTTAATTATTAAATGTGGGTCCTAACCCACCTTATTTCTGCTTGACATTAGCAACATCAAAATTTATCAAAATTAATATCCTAATTAACAGAATTGCCTATTGGGGATATTACAATCCTCCCCGCCAAAAATTGCTTGTCCTTGAGCAATTACTGAACAAGCATCCTATGTAGCTGACGCTCCCCATTCTAGCTGCAAAAATGTGCCAGGGCCACTGATGCGTCACTGTATCATCCCTGGCATCTGCATCTCCCTAATATGAAAGGATCCCTCAATACCCGAATCCCAAGCCATCCTGTCGAACATGAAGCTCCCCCTGCTCCAGTCACTGTCCTGCTAGGAACAAGTAGCAGAGGCCCTCTGAATGCCATCAGTGAGTAGGGAATCAGGATAATATGGCACTATGCCCGACACTTCATGGAGTTTTCCTACCAAGTAGTCCATCCCATGCACTCCAAGAGTAAACCCTCGAAGATAACATCTAATCCCTAACGAGATGGCATCTCACTCACATGAGCCCCTCCCACTATCATCCCGCTGACCAACTTACCATGCTAATGAAGTTCCCCACTCCATCAATGACTCGCTAAAGCCCAATGGAAGATCTACATGATCTCCCCATGTAGTATACAGCTTATCCCTAAAGGCTATCAAGCTGTGTGGAGTTGTAATGCTCGGGTCCCCTGCTAATCTCGGAGAGGTACCACCATGCTGATGCTGCGCTACTGTGACGATGAGATACTCTCCATTGTGCACAAATTGTATCCTCCTCTCCTGAGACCTAGTGGCAGGAGATCTGTGAGAGACAAACTCATCCGTCCCAGGCATCGCCATGATGCCAATATCTAGCCCTCTGATTGTAACTCCAACCCTATGTAGCAACAGACAAAGTCAACCTCGCCATCCGATGAAGGCCTCTGTGTACCCCCATGTGCCAACACAATAATGAACTAGATCACTCTTTGTCCTGACTCCAACCATCACGAGATAGAATTTTCTATCAATCAACTGAATCTCTACATCCCATAGTTAGACCTACTACACCATAGCTCTGGCAACGACAAGAATCCCTTTGTGCCTCATCTCTAGTCCCTGCATGTGACCAATATAGAGGGTCTATATAGCATGGGCAAATCTGATGCATGCTAACCTATGTAGTATCGATGAAAACTAGAAGCCACATGTGACAAATACCCACCCCCTGAATGCAACCAATAGATGGATATCTGATACTCGTAATCGACTCAAGGTATGTGGATCCCTCCTGTTCCTGCCAACCATCTCCACTGGCTCTACCATCCACCCTCTAGATAATGTGTCAATACATTGTCTAGAGCCCAGACACATACTGGGATGCTACCTCGGTTGTACCCAGTATCCTTTGCTCATGCATGGTCTCGACATGCCCTGAGAAAAGAGTCACGCATGTCTCCCTCATGACCCGCTCCCTAGGCATAGGCTCAACGATGACTGATATGCCACCCCTGCAGATGATCATCTCATTCGCCAACCTGTGGCTGTCAACTAGCACACCAACCCAATGCCACTGCTTAGAAGTCTCTCCCCTAGTGGGTTGAGTGTCATCCAAATATCTTGGGTGAGCCTTGCATCCCCAGCTGGTCCTGCCCAGAGTGCCAAAGGACAACAACAAAATCGACTGTGCCTGTGAGTGATGTAGAAGAGGGTCAGGCGTGTGAGTCCCCACGGATATCATCAAGTATCGCAAATCTGTGTCCCCATCAATCTTAGGTGAACTACCCCCAAAGGTATGCTCAGTGTCTCCATCCAGGAGTCTCCCTCGTGGCAATACTCTAAGACCCTGTTGGGCAGCACCATACACCCCTGCATACCTCGGATCATCCATGTACTCCTCGACATGCCACTGCACGCTGCGTCATACCCCTGTACACCGTTGGATACCCCTTACTACTATTGTACCTCCCTGTACATTCTCGTGCTTTGTCTGTGTCAAGGCACCAGTCACTCCTCGCATGTACTCAATGTGATGTAAGACACTCCTACTCCCCAATGCAGTCCAACACACTATAGTACACCACCATGCACCTCCATGTCCACGAGTAGTCCACTGCTCAATGCTAGATGCCCCCACACATCCTTGGATGTGATGGCCTAGAGTTGTGTCTCTACATGTTTTGTATTTGGGGTAGCATCAGTCGTGCTCTAGCTCCCAAATTTTATGGAGGGACTACAGTACACTTGATCCACAAGACCCAGAAACGGATTTGGGAAATTTCATCTGGTTCAGGAGATATTTAATTAATTATTTATTTTAATGTATTTCCTAAGTCTAAACTTAGGAAAAGGAAATAATTAAATTTAATTAAATTAAACATTTGATGAAATTGTCTTAAGTCACACAGATCAAGCTTTCTTTTAATCTTAGCCATTGATTCAACATTTGATCATGGTCATTGGTTTCCAAACAAGAAAAGTATAAACGAAAGGCTTGGGGTCATTTGTAAAGACACATAGCGGTAGAGCATTGAAGCTAAGCTGGGATTCTAGGGCGAGTTTGCTAAGAATTCTCAGAAGTGTTTCAGCTACAAAGAGGGGAATTTAGGCCAAGAGGATGATCTGATCCCAGGGTCTAGAATCAGCAAGAGGCAGAGATCAACTCAGAGAGGCAGCACAGAGAAGCAGGAAGGGCAGCAACTGTGCTACGCAATCCCTCCCAGGACAGCGTGATTCAGCTAGAAGCTGTCAAGGGTTATGCAGAGACCCTAAGGGGCAGCGTGAGGACTGCGTCACCCAGTCTGGGGTAACGCAGCCCTTTGCAGGCCAGCTTTGAGGGGCGCAGGGGCTTCAGGGGCAGCGCTGGGTTTCTAGGGCCTAATTTTGGATGAGTCCTGTAAATCTCGTTTGAGGGTGTGGATCAACCATTATTTTGGCTTCAAAACAGCGAGTGAGCTGTAGATCTATTATTTCTCTGTCGGGTCTTCCAGATCTGGAACCCAGATTTGTAATATTCAGAAAATTCTTAATAATAAAACCCTCCAGCAACCAGCAGACCGGTTTTCCCGCATTGGGTTTTTCCGGGGACTATTTGTCCAGAAAATCACTGTGTCACTTTGTCTGTGTGCATGTACTTTTTCTAGATCTAGATTGGTGAAGGTCTGTTATATGTTTTGCTTCGATATTCATCTAAAATTATTCAGTTAATAACTTAACTAAATAGGAGGAGCATAACCAGATTTAACATTAAGATTTCTGCATAAGTATAAGATTCAGAAATTTTCACATGGTATCAGAGCCAAGTTGCAGATCTAGGAGGGTCACCAGCAGAAGATTGAAGGTTCTAGCTGCAAAAAGCAGCAGGAAAAGCAACAAAAGGTCAGATCTGAAGGGACGGCGCAGTTTTCAGAGGCAGAACCACGCAGAGTGCAGGGTGACGCAGTCTAACGTCATCTCCTAGGAGGCCCACGCATTTACTGTGCAGAGGCAGCTCAAAAACAGCGTTGGATTGGTCTAAAGCCAGCGATTGTGACACACATCTGAATCTGTCAGATCCAGAAAAGACTAAAGCTTAGCTACATAAATTCAGAAGGTGATGGTGGGGTAATATTTCAGAAGATTTCAGATTTTTAGCCTAAGCACAAGTAACAAAAAACAGGAGGAGATCAGCTTCTCAGAGAGTTTCTAGCCAAAAGAACTTGCAAATTGATCAGAGGATCAAAGAGAGTTGAATCATTGTAGATTTTGCAGATTTATAAGGAGGGAAATCAGATCAGTTGTCAGAGAGAGCAGAAGGTGTCTGTTTCGCCAAGGGCCTTAGATCCAGTTCTCTAGCAAGGAGAAAGGGAAGTTTCGACACATTTCTAAGCAAATGGCTCCCCATGGACTGCGTGATCAGGACAGATTGGATGGCCTATCCAACTTCTCAGTTTGGAAGGCTAGGATCCTGATAATCCTTGAGGCATATAATCTAAGAGACCATGCAAAGCAAACTGTAGCCACACCGACCAATGCAGATCTCCTACGGAATCATAATGAAGCTACTGGGCATGCCAAGCGGCTGATCATGGACGGAATTAAGGACCATATTGTACCACACGTAGCTGAGAAGAAGACAACTAATGAGATGTGGAAGGCCTTAATTTCCCTATATGAGGGAAAGTCTGGCCAAAGTAAGATGTTGTTGGAGACTCAGATGAGGTCATTCATGATGACCAAGCGAGAAGACATGGAGCATTTCCTCTTCAGATTGAAGTCGATTAGAGATCAGTTGATTGCAACAGGTGCTAAGGTGGAAGATGATGTGATGGTCCGGACTGCTCTCAATGCAGTCACAGATGAGTGCGAAACCTTTGTCCAAAGTATCTTGGGCAGAGCGAACCTCCCAAATTGGGACAGCTTGTGAGCAATTCTACGTTAAGAAGAACTCCGCAGATTCACCAAGAAGCAGTACAGCTCTGGATCGAGCAGAGTGAAGAAGAAAGATGATGAAGATGCAGCCCTAGCATCAAAGATGCAGCCACGAAAGAAGAACGATCTGTCCAAGATCAAATGCTTCCAGTGTGGTGAAATGGGACATTTTGCCAGCAATTGTCCTCAGACGAAAAAGGACAAGGAAACTTCTTCTTCCAAGGTTGTTGTGGTGGATATGGGTCAAAAGAAGATGCAGCCATGAGCGCTCATGAACCACGAAAGTAGGTCGACATGGATTGGTAGAGGAGCTACAGAATGAGAAGGCGGAATCCTAGAGCAACTCATCTCTTGGATCACATGCGAGCTATGGCAGCCTTAAGACAATAGCGAGACAAGCGAAGCAGTGGCTGCATAGATCACGGATGAAGCAAAGGCAGATTTGAAGGCTGGAAGGAGCAGCGCAGTGCAGATGCAGCAACAACGTAGAGGCAGCAGCAGCATAGGGGCTGATGTGACTTTAGCAGCACAGAGCAGGGCTACTTACGCAAAGCAGAGTCACCGCAGCATGGAGGCCTCAGGAGGACAGTGCAGCACAGCAACAGCGTGAGGGATTTCAGCACAAGGGGTTGATGTGACTTCAGTAGTGCAGAGGGAGTCTGCTTACGCAGTGCAGAGTTGTTGTTGTGAAACATCCTTTAAATGCCAGCATAGATCAGCAACTTATGGAGCTTCAGTGATGAGGATGCCGCCCAACTGACTTGTCTGTCAAAGATTGGGCAGGAGATTCAGTTGTTTCTCTCAACAACTGAAATTGTAGTGCAGCATATCAGCAGTGGCAATGCTATGAGCAGCACAGATGCAGCAAATTGAGAGGGAGATGCCATACAGATGTTGCAGTGGCAGTGGCACAGTCATGGGCAGCAGTACAGAATGGCAGCAGCAATGCAGAGTTGAGTGGCAGCAGGGCAAGCATCAGCAGCACAGAACTAGCACCCGAAGTCTTGTAATGCATAGTGTGATGTATTGCTAGAGCACACTCTTGATGCTAAGAGGGAGTGTTGAGATTTTGTGTATTTGGGGCAGCATCAGTTGTGCTCTAGAGCTCCCAAATTTTGTGAAGGGACTAGAGTACACTCGATCTACAAGACCCAGAAAGGGATTTGGGAAATTTCATCTGGTTTAGGAGATATTTAATTAATTAATTATTTTAATGTATTTCCTAAGTCCAAACTTACGAAAAGGAAATAATTTAAGTTAATTAAATTAAACATGTGATGAAATTGTCTTAAGTCACACGGATCAAGCTTTATTTTTATCTTAGCCATTGATTCAAAATTTGATCATGGCCATTGGTTTCCCAAAGAGAAAAGTATAAAGGAAAGGCTTGGGGTCATTTGTAAAGACACACAGTCGCAAAGCACTGAAGCTAAGTGGAGATTCTAGGGTGGGTTTGCTAAGAATTCTCAAAAGTGTTTCAGCTGCAGAGAGGGGATTTTAGGCCAAGGGGATGATCTGATCCCAGGGTCTAGAATTAGCAAGAGGCAGAGATCAGCTCAAAGAGGCAGCGCAGAGAAGCAAGAGAGCAGCAACAGGAAGGGCAGCAACTATGCCACGCAGTCTCTCCCAGGACAACGTGATTCAGCTGGAAGCCCTCGGGGGTTACGCAGAGACCCTAAGGGGCAATGTAAGGACTGTGTCACTCAATCTGGGTAACGTAGCCCTTTCCAGGCCAGCGCTAAGGGACGCAGGGGCTTCAGAGTTTGACGCAGGGGCTCTAGCATTGGGGTTTAGGGCCTAATTTTGGCTGAGTCCTGTAAATCCCATTAGAGGGTGTGGATAAGTCATTATTTTGGCTTCAGAATAGCCAGTGAGCTATATATCTATTATTTCTTTGTCAGGTTTTCCAAATCTGGAACCCAGATTTGTTGTATTCAGAAAATTCTTAATAATAAAACCCTCCAGCAACTAGCAGACCGGTTTTCCCGCATTGGGTTTTTCCAGGGACTATTTGTCCAAAAAATCACTGTGTCACTTTGTCTATGTGTGCATGTACCTTTTCTAAATCTGGATTGGTGAAGGTCTGTTATGTGTTTTGCTTCGATATTAATATGAATTTATTCAGTTAATAACTTAACTAAGTAGGAGGAGCATAACCAGATTTAACAGTAAGATTTCTGCATAAGTATAAGATTCAAAAATTTTCACACAGACCACCCCCAATCGATATCATCATCCTCCACCGTCGCATCACTACACCCACCGATGAATGGATCATCACTCCAAACTCTCCCTGAGGGGTCCAAGAAATGAATCTCCCTATGTGTTAGTAGTGATGCCACCACTACTCTGCTCCGCTGCCACTAATATGCCCCACACAATGGTGAAGAACCCTTGGCTCCATACAAGGCATTGTCTAGTGGAGTGCCAATGCCACATCCTCCAACAAGCTCCTACCAAAGTATGTTGATCACCCCATGACCCTACGAACAAATGTCGTACCAAGAAATCCCAAGGAGTCTTCCCATAAACTAGTTGGCCACTGGAGCTACTCGAAACTCCCCTAGCGAATGTGCACGCTCAACTGCTAGGCCAACTGTACCCTCCAAGACATAGTCGATCGACCTGCCTGGAAAACGATAGGTAGTCCCACCTGTATCCCAATACCAGTCTGTGGTTCTTGTATTCCCAGTGCCTGGAAACTCCTGCTGAACTACACTCGGGTCCACCACCATCTCCAAAACCCACTCCACTGGGTACCAACTCAAAATATCTCGCCATCCAACCCCAATATGCAGATGTTGCACCCTGTGCAACTCTGATCGTCTCATCCCACTATCCAAGTCAACATATGAGATCTGACTAGGTGGCTCCATCTCTCTCTCTCCAATCGGAAGAGGTGACCCAACAATGTTGCTAGCCCCGTTTATGTATGCCTAAAGGGGACTGCTCTGACACTCCAATGTGCCCTCTAGTTGTACCATTAAGTAATCCAACCATTCCCCAATGTGGGCCAACTTGGCCGTTGACTCGGCACAGACCACACTCATGCCCTCCAGCACCTCGTTCTGCAACAAAATAGCCTCTCATACTGATCTGTCCTTCCCTTTAAAAGCTAGAAGGTTGTCCTAAGGCTGACGACACTATTGTGTGTGACCATCGTTCAATACCTCTATATCTCCTAGGACCTCATCAAAGGTGGATACATCTCATGGTACCTCACCCATTTGTCGCGTGCTGCTACCACCCGAAGACTCGAACACTACCCCGATCATCACCTCAATGGATGGCACTACTGGGGTAGGCTCTACTCTCTCTACTAGGATGTCAACCGACATGGTCAAGGAAGTCTCCAACACAAGTGACCCCTGCGTCATACTGGATGTATCCACATGCTCCCCATGATCCTGTGTGCCCTGATCCTTCAAGTGCGAGGTAGCCATTCTAATGGCTTCCCCCTCTGTTACTCAGTTAAGCTAGAAAAAGGTTTCCAACTTTCCCACCCAATCTCGAGCCATGCACTCGGTGGATCCATCATACTTGGGAAAAGGTGTCCTCCCAATGGTACGTTGCAACTCTAAGCCCTGCGTGGTAGACCCCCCATTGTTCCTACTTTTTTCATCCTGCTTGAGCTGGCAGTAATCTCTGAAGGACAAAGCTGCTCTTAAGTTTTTCCCCATGGAATGCCATTCTCGAAAATAATCTCCCATGGGTATACGATCATGTCGCCTACCTTGCTCACTCGGTACTGACGGTAAAAATGTAGGCAGCGTGGTCCTGGTTGGCCTACTGAAGGCTAGTGGGTGAGTGGCTATTAAAGGTTGGTCACACTGTTGTGAGACCCCTGAAGTCTCCCCAACTAGGGACTCATGATGGATGCTCTTATTCCTATTTTGTTGCTTGATTCCTTCCAACATTCCCTTTTGTCCTTTGGCTAAATCATTTAAGGCCTTTAAGATGCTACCAAATGTTGTTTCCCCTTTGCTCCTTGACTCCCCCATATTTGCCACCTCTACTGGCCTTGGTGGGTAATGTTCTGCCTACCCTCCTCGTTCATGGGAAAAGATCCCCACAGCTGAGCCAAGAACGAAGCTCGGATACCACTGTAGTATCCCCAAAAGGGAAAATGACAGTAATGCAACCAACAATAGACTAAAAATTGCAGCAAGTAAAATCACGCTATTAACACATGAAAACTGGAGCCAAAAACATGATCTGATCCATTTTATTAATGTCGGAAATGAGTACAATAATGGTGCTGGAATGGGTGCACCTAGACCTGCTCAAGGCAGGCTGGAGTACATCTCAAATCAGGCGGGATTGTTTCTCTTGAAATGGCTCTGATGCTATGTTGCGCTGCCCAGAAATGTTGCTGCTTGCTAACTTCGGATTGCTAGTTGGGTTGTTTCCCCTAATGAGAAAATTCTGCCAAATTAACCTTGGCTTCCCCTCAATAAACCCAAAAAAAACCAGAAAGGATTTGTCCTAGTTTTGATCTCGAAAATTGGCCCTCTTGGTTTTGACTCACCCGCTACTGGGCAATTCGGTCCTCCTAGAAATTCTGCAACTAGAGACCACCAAAATGCCTAGAAATTTCCTGTTAGGAACCTCTACGCCTCCCGACTAAGTGTCCTCCAAAATCCCCTCTCACTTCTCACCTCATGGAGCAACCTCCCAACTGAACTGCGTCCTCCACTGCGCAGTCTTTGCGTCCTCTACGCAGTCCCTGAAGCGAAAATGCTTCTCCTGTAATCTTTGTTGTGAAATGCCCCTCCAAAATGGTACGACTCCTCTCCTGAGCGGGCACTCGAAGTCCCCTGAGGTAGAGGTTGAGATCTCCACCTGAAGACCTCGTGTGCTAAACAACACTACAGACTTGGCACCCGGCACAAGTGTGTTATGTCAAGAAGACAATCAAAATAGAAGTCGAATGAATGAGGAAATGAGCTGCCTTCACTTCCTTTTATCACTTGAGCTCCCAATGTTCCCTTTGTCCCACCATGGACTGAGCAGTCCCCTCATCCAGCCACTCACTACACTGCCCCATAGAGCCTCTCCCATGCTGCCACCTAGGGAGGTGCCTCCAAATCGAATGTTGGCCACATGGACCCCACTAAGGCTACAATTTTTCCTTGTGAACTATAGGAGTAGGTTGTAGTTTTTCCCTTAATTATTAATTGTGGGTCTCGACCCAACTTATTTCTGCTTGACATTAGCAACATCAAAATTTATCAAAATTTAATATCCTAATTAGCAAAATTGCTAAATGGGGATATTACAAATTTGCATGGACAGAAAACATCACCCAACAACCATTTGAATTCCTGGAGGAGGGCCTGCGTCATTCTGTCTATGAACTATGTAGTACTTTGTTGAGGCAACTTGTGGGGTGGCTTGCGAAGGGGTTTGACAAGTTGGGGCTACTTGGAGTTGTATTGGAGGGGATTGTGGGGGGTTTTCTAGCATTTTGGTGGAGTAGCAAACGCAGCATTTGCTACAGGTTACATCTTTTACTTGTGAAGGAGGGCCAAGCATTCGGGGGTCAATTTTGGAACATCAAAACTAGGAGTCTAGGACAAACCCTTTCTAGGTTTTTTTGGGTTTATTGACTAGAGGCCAGGATTAATTGTTAAATTTAAGCAACTGCGGTCAAATTCCACCTTGGACAGCTCAAATGACAAATATGATGATTACGTAGAATTCCTCTTTTCGAGAGGACCAAAATCGACCTAAAGATCAGTTCGTTTGAATAAGCAGAAGTTGGTTTTTTAATTTATGTGCCCACTCATGTATATTGGATTAGGTCGGCCCTATACACATATACCAATGGTCAAGTCGGCCTCAACATCATGTGAACCCTCATGGAAGCCTAAAAATAGAAGAGACCTCAAGCTCATTTGGACACGTTGATCAAGCTCTCTCCTTCTCTTCTATTTTGTCTTGGCTCGCATAGGTTTGAGGGAAGAAGCTCGCACAAGTGTCCGAAGCTACAGGGTCACAGCTCGTACGAAGCTAGTGTTTCTGGTATTCGAACGCAGGCACAGAACTAGGACTTTTCATCCCTAGCCCCGTGCATGATATGGGTATGGTAGCGTCCAGGGACCCATAGACGCAGGAACAAAGGCCTACGGTAGCATCTAGGGCCCCAAAAGGCAGATCGAGCCTTCAAAACCCATAAACGCAGGCACAAAGGTATATGTTACCGGTCATGGACCCATAGTCGCAGGCACAGAGGCCTATGGTAGCATCCAGGACTGTCATAGACGTTGGAACAACTCTTCCTCCATGCGTCCGAGACTCAAAGATGAATCTACAGTACTCTGAAGTTTCCACTCAATGACAGTAGTGTTCAACAGTATGCTACAGGCGGTGACAGTATACTACAGTCATCAGAATCATGGTTTTGATGTTTAGATGCATTTCATGGATATTCTAGTCGATGTGAAGATATGGATCATTGTATTCTCTTTTACTGAATCATTTGATGACAATCTATGAGAAGAAGAATTTTCAAGGGTTTTCCCCATATTGGGTTTTGCCCTAGTCTCCAACCAATCCTAGTGTCTTTGTGTGCATATTTTTCTTCCCATGTTCCTTTATGTTCTGCTACATTGATGATGATGTTATTGTTCTTTCCACATAATTGCATATGTTGATGAATAATGATGTAAATCTGAATAATGTTATGATGTTATGGGGTGAATTCACTTAATGTGTTAATGAAAAAATACAATTATCAAAGCAAAGAACAATATAACCCTATAAAAAATTTATATTAATTTGGTAGAATTTTCTAGGCAGATTTGACGGGTCAAACAGGAATCCCAACTCAGCTTAGCAGCTAGAGGAGCTAGGGGAAATTGGGCCGAAATTTCAAGGTCAACATTTGGCCAATTCCTTCGTGGGTTTTTGTGGGTTATTGGGGAGCCCTGGGTTAATTTCCTAAAATTTTCTGAGGAACGGAGGCAGCCCTAGTAGTTATTATTTGCAGCCAGCGGTGCAGTTTTCACTAAGACAGCGGAGAGATTGTTTAGAACATCCACATTGCATGTTAGAGCAGCTAATTGCATCACATGGATATTGTTAGCTTGCATGGGGCAAGCCTAGGTGCATGTTTTTTATCTTACTTTTGTACCCAGCAATTATATCAATAAAATGGCTCAGCTTAGCACAAATTTTGGCATTTTCTGGTTGTTTAATGTGTTGTAAATTCTGTACGCATTTTTGCTATATTTGCTTTGTATATCATTTTAACTTTCCAATAAGAATATTAGAGTGGTATCAGAGCATGATTTTGGCCAGTTGTGGGTCTAAATCACACTAATGCTCAAGTGCTATTGTGGGCTAGAATTCCAGAGGGTAAAACACTAGTCCCACGTTATTCTCGAGATTGGACCTGTGCCCAAAAATGTCTCAGCAGGAGAAATTTGAAAATTTTACTAGGAACCTCGAGAGACTGGTGGGGCAACTCGAAAAGTGAGTGTCAGCAAGGCAAGCAAGAAGAAAAAGTATTTTCGACCTACAGATGAGGAAAATAAGAGGAGCATGATTATTGAATGAAATGCTAGTATCAAGACTACAAAGACAAAGATGGGAGGTAGAGGTGGTAACAAGATCAGAGAGAACATACCCATTGAGAAGGGAGTTCATCTAGACACATTCCACCCAATTCAACATAAGGCTAATGGCACACAGGGGGAGCACTAGGATACACCTAGTGTGAAGCAGGAGTCACCCGTGTTGGAGTTTCCATTGGTAGCCCCAGTAGACAAATGGGAGGAGGCAATTGATCAAACATCCATTAATGAGGCATACCGATCTATGACAAGGCTTCAGAACGACAACCACCTACAGCTGACTGATGAGCATGTATTGCACGTTGGGTTGTCTATGGAGGAGCAGTTGAAAGCTCAAGCCGAGCCCATGATGGAGGAGGATGTGCCGCCATCCTTTGGGCTAGCCATTGATGAGGGGTAGCATAGAGACCACACATTGGGATTTCAGCACAATTCTCTTCAGAGGCGCACTGACGGGATCTACAACGTTATCAGCCCACCCCTACACATTGGATTGAGAGAGGCGGAGTTGTCTATACATACCAGAGGGGATGACCATGCTAGCAGCACTATTGGGTCACCTTTGCCCATTGGAGAGAGAGAGACAAAGCTACTGTGAAAATTTCTTAATATTACTTACCCTACTATTAAATCTGGTTATACTTCTCCTACTTAATCAAGTTATTAATCTGAAATTTAAGTATTAACATCGAAGTAAACATGTTGTAACATTATTTGTTTTTGATAATTTAGCATGGTAGTTTAAAAAATAAAAAATAAAATGCTAAGTTAGAACATGGATTAAAAAGAAAATTTAAAAAAAAAAACATGTTAGGAAAAGTATATTTTATTACATCCATGTTAGAAAAAATAATAGGATAGTTTTCTCTAAATAAAGGAGGCAAAAGAAAAAATGTTAGAGAAGCATCAAATAAAAAATTTAATGCTTTAGTGTTTAAAATAATAATGGCTGCCTATTTAAATGCGCCACATTTTCAAAATGTAAAACTTTAATTCATGTATGTTTAAACGTTTGAAAGGGGGTTTGATATTGATTGATTAATTTGATATATATAAATGCGCATATGGATTTTATTATAAGGTCGCTAAACGACAAAGCAGTCAAATCAAATAAAGATAAAGCGCTTGCAATTTTGGACGGTAGATCTCGAGCTCCCTTCAGATCTACGGTGGAGATCAACTTCCCACCCCCTCTGCCTGTTTCTTGTTAACGCGAGAGGGGGGGGGTTCCAAACTCCGAATTTAATGGTCGTCCTTTTCCGCGACGTGGAAACACCATGTAACTTCGTACCCCCTCCCTCCAAGAACAACACGATTTTCAACAGGAAACCCTCAGGGGGGTTATGCAAAGACCCTTCAGGGGCAGCGGAGTGACTGCGTTACCCAATCTGGGTTAACGCAGTCCCTTCCGGAGTAACGCTAAGGGTTTGAGGGGCTTCAGAGACTGACGCAGAGGCTTTCAGGGGCAGCGTTGGGGTTTCTAGGCCCTAATCTTGGCTGAGTTTTGGAAATCTCGTTTGACGGTGTGAATCGGTCATTACTTTGGCCCTAGATCAGCCAGTGAGTTGTAGATCTAGTATTTTCTCTCTCGAGTTTTCCAAATCTAGAACCCAAATTTGTGTCTTCAGAAATATTCTTAATAATAAGACCCTCCAACAGCCAGAGGCCAGTTTTCCCACATTGGGTTTTTCCGGGGACTATTTGTCCAGAAATAACTATCACTTTGTCAATGTGTGCATGTGCTTATTCTAGATCTGGATTGGTAGAGATCTGTTATGTGTTTTGCTTCGATTTTAACTTGAATTTATTCAGTTAATAACTTGTCTAAGTAAGAGGAGCATAATGGGATTAACAATAATAATTTCTACATAAAATATAAGATTCAGAAATTTCTACATGGTATCAGAGCAATTGTAGATCTAGGAGGGTCACTAGCAAGAGAATCTAAAGGAACTAGCTGCCGAAAGCAGCAAAAACTCAGATCTGAAGGCACAACACAGTTTTCAGTAGCAGATTCACGCAGAGGGAAGGGTGACGCTGTCCAGCGCTGTGTCCTAGCAAGCCCACGCAATAAATGCATAGAGGCAGCTCAGAAACAACGTTGGTTTAGTCTGAAGCCAGCCAGTGTGATTCAGATCTGAATCTATCAGATCCAGAAAAGATTGCAGAAATTCAGAAGAGTTGGTGGGGTTAAAATTCTGAAGTCTTCAGATTTTTAGCCTTAGCACAAGTGACAAAGAGTGGGAGGAGATCAGCTTCTCAGAAAGTTTCTTGCCAAAGGAAACTTGCAATTTGATTAGAGGATCAAAGAAGAAGCTGAATCATAATTGATTTGGTAGATTTCCAAGGAGGGAAATCAAATGTCAGAGGGAGCAGAAGGCACCTATTTCACCAAGGGCCTTAGATCCATTTCTCTAGCAAAGAGAAAAGGAATTTCTGACACATTCTAAGCAGATGGCCCCTCATGGACTGCGTGATCAGTATAGGCTAGATGGCCTTTCCAACTTTTCAGTTTAGAAGGCAAGGATCCTGATTGTCCTTGAGGCATATAATCTAAGAGACCATGCAGAGCACACTTTGGCCACACCGACAAATGCGGATCTCCTTCAGAAGCATAAGGAAGTTGCTGGGCATGCAAAGCGGCTGATTATGGATAGTATCAAGGACCATATTGTACCACACATAGCTGAGAAGAAGACAACTAACGAGATGTGGAAGGCCTTGACTTCCCTATATGAGGGAAAGTTTGTCCAAAGAAAAATGTTGTTGGAGACCCAAATGAGGTCATTCATGATGACCAAGGGAGAAGACATGGAACACTTTCTCTTCAGATTGCAGTCAATCAGAGATCAACTGATTGGAACGGGTGCAACAGTGGAGGATGTTGTGTTAGTCAACACTGCCCTCAATGCAGTCACGGATGAGTGGGAAACCTTTGTCCAAAGTATCTTTGGCAGTGCGGACCTCCAAAATTGGGACAGCTTGTGGTCAATTTTGCGTCAAGAAGAACTTTGCAGATTCACCAAGAGGCAGCACAACCCAGGATTGAGCAAAGTGAAGAAGGAAGATGACGAAGATGGAGCCTTGGCATCAAAGAAGCAGCAACAAAAGAAGAAGGATTTTTCAAAGATCAAGTGTTTCCAGTGTGGTGAAATGGGACATTTTGCCAACCATTGTCCAAAGAAGAAAAGGGACAAGGAAGCATCTTCTTCCAAGGTGGTTGTGGCAGATGATGGGTTAGGAGATGATGCAGTCATGAGTGCTCATGAACCATGGAGGTGGGATGACATGGATATGTAGAGGAGCTACATAGAAAGTGGCGAGATACTTGAGCAACTCATCTCTTGGATCACATGCGAGCTACGACAGCCTTAAGACAATAGCGGGACAAGTGGAGCAGTGGGTGCATAGATCACAGATGAGGCAGAAGCAGAGGCAGATCTGAAGGCTGGGAGGAGCAGCGTAGAAGCAGTAGCAGCGCAGAGGCTGATGTGACTTCAGCAGCGCAGTGCAGAACTTTTCTCGTTGGGAAACCAACGGTCGTGATCTAATCTTGATTCACGAGCTAAGATTAAAAGAAAGCTTGATCCGTGTGACTTAAGTCATTTCCATCACATGTTTAAATAATTACCTTTAATATTTTAATATTCCTAAGTAAGACTTAGGGTCCTTACTTTAAAATATTAATTAAATAATTTTCTCCCAAACTAGATGGAATTTCTCAAATCCCTTTCTGGGTCTTGGTTATCTCATGTACTCTAGTCCCTCCACAAATTTTGGGAGCTACAGCACATCCAAAGCTACCCCAACAATCCACAAATCTCAACAACTACCTAATCAGATCTCATATGTCGACTTGGATAGTGGGATGAGACGATTGGAGTTGCACAAGGCGCAGCATCTGCATGTTGGGGTTGTTTTATGTGTAGGCGTTCTGTAATATCCCTTTTCAGGGATATCTCTCAAACACAACAAACTCCAACCAGAGATGGACTGGGAGGGCCTTTACTAGATATGTCACCTCTGAAAAGAGGGTGAGATCTGGAGGCTACCTGGCCCTTTCCAGACCCTGTCTAAGAGTATGGGGTAAACACACCAATTGGTATACTAACAGTAATGCTCAGATAGATAAAAATAACAGTAGTGCAAGCATATAATAGCGATGTAGACATAAACAGATACTCAAGAAATATAGATAGAATGCCAAGCCATTTTATTATACTGAGAATAGAAATGAGTACAATATGCGATCAGAGTGATGGCGCCTAGACTTGCACCAGGCAAGTGAAGAAAAGCTCTCAGAATGATAGAGAAATGGCTACAAACTAATCTGCGTCCAAACTGCTAGAGAACTGTTGTGCTGCTGCTACTGCTGGGATCACATGAAGATTTGGGGCTGCTCCCCACCTCAGAAAATGTTGAAACTCTGGAATCAGCCTCTACTCATCAAAACCAGAAAAGCCCAAAAAGCTTTTCGCAAATAGCCGACCACCGAGAAACACCTCCTTGGGGATCTATGCTATCCCTCGAGACTTTGCGCTGCCCCTAAAGAGAACACTCCAAAATACAGCCTCAAACTCCACCAAAAATCTCCAATGGGGAAGGGTTGGCCCTTTTCTTTATCTCAGAGCCTGAATCCTCTGAACAAGATCAAACCAAACTCCCCACCAAGTGAACTGCGTCCTCCCTCTCAGGACTGCGCAGTCTCTAGAAGACAAGTTCCTCCACAAACAAAAAACTCGATCCTCCCACCAAAATATTGAAGAGAAAACCTCACCCGAGCAGGCACTCGAAGTCCCACGGGGCTGAGGGTGAGATTTCCGAACGGAGACACTCGTTGCACTAAACAATGCTGCAGACAGGCTAAACAGCCAGCGTGCTCAAGAAGTCGAATGACCAGCTCAATATCATAACATCGAATGCCCCAAATGAGGAGGCTCTCCTCCTTATATAACGTTGGCCTCTCTCTCTCAAACCCTAGGCCTATCATCCAACGTAGCCTCCTTGGCCCCCACACTGCCAACTCAACCTGCGCTGTCTCTCCAAGTGTTCACGTGGGCCCCTTCCTTACATGGTCCTTTTGCCCCCCTTGGTTCACTTAAGTTACAACGTTGTGCTACTAGGGAGTGAACTTTTATTTCTAAAGTGAGTTATGTCCCCCTCTACTCACCTTTTATTTATAAAATAATTGTATAAGGCAAAATTGAGCAAAATCGAATATTCCAATTAGCCATTGCTAATTAGGAATATTACAGTCTCCCCCGGCAAAATGTTGCTTGTCCTCAAGTAACTAAAGTGATTGATGCTGCAAAATTTTATCGCTCTCCCAAGTGGCATCCTCATCCGGCAAATTCTTCCACCTCACCAAGAATTCTCAGACCGTCCTGCTCCGTAGCTGCCTCTCCCTGGTATCAATAATGCCCTCTAGCTGCAACACCAAATGCCCCTCATCATCCGTGGGTGGTAGCTCATCTGTCACTGTCACCTGCTGCCCCAATGCCTTCTTCAGGCATGATACATGGAAAATGTTATGAATCTTGCTGCCTTGGGGCAGCTCCAACTCATATGCAACCTATCCAACCCTGCGTATCACCCTGTATGGCCCATAAAAGTGGGGCTTGAGCTTCTCAGCTCCCTTCTGCTTCAGTGACGACTGTCGGTATGGCTGTAATGGTAGGAAGACCAAGTCCCCTACCTCAAACTGTCTCTCCACCCGACCCCGGTCAGCATACAGCTTCTGTTGGTTTTGTGTTGTAGCCATATTATCCTTGAGAGCTCGGAGAATATCCTGACTCTCTTGAATCCAAATCTTGGCTCTCGGAGCCTTGCTAGCACCAAACATCACATCAGCAAAAGATAAAGAATGATATCCATATAAAGCGTAGAATGGAGACATATCAATGGACATGTGATGTGTGTTGTTGTAGCAGTACTCCCCCAGATGCAGCCACTTCAGCCATGCTCGCTGCTGCCCACTGACATAGTTACGCAAGTAGCCCTCCAGCCACTTGTTAACTATCTCTGTCTGCCCGTCCGTCTGTGAGTGATAATTGGTACTCGGTGTCAACTCTGTCCCCACCAACCGAAAAAGTTCCTGCCAAAATCCGCCCATGAAGTGGCTGTCCCTGTCACTGATGATGGTCTTAGGAAGACCATGTAGCCTGACGACCTCTCTGAAAAACAGCTCGGCCACCTGCACTACTGAGTAGTGTGCGGATATGGCGAAAAAGTGTGCATACTTTGTTAGTCGATCAACGACGACAAAGATACAATCCTTGCCTTGTGCCCTGCACCATGGGCAACTGTAGAGACCTTGAGTTTTAATTTCCTAAATTTTATACTTAATTTCAGAGAATTTCAGAGTTTTTTGGAGAGAGAGACTTAGCTAAATCAACTAACAGGGAATCACTGCTACAATTATCAGACTGTTAATGAATACAATTTAAGACATCCTTTCAGCATGAATGAATCTAAACAGATATAAATATAAGTCAGCAGTAATACGATTTGATGCAGAGCAGTAATGAAATTTCAATTTTTGCAGAAGGAACTAATCAAAATATGGGAAAATACCTGGAGTATAGCTGATGATTTTAATGGTGGTTCTCCTCCTGTGATGCTGTGGACAGTTGAACAGTTCACCGAAACAATCAAGTCCTCCCAGCCAATCCGGGAACAATCCCAGACCCAGAGGATGTCTCCTCTGCCCCCGTGCCCAAATTTCCAAGAAGAACAAAGACTCCCCCTCAGTACAAACCCTTTCTTATCATCCTCTCACTTGGTAATCCCTTCAAGTTCAGAAAAAGAAAAGACCCCTTCCTCCTTCGAATCAATTTCCTTATATAAATTTCTCCACCGCCAAACATCCTATCCCACCGCCTCTTTTCCATTAAGAGAAGATATTTTTTTTTATAGGAAGGTACGAATGTCATTTAAGGAGATGTCAGAAGCATTAAAGAGGAGGTGATCTTATGGCTATCCAATTTGTTGGAATATACAGCTGAATTTAGAGTACCTTTATGATTAAGGCTTATGTTAGAATATTTAACTCAACTATGTATATATATATTTTAATTAATTCAAATTTTATTTTCTTTTCATTAATCCTTTTTATATACCTTATACTAAATTAATATGAATTTTAATCTGAAACCTTAATATTAATTTCTAACTCAGGAAATCTTGATATTAGTAGTTAGGTGTACTAGTGCGATGTGTGCGAGATAGGCAGGTGTAGCTATCAAATGTCTATATCGTACACACGCTAATATCATTGTGTATAACTCGGGAACGGGTTGTTACATACTTCCTCTCTTCAAATTTTCTTTTTTATATATAAATTCTAGGATCGATATCATAAATATCAAAGTATTTTGAAAATGTAGAGGTTGTTATATGGGTAACAATTGGTTATGAACAATATAGATGCATATGCTGTAATATGTGTAAGAGTATTTACATTGCAGATTATGTACCAGTGATTATCATGCAGAAAGACAGATTACCGAAGCAATCTACGTGATAACAGATTTCCAAGAACAGTTGAGACTCCCTGAGATCCCACGATAGGGTGTTGACCCTGGTGCTACTGGGAGGAGCGGAGGTGTTGCCCACCGTTTATCCTTCAATTACCTGGAGTCATGGGAGGACTGTGCGAGTCACACTCCCCTAGACATGTGATGATGACTGTCGGATGCCTACAAGCATGTCAGGTCGACGTAATCGACACTAGCATCCTTAAGGTCTATCAATGGATCAGTAAAACTGATGCCATGGCATATTCCTGTAGAGGAGGGATAGGATGGGAGTGGAAGAGATTAGGAAGGATAGGATGATTTTAGAATAGTTTGGAGACTCGAATGAGATGGGAAGTAACAATTAAATTACCGATACATACTTATTCAAACAGAAATGGATGAGACTAAGTGGATGAAACTACGTTGTATCCTTGTGAGAGATTGTTTGCATTATGTATCCTCATGTAACACCTTCAGCAAACATCTCATTAGGATGATCCATGATGCACATGTCCTATTCTTCATGGATGAATTGTTTTGGGCCAGCTTGTTCTTCGTTGTTAGAGGGACCTTCTTTGGAGGATTGCTCTTCACTTTGCCATTGGAGGGCAATGATTTTGCAGCCCAAGATCAGCATACACTCTACACTTGTCATGAGTGGAGAGAAGGACAGCATGGGGTAAGCTATGATGCTTGCCAAGATCAAATTTTCAGCCCACCTTCATTACCGGAGCTTGAGGTGGAAGGAGATTTTCAGGAGTTGCCTTGTCGGGAGGTGGCTCATTTTGTTTGGATGATTTCTTGGGGATGGAGGATCCACATGAGAGAGATGTTCCTCACTTCATGCCTTGAGTGTAGAGAGGTGATGAGCTGGTACACAGTCGATGGGACAGCTTACACCATGACAGATATAGCACAGCCAGAGTCATGGTCTTCATCAGTCATAGCTAGAGGCAGTGCACAGTCAGAGCCATGGAACTTGGGCTATTATTGGCCATGGTGGCGATGGGATCCAGGAGGATTGTTGGTTGGCTGGTACCATGAGAGATCAGTTTGGGATCCTGGCATTGAGAGATCCCTTCATATCAGGATGATGCAGAGTACAGGGGAGATTCAGTGGCACATCTGGGACCCAGGCATATTTTGCAGTATCGGTGGAGAGCATCCGCTAGGAGGAGACTTGCTCAGGAAGTTGCTTGAGGGCAAGCAACATTTTGCCGGGGGGGACTGTAATATTCCTAATTTGCGACAACAAATTGGAATATTCTATTTTGTTTATTTTGCCACCCATAGTTTGTAAATAAATAAAAAGTGAGTAAAGAGGGTCTAAACTCACCTAAATGAAATAAGACATCCACCTAGTAGCACAACGTTGTGACTTAAGTGGGAGTCAAGGGGGGACCCAACACCACGTGGAGGAGGGGGCCTATGTACACTCTAGAAGTTTCTCCAAGCTTCTGTGGAGATAAGGATGAGGATGTGGAGGAGAGAGAGACGCTACATTGGGTTTTGGAGGGAAACCAACACTATAAAAGATGAAGGAGCCTCTTCATTTCATTCATGCTTGGATTCTTGGATTATTGATTATTGAGTGAGACATTTGTCTTTCTTTGGCACGCTGGCTGTTTAGCCCGTCTGCTACACTGTTTAGTGCAACCGAGTGTCTCCGTGCGGAGATCTCACCCTTAGCCCCGGGGGACTTCGAGTGCCTACTCGGGCAAGGTTATTTTCTTAGCATCATCCTCCAGGATAGCGTTATTGCTGCAGCAGCGTAATACTGTGTTGTAGGGTGTTGGCGTGGTGACTTCACAACACCACTTCCTTCTCTTGTTTTTTAGAGGGAGAGCCTCTCTTTTCTTTGGAGGATCGGATTGGAGGACTTGGAGCTGATTTGCAGATCTTGGCACTTGGCCAAAGAGTTTTATCCCACTACTGCGCAGTCCCTCTCAGTATCTGCGTTATTTTCATGGAGGGTTTGCGGGTTGATTTGTGGGGAAGATCTCAAGTGTAAGGATCAGCCTTCCACTTGGAGATCCATTGGAGGAGGTCTAATTCAGTTTGTGCATCATCTTCAGCCTTCTCTATTGTGTTCTAGATTGAGTTGCAGCTGCTGCCCAGCAACTCCGGCATTTTTTCCATTTTGTGTGTTTCAGCCAATCCCTTGGAGGATTGAGGTATTTTTGCTTGTAAGGGTTAGAGCTTGCTCCCCTATTGTATTTGAGCCATATATTGTCATATCCATGTGTTGACATCAGTTTGCAGCAGTATTCTATCATATACAGCATTTTTCTTAGTCTGGGGTTTATGCAGAAATAGCCGTACTTTTCATGTTTATGTACATGTGTTGTGGAGGCTCGCATTTCTTCTCTTGAGAGGTTGTTTCCTCAAGATTTGTACTCTCTTCTGCTGCTATACATTATTATTGGCTATATATGCATCTTCTGTCTCACGGCTACTGCAGAAAACGCTGTAGGGTTTCCGGATTATTTTCTTGTCTTGCGGCACCTCTATCTTGAGGGGTTTTCTATATAAAATTTCTGTTTAACCTTGCTAAGAGCCTATGCCTTGTACCCAAAATCATTCTCTAATTATTCATAGTGTTATACATCATATTCCTTCAGAAAATACGCTGCCCTTGCTTCAGCAAATTTCTGCATACTCAAAGTCTTGGGCAATCAAGGTTTTTCTTGACTAGTCGGGAAGGAGGAACTGTTTAACATAGCAAAACGCCTTTGTTTGAGCTGAAATTCGACATGGAAGTCCCTCTTGACCTATTCTAACATATTCCAGAACCTTGACCCGTCATTTTACGCAGATTTCCTTATTCACTCATTTTAGGGCCAAAATCCTCACTTTTCCCCACCTTTTTGCCCTTAAAAGCTGAGTAAAGGTTGCTGCTAATATTTATTTTGGTTGCTGAACATTTTCAGAAGATATAATATGATAGCTGAAGCCCTCATACCTGAAGAATGCGTTTTTCAAGCATGATCTGCTGAAGAATCCATTTTTGGGATATTACAGTGGTATCAAAGCATAGTTCTGGCTCAGCCTGTGGAGCTAACTATCTATGGCAAATATGAGGATCACAATGCCTACATTCTTACCTGAAGTACCGAGGCAACAGGGTCGTATACCTCTTGAAGATTATTTCAGAGAATGGAAGTCCATGGGGGAAGACTTACAAGCAATTTTGCCCTTCAAAGATTATTGTCAGCTCAGAGAGGATGGAGTTTCTAGCATACAGAGTTCAGATTTGCAGCGTAATACTGGGAGATCACCTCTTCCCATGCATGAGGGATCCACTAGTCCCTGTGAGTCTAAACCCAAGAGGACCAAAACGGTGAAAAAGGATAGTTATTTCTTTTTCAGATCCAGAAAAGATGCATCCACTGTTGAGGAGGTCAAGAAGGTTGAAGAAAAAGAAAAGGAAGTACCATGCGCTTCCAATTCTAATCGAGAAGAAGAGATCACATCACCTCTTGAGGAGGCTTGTGAAAACGGTGTCACAGTCATGGAGGAGCAGCCACATGCATCAACAGTTGGGGCAGCCAACACTTTTGAGGACGGGACTCTTGTAGACCAAGGGTCAAATCTCATTGCTACTATAGAGCAGCCTGGTTGCACTGCGCTTTGCAACATGGATGAAGGGGAGCTCTCAAGGAGAGATCTCACTATAGATGCACTTCAACACACTATGGAACACAATGATTTGGTTCCCTTCTCACAAGAGCAGATAGAAGATGGAGGACATCTTCAGATGGATAACATCTCTCATGCTTGTGTTGGACATCCCTTGAGCCATACACATCATGATGGGGGGTTTTTGCCTACCACCTATTTGATTCTTGATAGGGTCTCATTGATCCTTGAGAAGTTTATATTTCAAGATCCCATGAAGTGCAAAGTCAGAAACTTGATTTGGGAGGATGGTAGCCCTCATGGGAGGAATACTAGGATGAGGAGAAGAAGAAGGCATCCACAAGTGATTGAGTGGATGTGGTTGATGAGCAAGGAGCTAGGAGGCTACTTGCAGATCTATGACACCAGGCAGCAGGAGGCTTGGCTGCGCTGGTTACTCTTGAAAGAGTTTGGCCATCACTTGGCAAACACTCTTCCTAAGAGTAGAAGGATGGGGAAAAGATGGATGGATACTTGCATCATTGAGCAGCATAGAGTATGGATGCATGGTGTTGATGTGTTACTCATATCATTCATTGTGTCTTCATCACATGAGTTGTATGATGGAGGTATGGGGAGGCAACACAATGTCTTGTTGCTTGGTTTGTTCCTAGGAGAGCAAGGGCAGATTTGCTCTCACACTTTGTATGATGTTGCAAGAAGAGGGGATGGCACTATCTCCTTGATCTTTGATGATGGCTTGGAAGCACTTCCATCTTGGGAAGTATTCCACATTTGATGCAGCATTATAGGAGGAGTCTTTGACAAGGAGCATGTCAAAGAACAGAGCTTTGTATTGACAAGAGCTTACTTGCATGAGCTCACAGCGCTGTCACTTGGGAGCAGAAACTTATGGATAAAGTGTGCCCAGCAGAGATATGGTGGATCTATAACCCATAGGTCCCAGGATCACTTCATATTTGTAGCACTTAGAGGAGGTAATGATGATAGAGACATTTATCACTATGGCATATTCTTCTTAACTTGGATTTCCAAGCATAAGGAGGATTATCTTCTTGTAGCACATGGTTCATTCTTCTTCATAGCATGCCAAAACACTATGGAGGACTCATTTATGGATCCATGTACCATCTTACTTCCAACATATGGTGAGGAGTTTGTCTATACATTCATTGATTTGCACACTCTTGCCATTCCTATGCAGTGCATTGCTTCACAAGGGGGCAAGCTTGTCATATTGCTCCATGAGTTTTATTGGGCCAATCTACATGATGGAGGCAACCATCTCTTTTGTAGCTTTGGGAAAATGTTTTATCACCTCATGTATGTTCATTTGCAACACTATATCATGTATCATATGAAGACATGCATGGTTAACATAAACATTTTGCCTTGTACTCTTATCAAGCAGCAACTTGTAAAACTGCGCTGTACTTGTTGGGGAAGCTGTTGGTACCTCTTTTCATCACATGTAACCTTCAGCGTTTCCTTCATTTTGCTGCTAATCATGTCTCCATTTGCTGATATAGATCAGATTTGTATGGGAGGCTTGATTATGAGGGAGACACATGAGTTGGATGTGTCTTTGAGTGGGAAGAATTCTCACATTATCTGCACTACATGTTCTAATGGGAGCATGGGAGGAGGCATGGCCACCATTACTACATATGTGTTCTCTTTTGGGGTGGGCCATGAGATTGATATTCATCCATTGTACAGCCATGGGCAAGTGTTTGGTCTTATGTTGTTGTCATATTCAACCATTTACTATCCATTAGTAGATGTGATGAATCTTGTACATTGCTTTCCATGTAATTTTCTGAAGTTGCAGTGGATGAGACTACGTTGTATCCTTGTGAGAGATTGTTTGCATTATGTATCCTCATGTAACACCTTCAACAAACATCTCATTAGGATGATCCATGATGCACATGTCCTATTCTTCATGGATGAATTGTTTTGGGCCAGCCTGTTCTTCATTGTTGGACGAACCTTCTTTGGAGGATTGTTCTTCACTTTGCCATTGGAGGGCAATGATTTTGCAGCCCAAAATCAGCATACACTCTGCACTTGTCATGAGTGGAGAGAAGGACAGCATGGGGTAAGCTATTATGCTTGCCAAGACCGGATTTTCAGCCCACCTTCATTACCGGAGCTTGAGGTGGAAGGAGATTTTCAGGAGTTGCCTTGTCGGGAGGTGGCTCATTTTGTTTGGATGATTGCTTGGGGATGGAGTATCCACATGAGAGAGATGTTCCTCACTTCATGCCTTGACTGGAGAGAGGTGATGAGCTGGTACACAGTCGATGGGACAGCTTACACCATGACAGATATAGCACAGCCAGAGTCATGGTCTTCATCAGTCATAGCTAGAGGCAGTGCACAGTCAGAGCCATGGAACTTGGGCTATTATTGGCCATGGTGGCGATGGGATCCAGGAGGATTGTTGGTTGGCTGGTACCATGAGAGATCAGTTTGGGATCCTGGCATTGAGAGATCCCTTCATATCAGGATGATGCAGAGTACAGGGGAGATTCAGTGGCGCATCTGGGACCCAGGCATATTTTGCAGTGTCGGTGGAGAGCATCCGCTAGGGCAAGCAACATTTTGCCGGGGGGGACTGTAATATTCCTAATTTGCGACAGCAAATTGGAATATTCTATTTTGTTTATTTTGCCACCTATAGTTTGTAAGTAAATAAAAAGTGAGTAAATAGGGTCTAAACTCACTTAAATGAAATAAGACATCCACCTAGTAGCACAACGTTGTGACTTAAGTGGGAGTCAAGGGGGGACCCAACACCACGTGGAGGAGGGGCCTATGTACACTCTAGAAGTTTCTCCAAGCTTCTCTGGAGATAAGGATGAAGATGTGGATAAGGATGAGGATGTGGAGGAGAGAGAGAGGCTACTTTGGGTTTTGGAGGGAAACCAACACTATAAAAGATGAAGGAGCCTCTTCATTTCATTCATGCTTGGATTCTTGGATTATTGATTATTGAGTGAGACATTTGTCTTTCTTTGCCACGCTGGCTGTTTAGCCCGTCTGCTGCACTGTTTAGTGCACCGAGTGTCTCCGTGCGGAGATCTCACCCTTAGGCCCGGGGGACTTCGAGTGCCTACTCGAGCAAGGTTATTTTCTTAGCATCATCTTCCAGGACAGAGTTATTGCTGCAGCAGCATAATACTGTGTTGTAGGGTGTTGGCGTGGTGACTTCACAACACCACTTCCTTCTCTTGTTTTTCAGAGGGAGAGCCTCTCTTTCCTTTGGAGGATTGTATTGGAGGACTTGGAGCTGATTTGCAGATCTTGGCACTTGGCCAAAGAGTTTTATCCCACTACTGCGCAGTCCCTCTCAGTATCTGCGTTATTTTCATGGAGGGATTGCGGGTTGATTTGTGGGGAAGATCTCAAGTGTAAGGATCAACCTTCCACTTGGAGATCCATTGGAGGAGGTCTACTTCAGTTTGTGCATCATCTTCAGCCTTCTCTATTGTGTTCCAGATTGAGTTGCAGCTGCTGCCCAGCAAATCCGGCATTTTTGCCATTTTGTGTGTTTCAGCCAATCCCTTGGAGGACTGAGGTATTTTTGCTTGTAAGGGTTAGAGCTTGCTCCCTTATTGTATTTGAGCCATATATTGTCATATCCATGTGTTGACATCAGTTTGCAGCAGTATTCTATCATATACAGCATTTTTCTTAGTCTGGGGTTTATGCAGAAATAGTCGTACTTTTCATGTTTATGTACATGTGTTGTGGTGGCTTGCATTTCTTCTCTTGAGAGGTTGTTTCCTCAAGATTTGTACTCTCTTCTACTGCTATACATTATTATTGGCTATATATGCATCTTCTATCTCACAGCTACTGCAGAAAACGCTGTAGGGTTTCCGGATTATTTTCTTGTCTTGCGGCACCTCTATCTTGAGGGGTTTTCTATATAAAATTTATGTTTAACCTTGCTAAAAGCCTATGCCTTGTACCCAAAATCATTCTCTAATTATTCATAGTATTATACATCATATTCCTTCAGAAAATACGCTGCCCTTGCTTCAGCAAATTTCTGCATACTCAAAGTCTTGGGAAATCAGGGTTTTTCTTGACTAGTCGGGAAGGAGGAACTGTTTAACATAGCAAAACGCCTTTGTTTGAGCTGAAATTCGACATGGAAGTCCCTCTTTACCTATTATAACATATTCCAGAACCTTGACCCGTAATTTTACGCAGATTTCCTTATTCACTCATTTTAGGGCCAAAATCCTCACTTTTCCCCACCTTTTTGCCCTTAAAAGCTGAGTAAAAAGGATCTTTGTGATATTTATTTTGTCTTGAACATTTTGGAGATATGATATGATATTTTGAAGCCCTCATATATAATATTCCGAATAGGAAATAGACAGAAATACAAGCATACAAATATATAGAAAAATGCCGGAAATAGAATATAAAGCAAGTACACATAAAATGCCAGGAATGCTAAGCCATTTTATTAATCTGAGAATATAAATGGGTACAATGGATAATCGGAATAAGAGCACCTATCCTTGCACAAGGCAAGTGAAGAACCCTCTCAGAAGCAGGAAATGGCTGCTATAGAAACTATGTCCCAGCTGCTGGAAGAAACTACCGTAAACTGCTGCTACTGGAATGAACTGGAACTAGGGGCTGATCCCCTCGCCGGAATGAGCTAAAAATATGTAGATCACCTGTACTCACTGCTTCGGAAAAAACCCAGAAGCCATAAACAAAATGGACCACCTCCGAAAATCACCCCAGAAACCCTCCTCAAGGAAAAACGTTGTCCCTCCAGGCCCAGCGCAGATGCCAAATGAAATATACTGAGATGGAGCCACAAACTCCTCAGGAAACTCTCCAACTGACAAATACTGAACCTCCACACCGAATAACACTGAATCTCCTGCAGAAACCCCGCAATAGCACCCCTCCACCAAGAACTGCGTCCTCTCTCCTAGGGACTGCGCTGTCACCAAAAGAAGCCCAGCTCCTCCGCAAAACAACAACCAAATCCTCCGCTGAAAACTGTAGAAAAGACCCTGCCCGAGCAGGCACTCGAAGTCCCCCGGGGCTAAGGGTGAGATCTCCGACCGGAGACACTCAGTCGCACTAAACAGTGCTGCAGACAGGCTAAACAGCCAGCGTGCTCAAGAAGACAGAAGTCTAGCTCAAATATCATCAACAACAAGAATGCCAAATGAAATGGCTCTCCCACCTTTTATAATGCTAGCTCTCCTCAAAAAAACCCTAATGTGGTCCCCCTCTCTCCACGTGCTCCTCCCAAGTCTGCGCAGATGCTCCTAGAGGCTACGTGAGGCCTCCCTCATACGTGGTGTGGACCCCCAAGGCTCCCCTTTAAGTTATAACGTTGCTCCTACTAGGGAACACTTTATTTTATTTAAGTGAGTTAGCCCCTCTTTTCTCACTTTTATTTATTAATTAACTATAGGCGACAAAACTATACAAAAATCAAATATTCCAATTAGCGGTGCTAATTAGGAATATTACAGTCTCCCCCGGCAAAATGTTGCTTGACCTCAAGCAACTGAAGTGATGGATGTTGTAAAATCCTCTCATCCTCCCAAGTGGCATCCTCATCCGGCAAAATTTGCTTGTCCTCAAGCAACGCTTGAACAAGCCTACTCTCTAACTGATGCTCCCCACCGATACTGCAAAATGTGCCTGGGTCCCACTGAAACCTCTCTGTCTCCTACATCACCCTGATACGAAGGGATATCTCAATGCCAGGATCCCAAACTGGCCTCTCACGGTACCAATCAACCAATAATCCCCCCGGATCCCATCGCCACCACGGCCAATAATCGCCCAAGTCCCACGGCTCGGACTGTGCACTACCTCTGGCTATGACTAATGCTCTAAGAGGTGAAGACCACCAATAAGCATCAATGCTCCTGGGCTCCTGCTGCGTTGTACCTGTAGCTGCATATGCTACCCCTCCAACTGCATACCGACTCATCACCTCTCTCCAATCCAAGTCATGACTCAATCCCATGCTGATCCTGCTCTCCTGGAATTGGGAAGGAGTCCTGAAGTAACGACAACTGGTGCCCTCCTGCTGACTGGGATCTGTAACATCTACTATGTCCAAGGGCCCCTGCTCCACTGTGCTCCCTACAAAGAATACCGTACCATCAAGAGGGTACCAACTCATGATCTCCCGCCAGTCCATCTTGGAGGAAGCATCTGATGTAGCAACAACAACTGCATGTGGAACATGCCTGGAAGGTTGCCGCCAACCCGTAATCATCTCCCACTGCCAAACTATCACATCTACCTCCAACATCTCCAGAGGATATGGATCTGTAGCTGCTATCACGGTACTCGGTGTCTGTGCATCTGACTGCTCCACCTCAAAGGATGACCCCAATGCTAGCCACATATCCATCATAGGCTCAATGTGGGCACCCATCTGGACCTCACCCAAGGAAATGTCATGCCTGATGTCCATAGTATCCTCCTCTGTTGACTCAGGCTCCATCATGTGCTGCTCTAGCTGAAGCGTCACAAGTGACTCATCACCCAGAGTATCTCCTATACAGTCCCCTGACTGCTCACCCTGCACACTGTAATACGGCTGCAATCTACTGTCATCATACCTGCATGACTGCTCTTGCTCCACAGAAGCAACCTCAACTGATCCTATGGACTCATATGGAAGAGAGTCCTCACCCTGGCATATAGAAGGAATGCCCTCCTGTTCTAGCTCCGCCACCTCATCTGCATTGAATATGCCAGCCACCCTCTCGATGAAGTGACGATACAATGTCTGGCGTCCAGACGCATGCTGGGATGCTACCTCTACTGAACCCCGTATCCTCTGCTCATGCATGATCTCAACATGCCCTGAGGGAAAAATGATGCATGTCTCCCTCATGACCTGCTCCCCAAGCATAGGCTCAGCAACGACTGATGTGCCACCACTGCAGAGGATCATCTCATCCCCTAAAATGTGGCTGTCAACTAGCGTACTGACCCAGTGCCACTGCTGAGAAGTCTCTCGCCTAGTGTGCTGAGGGCCATCCAAATATCTTGGGTGTGCCTCACGGACCCTGCTGCCCATGCCCAAAGTGCCAAAGGACAACAACAAAATCAGTTGTGCCCATGAGTGATGTAGAAGAGTATCGGATGTGTGAGTCCCCACAGATACCATCAAGTATCGCTCCTCTGTCTCCTCATCGATCCTGGATGAAATACCCCCAAAGGTAAGCCCAGTGTCCCTGTCTGTGAGTCTCCCTGGATGCAATACTCTAAGACCCTGCTGTGCCGCGCCGTACGCCCTCGCAAGCCACCGGTCATCCATGTACTCCTCAACATGCCACTGCACACTAAGGCATACCCCTGAATACTGCTGGATACCCCATGCTACTGCTGTACCACCCTGTACCGTCTCGTGCCCTGACTGTGTACAGGAATCTGTCACTCCCCGCATGCTCTCAATGTGATGTAGGGCACTCCTACTCCACAATGCAGTCCCACACACTACGGTACACCACCATGTAGCTCCATGTCCACCAGTAGTCCACTGATCACTGCTAGAGGCTCCCACACATCCATGGATGTGATGTCCTAGAGCTGTGCCTCTACATATCGGACTACCACCAATCGGTATCGTCATGTCCACCGTCGCATCACTATACCCGCCGAAAAATGGATCATCACTGCAAATCCTCCTCAAGGGGTCCGAGAAGTGAATCTCCCTATGGGTCAGTAGTGTTACCACCACTACTCGGCTCCGCTGCGTCCTCTGTGCCCCACACAAAGGTGAATAATCCTTGGCCCCATACAAGGTGCCATCTGGTGGCCTGCCAAGGTGTGCTGACCACCCCGTGATCCCGTGTACGAGTGCCATACCAAGACAACCTAGGGTGTCTGCTCATAAATTGGTTGGCCACTGAAGCTGACCGAAACTCCCCCAGCAGATGCGCATGCTCTACTGCTAGGCCAACTGTACCCTCCAAGACACAGGCAACCAACCTGCCTAGGAAATGATAGGTGATCCCACCTGGATCCCAATGCCAATCTGGGGTTCCTGTAATCCCCATGCATAGAAACTCCTGCTGAGCTACACTCGGATCCATCACTATCTCCATAGCCCGCTCCACCGAGTACCAACTCAGAATCTCTCGCCATCCAACCTCAACATGTGGATGTTGTACCCTGTGCAACTCTGATCGTCTCATACCGCTATCCAAGTCAACATATGAGATCTGACTAGGTGGCTCTGCCTCTCTCTCTCCAACGGAAAGAGATGACCCAACAACACTGCTAGTCCCATCCATGCATGCCTGAAGGGGAATGATCTGACGCTCCAAAGTGCCCTCTGATTGTACCATCAGGGAATCCAGTCGTTCCCCAATGCGGACCAACTTGGCCGCCGACTTGGCACAAGTCACTCTCATACCCTCCAGCTCCTGGTCCTGCAACAAAATGGCCTCCCGTACTGACGTGGCCTTCCCTCTCAAAACTTGAAGGTCCGTCCGAAGCCGATGATACCGCTGTCTGCGACCATCATCCAATACCTCTGTACCTGGTAGTGCCTCATCGAAGGTGGATATATCTCCTAACGCCTCACCCATCTGTCGCGTGCTGCTACCACTTGAAGACTCGGACACGACTCCGATCATCACCTCAATGGATGGCTCTACTGAGGTAGGCTCTGCCTTCTCCACTACCACATCAACCGACATGGCCAAGGAGGTCTCCAATGAGGGTGAATCCTGTGTCACAGTAGGTGTAACCTCAGACTCCCTGCAATCCTGTGTGCCCTCATCCTCCAAGTGCAATGTTGCCACCTTAATGGCCTCTGACTGCGACATCTGATTAAGCTGGAAATAGATGTCCAACTTTTCTACCCAAGACTTTGCCGAACTATTTGATAAGCCATCAAACGTGGGCAAAGGAAATCTGCTAGCTGCGCGGTGGTCGTCATGATGATATCTGTGTCCCCTGTGATGATCACGGGGTCTACCATCACGCTGGAGCTGAACATAATCTCTAAATGAGATGAGATCTCTGATCGCCGGCCCACGTGCTAGGTACTCTGCAATGTAGGCGTCCATCTGGCCAGGGTCAACCTCCGGCTCCCGCTGTGCTGCTGCCCCTGTGTCCTCTGCTAGGAAAGTGGGCATAGTGGGTCGCGTGGGTGCATGCGATGCCCTGATGGGGATAGCATCACGCTCCGGCATATGGTGTGACGTGCCTGATCCCTCACCGATTTGAAAACCCCTTGGGGTTTCCCGCTGCCTAACCTCCAGCGCAGTGAGTCTCTGTGACACATCCTGCATGTGTTGGAGGAGCGCCTCTCTAAATCTCCTCTCATCATCATCACCTGCCATCGGCTCTTTCTGCTATGTGTCTACAGGCTCCCCATGAAATGGCACTGCTGCTTCAAAACCATACTACTGCTTAACTTCGACCTCCGATTTACCCACTGGAAACTGCTCAGAAAATTCTAGGAATTTGGGAAGGTGATCCTTGCCCAAAACCCAGAAAAACCCAGAAAACGTTTCTTCTAATTCCAACCTTCAAAATTTGACCCTTTATATTTTGGCCCTTTTCCCAATTTCGTTTTTGGTACTGCAACTGCTATTGCTTTCCAAAGTTCCAGCAAACCTCTGTATGATCTCTTTCCCAATGTCACAGACCACAGGCTGAGCCAGAATTATGCTCTGATACCACTGTAATATCCCGAATGGGAAAAAGACAGCAATACAAGCATACAACTATAAAGAAAAATGTCGGAAATAGAACATAAAGCAGATACACATAAAATGCCAGGAATGCTAAGCCATTTTATTAATCTGAGAATATAAATGGGTACAATGGATAATCAGAATAAGAGCACCTATCCTTGCACAAGGCAAGTGAAGAACCCTCTCAGAAAACAGGAAATGGCTGCTACAGAAACTGCGTCCCAGCTGCTGGAAGAAACTGCCATAAACTGCTGCTGCTGGAATGAACTAGAACTAGAGGCTGATCCCCTCGCTGGAATGAGCTGAAAATCTGTAGATCACCTGTACTCACTGCTCCGGACAAAACCCAGAAACCATAAACAAAATGGACCACCTCCGAAAATCACCCCAGAAACCCTCCTCAAGGAAAAACGCTGTCCCTCCAGGCCCAGCGCAGATGCTGAATGAAATATGCTGAGATGGAGCTACAAACTCCTCAGGAAACTCTCCAACTAATAAATACTGAACCTCCACACTGAATAACACTGAATCTCCTGCAGAAAACCCCGCAATAGAGCACCTCCTCCAAGAACTGCGTCCACTCTCCTAAGGACTGCGCAGTCACCAAAAGAAGCCCAGCTCCTCCGCAAACCGACAACCAAATCCTCCGCTGAAAACTATAGAAAAGACCTTGCCCGAGCAGGCACTCGAAGTCCCCCGGGGCTAAGGGTGAGATCTCCGACCGGAGACACTCAGTCGCACTAAACAGTGCTGGAGACAGATTAAACAGCCAGCGCGCTCAAGAAGATAGAAGTCTAGCTCAAATATCATCAACAACATGAATGCCAAATGAAATGGCTTTCCCACCTTTTATAACGCTAGCTCTCCTCAAAACCCTAACGTGGTCCCCCTCTCTCCACGTGCTCCTCATAAGTCTGCGCAGATGCTCCTAGAGGCTACGTGAGGCCTCCCTCATACGTGGTGTGGACCCCCAAGGCTCCCCTTTAAGTTATAACGTTGCTCCTACTAGGGAACACTTTATTTTATTTAAGTGAGTTAGCCCCTCTTTTCTCACTTTTATTTATTAATTAACTATAGGCGGCAAAACTATACAAAAATCAAATATTCCAATTAGCGGTGCTAATTAGGAATATTACATCATACCTGAAGAATGCGTTTTTCAAGCATGATCTGCTGAAGAATCCATTTTTGGGATATTACAATCACAGGAGGAGAACCACCATTAAAATGATCATCTATACTCCAGGTATTTTCCCATATTTCGATTAGTTCCTTCTGCAAAAATTGAAATTTCATTACTGCTCTGCATCAAATAGTATTACTACTGACTTATATTTATATCTGTTTAGATTCATTCATGCTGAAAGGATGTCTTAGAATGTATTCATTAACAGTCTGATAATTGTAGCAGTGATACCCTGTTAGTTGATTTAGCTAAGTCTCTCTCTCCAGCAAAACTCTGAAATTCTCTGAAATTAAGTATAAAATTTAGGAAATTAAAACTCAAGGTCTCTACAGCAACCCTGTGATGAAATCCATCAAAATACTCTCCTATTTCCCCTCCAGAATGGGAAGAGGCTGCAATAATCCTGCGAGATGGCTCATCTCTCCCTTGTTCCTCTGGAAAACATCGCACTCCCTGATGTGCTGGAGTACGTCCTCCTTGAGGCCCTTCCATGAGAACCTCTCTCTAATGGCCCTGTAGGTTTTGGTAAACCCCTGATGGCCGACCAATGGTGAATCATGTGATGCCTGAAGTATCTTCTTCTTGAGCTGAGATCCCTCAGTCAAGAAGATCCGGTCCCTATAGTAGATGATCTCATCGACCACCCTGTACCTGTCATCCGCCACCTGTCCATCCAGAACCTCACATGCAAATCTGTCCTTGGAGTACTCTACTAAAAGTCGAGCCCTCCAGTCTATATCCAAGCTCAGAAGAGACAACATGGCTGGTCTACATGAAAGGGCATCTGCTACCACGTTGTTCTTACCCTTGACATACTCAATGTCAAAGTCATATGCCTGGATCTTACTGATCCACTTCTGCTGCCTCTCCTGTAGCTGCTTCTGCTCCAAAAAGAACCTGAGGCTGTTGTGATCAGTCCTCACCCTGAACCTGTTCCCCACCAAATACTGCCGGAATTTGGCCAATGCATGCATAATGGCCAACATCTCCTTGTCGTATATAGAATACAACCTCTCGTGTGGAAGGAGCTTCCGGCTCTCAAAGGCTATAGGGTGTCCTCCCTGCATTAATACTGCACCGATCCCCTCTCCCGACGCATCACACTCTAAAACAAATGGCTGCGTAAAATCCGGCAATGCAAGCACTGGGCAGCTACTCATCACCTCCTTGAGCCTGTCAAAGGCTCGCTGCGTTGTATCCGACCAACTGAATGCCCCCTTCTTCGTCAAATCTGTAAGGGGTGCAGCAAGCTGTGAGAAACTCTTGACGAACTTCCTGTAATAAGTACAAATGCCAATGAATCCTCGAAGTTCTGTCACATTCCTTGGCTCCGGCCAATCTCTGATGGCCCTGATCTTCTCCTCGTGGACTCTCACTCCGTCCACCCCTATGATATGTCCCAAGTACAACATCTCCGTCAACCCAAACTCACACTTGGAGAGCTTGACATAGAACTGCTGCTCCTCCAAATGAGAAACACTGCCTCAATGTGCTGGAGATGCTCCTCCCAAGTCCTGCTGTAAATGAGGATATCATCAAAGAACACCAACACAAACTGCCTCAAGTGACTGCGGAAGATGTGATTCATGCAAGACTGGAATGTCACTGGGGCATTGGTTAGCCTGAAGGGCATCACCAAAAACTCAAAGTGTCCATAGTGACACCTGAAGGCGGTCTTGGGAATGTCCTGTTCCCTCACACAAATTTGATGGTACCCCGATCTCAAATCAATCTTTGAGAAGAACTGGGCTCCTCTCAACTCATCCATCAACTCATCGATCCTAGGTATAGGGTACCTGTTCTTCAGGGTCTTCTTGTTTAGGGCCCTGTAGTCAATACACATCCTCAAGGTGCCGTCCTTCTTCTTCACCAACACCACAGAAGAAGAAAAAGGACTCGTGCTCAGCCGGATGTGCCCAAGAGCTAGCAACTCCTGGATGGCCCGCTCAATCTCATCCCGATAGGCTTTGGGATGCCTATAAGGGGTAGTAATCACTGCTTGTATGCTCTGCTCAAGCTTAATGGTGTGCTCAAACCCCCGGTCCGGTGGCTGTCTCGGCGGAATATCCCCAAACACTATGGCATACCTGTCAAGGATGGACTGTATCTCTGGGTGCACCGTCTGCCCTATAGTCCCTGTCTCTGATGCACGCAGCTCCACTGCCCACTCTACATCCCCCTTACGGAATACTGCCTCCATCCGATGAGCCGAAACAGTCTGAGGCAGATATGTGTGTTGTCCCCGTATCTTCTCATGCCTCCCTGTCTTCTCATCATCCCACTCCATCTTTAGGGCCTTCCAATCTGTAGTGACCTTCCCTAGAGTGATAAGCCACTGAACATCCAGTACCATGTTGGTGTTCGGAATATTGACCACGAAAAAGTGATCAGTCAGTGTGTAGGTGCCCATCGTCACTGGTAACTCTGGAACATAACGAGCACACATCATGGTCTGATCTCCTGGGACCAAAACTGAAAATCCATCGAAGCTCTCAGTCTGACTACCTCTTCGCTCAACCATCTGTGCATCGATGAAGTTGTGGGTTGCCCCACTGTCAACCAAAACTGATACTCGCTGGCCACGTACTGTCCCTCGTATGCGCAACGTCAAATATTTGGGAACTCCTCGCAATGCTACAAGGGCTCCTCCAATAGGTGCAAAAGCCGCACCACCTGCTGGTGGTGGTGGAGGTGGCAAAGGATCCTGCGCTGCATGACTGTCTCTGACCTCCACGTCATCCTCCTCATCCTTTTCCCCGCTGCTCTTGGAGAAGACCTCAATAAAATGTGCTTTGCCAACAGCACATCTATGTCCCGGTGCCCACGGCTCCTGACAGGTAAAGCACAACCGCTTCTTCTTCAGCTCCCTCCTGGCATCATCATCCATCTATGCCCGTCCTGGATTCCCCTTTGGAGGCGGAATCCTCACATCCTTTCCCTTGGGCTGGAAAGCCTGTCTCTGGGGGTAAGGTGTCCGGGTCCTGGGTAAAGCATCCTGTAAATCCCAGGTCCTGCTAATAGCATCCTGGAGTGTGGCTGGTCTAGTAGATCTGACTAGACCCCGAAGTGGCTCTGCTAACCCCTCAAAAAACATGTAGATCATCTGTGCTGCGAATAGATCTGGCACCATCACTGAAACCCTCAAGAAGTCTGTAATGTATGTCTCTGGGCTCCCGGTCTGTTTGAGCCTTGTCATCTCAACAAAGTGCTATTCTGGATCCCTCCGATCAAATCTCTCTATCAATCTCCTGGTGAACTCGGCATATGTCGTCACTGTGGAATGTCTGAGTGTAACCATCCCATGGAACCACCAATCCTAGGCCTCACCATCCAAATGTAATGTCGCCACCTTGATGGCCTCCGTCTCTGACATCTGGTTGAGCTGGAAATAGATGTCCAGCTTCTCCACCAAGACTTTGCCGAACTGTTTGATGAACCATCAAACGTAGGAAAGTGGAATCTACTAGTTGTGCAGTGGGTATCTCCATCATGATAATGTCGGTGCCCTCTATGATGGTCACGGGGTCTACTGTCCTGCTGGAGCTGAACAAAGTCTCTGAACGAGAGAGCATCCCTAAACTCCTGCCCATAGGCCTAATACTCTGCAAAATAATTGCCCATATGGTCGGGCTCTGTCTCCTGCTGGGCTCCTGCCCTTGTGTCTGCTCCCAGATAAGTGGGCATGGTGGAGCGTGTAGGTACATGTGAAGCCATCTGCTGAGTAGTATCACGCTGAGTAGCACCATGCTCCGGAAAATGGTGGGACGTACCCAATCCCTCACCAATCTGGAAACCTCGTGCGGTTTCACGTTGTCTAGCCTCCACAGCAGTGAATCTCTGCCCCATTACCTCAATCTGCCTCGACAAATCCTGCACCGATTTGAGGAGCATGTCCGCAAATCTCTTCCCATCCTCATCTTCCATCGGATCCCCCTGCTCTGCGTCTACCACAGGCTCCTACTGCTCTGCGTCTACCACAGGCTCCTCCTGTTCTGCGTCCACCACAGGCTCCCCTCTTGTTTTGTGTCCACCACCTGAACACAGTCTCCCTCTCCATAGGTGTTCTCCAACCTACGCTCAAGATCCTTATACTTCCTACCTCTGTAGCAGATGTAGGGCTTCTCCTCCGATGTCATAGACTACTAGCTCCATAGGCTGAGCCAAATCTATGCTCTGATACCACTGTAATATCCCTTTTCAGGGATATCTCTCAAACACAACAAACTCCAACTAGAGATGGACTGGGAGGGCGTTTACCAAATATGTCACCTTTGAAAAGAGCGTGAGATCTGCAGGCTACCTGGCCCTTTCCAGACTCTGTCTAAGAGTATGTGTAAACACACCAAGTGGTATACTAACAGTAATGCTCAGATAGATAAAAATAACAGTAGTGCAAGCATATAATAGCGATGTAGACATAAACAGATACTCAAGAAATATAGATAGAATGCCAAGCCATTTTATTATACTGAGAAGAGAAATGAGTACAATAGGTGATCAGAGTGATGGCACCTAGACTTGCACCAGGCAAGTGAAGAAAAGCTCTCAGAATGATAGAGAAATGGCTGCAAACTAATCTGCGTCCAAACTGCCGGAGAACTGTTGTGCTGCTGCTACTGTTGGGATCACATGAAGATTTGGGGCTGCTCCCCACCTCAAAAAATGTTGAAACTTTGGAATCAACCTCTACTCATCAAACCCAGAAAAGCCCAGAAAGCTTTTCGCAAATAGCCGACACCCGAAAAACACCTCCTTGGGGATCTACGCTATCCTTCAAGGCTCTACGCTGCCCCTGAAGAGAACACTCCAAAATACAGCCTCAAACTCCACCAAAAATCTCCAATGGGCAAGGGCTGGCCCCTTGCTCAATGTCAGAGCCTGAATCCTCCGAACAAGATCAAACCAAACTCCCCACCAAGTGAACTGCGTCCTCCCTCTCAGGACTGCGCAGTCTCTAGAAGACAAGCTCCTCCACAAACAAAAAACTCGATCCTCCCACCAAAATATTGAAGAGAAAACCTCACCCGAGCAGGCACTCGAAGTCCCCCGGGGCTGAGGGTGAAATCTCCGAATGGAGACACTCGTTGCACTAAACAGTGCTGCAGACAGGCTAAACAGCTAGCGTGCTCAAGAAGTCGAATGACCAGCTCAATATCATAACATCGAATGCCCCCAAATGAGGAGGCTCTCCTCCTTATATAACGTTGGCCTCTCTCTCTCAAACCCTAGGCCTATCATCCAACGTAGCCTCCTTGGCCCCCACACTGCCAACTCAACCTCCGTTGTCTCTCCAAGTGTTCACGTGGGCCCCTTCCCTACATGGTCCTTTTGCCCCCCTTGGTTCACTTAAGTTACAACGTTGTGCTACTAGGGAGTGAACTTTTATTTCTAAAGAGAGTTATGTCCCCCTCTACTCACCTTTTATTTATAAAATAACTGTATAAGGCAAAATTGAGCAAAATCGAATATTCCAATTAGCCATTGCTAATTAGGAATATTACACGTTCGGGCATTCGATCCCTCTTTTGGGGTTGGATGGTGAGAGATTCTGAGTTGGTACCCTTTGGAGTGGGCTATGGAGATGGTGGTGGGCCCAGGGTAGCTCAGCAGGAGCTTCCAAGCACTGGGGATACCGAAAACCCAGACTAGCGTTGGGATCCATATGGGACTACCTATCACTTCCCAAGTATGACGGTTGACTACAACCGAGATGGTACAGTTGACATAGCAGTTGAGCGTACACATTTGCTAGGGGAGTTTCGATCAGCACCGGTGGCCAACCAATTTATGGACACTCCTTGGGTTGTCTTGGTATGATGTTTGTACACGAGATCACGAGGTGATCAACATACTCTAGCAGGGATTTGTCGAATGAGGTGGCATTGGCAGGCCACCTGACGATGCCTTGTATGGAGTTGGGGACTCTTCACCTTTGTGTGGGGCAAAGAGGTCGTAGAGGAGCAGAGTAGTGGCGACATCACTATTGACACATAGGGAGATTCACTTCTAGAATCCCTCGGGGAGGATTTGGACTAAAGATCCATTCATCGACAGGTATAGTGATGTGATGGTGGAGATGAAAATACCGATCGGGGGTGGGTCGACACGTAGAGACACAACTCCAGGCCATCACATCCAGCGATGATGAGCAGTGGACTATCGGTGGACATGGAGGTGCATGGTAGTGTACCGTAGTGTCTTGGATTGGGTTGTAGGGTAGGAGTATCTTATATCACATTGGGTACACGCGGGGAGTGACTGGTGCCTTGGCACAGACAGGGCACGAGACGGTACAGGGTAGTATAGTGGTAGTCGGAGATATCGTGTGGTGTACAGAGACAGGTCTTCGATCGGTTTATCAACAGATCCGAGAGACAGAGAGAGGGGCATCCATAGGGATATTCTTCAATACCCCAGCAGACTCTTAATCCTACCCTTGGAGACCTACCCACCCATGACTCTCTAGTTGAGACGTTTGGTGGAGGCACGGGCTAACAGATAGAGGCATAGGGTCAGCTTGGTTTATTGCCGAGGTAGCATAGGTTCCACTCCTGGGATCACACATGTGGAGTCAATTGCGAGGGAACTGCATGATGCACTTTTGGCAAGACAGTCGTCGGTGTCACAAGGGCCTAAGGGACAGTGGATGGTAGACTTCGTCTACAGGCGAGCACCCAGACTCCAAGCAGTATCCAAGTGTATCGTCAGGAGTTGGGATAGCGAATTTCATTGCATGGTCAGGCAGGAGCAAGGCACATTGGCTTGTGTGGGACAAACTCCTGACACTTGGGGTCCACTTATGGGATACATACAAGGATCATAGATTAGGACCAGATGGGTTCTAGCAGGTAGCAACGCTACACAACGACATTCTACGAGCAATGGGAGTTATGAGCTCCAAGTATGGTTGGGGGATCTAGGGATCTAGTTGGCAAGTGGATCACTCCACTTTGTGATGAGCAGGGTCATGGTAGAGGGTGATCCAGTTCACCTTGGGTTTGGCAAATAGGGGATCTGTTAATTTTTGCAAATATGGTCAAATTCCACTATGTACAGCTCAGATGATTGAGATAATAATTTAATTAGATTCCTCTTTTCGAGAGGATCAAAATTGACCTATAGACCACCCCAATCAGTTAAGCAGAAATTAAGTTATGAATTATTTTATTATTTTATGGGTCGGCCTAACCGCATGTTGATCTAGTCAAAGCCCCAAGTGGTCCCTCACAAAGTCATAAATAGAGGCAACCTCAAGCTCATTTGTACACTTGCTCAAGCAATCTATGATTCGTGTCCATTGGTTTGTTTTGTCTATTTTTATGTCTTTGCTCACACAAGTACTTCGAGAGGAGCTTGCGCACAGGGTTAGGATCACAGATGTCATCATGCATCAAATCTAGGTGACCTGAAGCAGAGTCGCAGGCAAGAAGTGTTGAGGCAGCGGCCTAAGTAACAAAAGTTGCAGGTTTGATGTGTTGTGGCCACGGCCAAGTACCCTAAAGCCGCTGGCTCAGCTTGTTAAGGGTGTGGCCAAGTCTCTGAATTCAGATCGGGCTAATCTGACACAGAGCCGCGGGCACAGAGTGTTGCGGTAGCGGCTCAGAGCCCCAAAGCCGCAAGTAGAGCGTGTTTAAGCTGCGGCTCAGAGAATTATTGGGCAAATCTAATTTGGTTCACCTTTAGTTGATTGCGCAATGCCTCCAGACATCAGTCGTTCAATCACAGCTGCGTCAGAACAGTCATTGACAGTGTCCTAGACTCAGATCTAGGACTTCAAAGTTGAGATCACTTGGTGATCTATCAGATCTATGTTTTAGTATTATAGATTTGTTGATTTTTTTATCAGATTTGTTTGTTTCTGCTGCAAGATGTATCTTCAATCCTCATTATCAGTCGTATTCATCATATTTCTACAGCCAATGTCAGTGCATTTCAATTCTCAGATTCAGTTTCCTTCATGTAGAAGTATGGGTATGGTTTTATTACATGTATGTTATTTGTTTTCTGCATCGTAAAGATATGTACCTATGGATCATTGTACTCTTGTTGCTGAATCATTTGATGACGATCTAAGAAGAAGAATTTCCAAGGATTTTCCCCATAGTAGGTTTTGCCCTAGTCTCGGACCAATCCTGGTGTCTCTATGTGTTCATGCTTCTCTTCCTTTGATCTTTTTACTTTCCGTTGCTTAGATGATGATGATGATGATGGTCTTGTTCTTTCTGCATAGTTTCAGATAAGTACAAAGGTATAATTATTTGGGGTGAATGTAACATGTTAATGATGAAATGTAACTATAAAAGTAAAGAACAATGTTCCTTTATGAAAAATTAACAAGATCACTGAGACCTTGTTAATTTTGGGCAACTAGGTCAAAATCCATGTTGTACTGCTCAGATGATGATGCCAATATTTTTATTGGACTCCTCTTTCAGAGAGGTGCAAAATTGAGCTAAAGATCATCTTGATCAGATGAGCAGAAAATTTATTTTGAATTTATTCCACTTATGTGAAAGGTTGGCCAGAATTGTAATGTAGGCTTGGAGCCCCAACAAATGTGTCACACACACCCTCACAGATGGATATAAATTGGACAAACTTGGAGGTCATTTCATCATCCACTCATCACACACTTCTCTCTTGTGTCTGATTGGTTCAATCATCTTTTGGAGGCTTTTCTTCTCACACGTGTGGAACAGCAACTAGGGTTTTTTGTATGGATCTGTCTAGGGCTTCAGCGTAGGTTTGACCAGCATTGACTTTGGTCAACGCTTGGTCCATTTGACCTCAAACTCCACCAAACTTTCGATTTCTGAAGGCCGCATTCATTGGCCAAAAACTGAGGCTAGACGTTGACCATTGACTTGTTGCATTGACTTTTTGTTGTTGTTGTTCTGCGTTGACTGTTGACTAGACAGCGTTGACTTTCGTTGACTTTGGGTTGACTTTTGTGGAGTTGTCTTGAGGGTTGTGTGACACTTTTGGTTGGCTGACCGTGAGGAGACTTTGTTCGTTGAAGCATCATGTTGACTGTCGTAACGCACCACAACACATATATTTTGTTGATCAAGTGTATTTTTGGCTTATCTTTAGTCGATCTATTGGTATGTTCTATTAGCATTTTACTTTCATATTTATGTGATTTCTATTTGGTATCAGGTTTGAAGTAAAGTTGCATCAAGAATAGAATATCTTCAAAAATTTACATGGTATCAGAGCTAAGGTGAAGACAAAGCCCAAGTTTGTGTTGAGAGCAATCACCGAAGTAGTAACATTTGTCAAGGACCCATCGGTACCTCAAATTATAATGGCTTCAAAGCTGATGATAAGTTGACTGGCAAGTCTAACTATCATGCTTGGAAGATGTCTTTGGACTTCATCTTGGAAGATCAATATGTCATGGACTACGTGCAGGGAAAAATCCTATAGCCTCCATCATCTGCACCTGCTGCCACAAAGACAAAGTATAGAAAAGGGGAAATCAAAGCTAAGCTGATTATCCAGGATTCCATTCACAAAAGTCTAGTTGCTTACATCTCTGAGCTGGGCACATCTAAGGAGATGTATGATAAGTTGGTCAACATGTTCAGGGCTACCAATGAAAATCAAGTTCTTTTCTTTAAGAACCAATTGAAGAATCTCAAGAAAGGCAACGATGAATCCGTTCAATCTTATTTTCTGAAGTTGACCGAAATCAAGAATAACCTTCTCGCCATTGGGGAAACAATAGCTGATTGAGAAATGGTTCTCATTGCACTTGGAGGTCTCCCCTCTGAATGGCATGTATTCATTACTACCATTCTCAATAATAATGTGATTCCTGATTTTGATGAAGTATTGTCGAGATGCACTCAAGAGGAGACAAGAATGATGGAATATGAAAATGAAGGTAATGTTGCCTTCATCGCTCATGCTAAGAAGAAGAACAATGGTGGTCCGAGGAACCATGGAAGACCAAGGGCCAAAGGAAAGAAAGGAAGATGTTACACATGTAACAAGTTTGGCCACTATGCTAGAGAATGCCCTAATAGAAGGGATTCTCCAGGGGATGATGACAACAACAACAGGGAGAATGACAATCAAAGGAACAACAGGTTCAAAGGACATAGGAAGGCTCCCTCTGGTCGAAATGGAAATGGACAACCTTTCAAAAGGTCAAGAAATTCCAGGTATGAAGAATCTAATGTTGTTGACAATGAAAGAAATGAATTCATTCTTGTATCTACCCTCTTTGTTGCATCTCCACCCGACACCTTGGATGTCTAATTGATTGATAGTGGTGCTTCAAGGCACCTCACTGGTTTTAAAGAAGGCCTCTCTGATTTGATTGAGAAGGATACTAATCTGCAAATTATCCTTAGAGATAATGCAACCTATCCCGTGAAAGGGGCAAGTACTGTGACCCTCCATTTATCTCAAGGTCAAGTCCTATGTTTGCAAGGTGTATTGTATGTACCTAATTTGAAGAAGAACCTCTATTTCGGCCATGGAAGACAAAGGTTTCAAGGTGGCATTCATCGATGGAAAAGTACGCATCTGGAAAAAGAGTTTCAAGGAACCTCTCACTATTTGGTTTCAGAGTTGACACACTCTACCAGGTTGGAGGAAGTCCATTGGGGGCTACGACATGTGATACAATTCGTCAAACCAAATTATGGCACTAGAGGTTTGGACACCTTCATTACAAAGCCCTTCTCGAAGCAAGGAAGGTGGTGACAGGGATGCTCAAATTCAAAAAAGATCATGAAGGTGTATGTCAAGGTTGTGCCGAAAGAGAAGCGAAGATATGGCACGATGTCACCTTCGTGAAGATGCTTCCCTTAGGAAAGTGATAAATCTTCCTAGCTCCAAGGAAGACAATGATGAAAGAACAGGGAAGCAGGTAGAGCTAAAGGATGAGATGATGCCCGATGTTGAAGGACCAATGGACCCTATTGATCCACCTCTGGCAATGAAGAGAAGACCCTCATGGCTTAGGGATACTCTCGAGGATACCGAGAGACATATGGCCCCAAGGGGGACATTCTGGGAAAGCAAGAAGAGTAAAATCGTACAATATGAACCTGGATCATTTTAAGAAGTCGTAAAGAATCAAGTCTGGAAGGATGCTATGCACGAAGAGTACGAGTCCATTATGAAGAATGATGTATGGGATATGGTCCCGAGACCGGAAGACAAAGTTGTTGTGACCTCGAAATGGCTCTATAATATCAAGCATGGATCCGATGGTAGTGCTGAAAAGTATAAGGCAAGATTCGTTGCCCGAGGCTTCTCTCAAAAGGAAGGCATAGACTATGATGATATATTTGCACCTGTGGCCCGCTATACCACCATCCGATCTATTATTGCCCTGGTTGCCATGCAAGGATGGAGTCTTCATCAGATGGATGTGAAGACCGCTTTTCTGCATGGTTCGATAAAGGAAGAAGTGTATATGGACCAACCTCTGGGGTTCGAAGTCCAGGATAGAGACTCTCATGTATGCAGGTTGAAGAAAGCCCTCTATGGGTTGAAGTAGGCCCCCAGGGCTTAGCACGAGAGGATAGATAGCTAATTGATGAAGCTGGGCTTCACTTGAAGTAATGCTGATCTAAACCTTTACTTCAAGGTTGATAGAGAAAAGCCTCTCATTCTGGTTCTCTAAGTGGATGATCTCTTCCTGACAGGTGTTGACCCTCTCATTCATTGGTGTAAGAGGGAGCTCACTTTCGAGTTCGAGATGAAAGACCTAGGACTAATGCATTACTTCCTAAGCTTGGAGGTCTAGCAGAGACCTACCGAGATTTTCCTCTCGCAATGAAAATACATTGTGAAGCTGCTGGACAGATTTGGTATGAGGAACTGTAAGTCTGTTTCGACATCGATGGAACTCAACTTTATGAAGTTGAGTGGAAATGTTGTTGGGCCTGTGCTAGCAAATCCTACCGAGTATCGACAACTCGTAGGGGCCCTAATGTTCTTAGTAAACTCTCGTCCGGACGGATGTTTTACATTGAACACTTTGAGTCAACACATGGTTGATCCTCATGACATTCACTATGTTGGTGCCAAGAATTTCTTAAGATATCTCCGGGGCACGATAAACCATGAGCTGAGATACACTGACAGGAGTTTGAGACTCCATGGATATACTGATGCCGATTGGGCTGGCAGTGTGGTGGATCGTAAGAGCACATATGGATGTTGCTTCACACTTGGTTCTGCTTCGATATCTCGGATAAGCAGGAAGCAGAAGTCGATGGCTTTGAGCACCGCTAATGTCGAATACATTGCAGCGTGTATGGCCTGTTGTGAAGCTATTTGGTTGTGAAATCTCTTCAGTGAGTTGTTCGGGCATGTGCTAGATACCACCGTTATCCTTTGTGATAACCAGAGTGGGATTCTTTTGTCAGAGAATCCCGTGTTCCACGATCGATCCAAGCATATTGATATTAGGTACCATTTTATCTGCGATATGGTACAACGAGGCGCCGTAAGGCTCGATCATATAGGAACTAATGAGCAGGTCGCGGATATTCTCACAAAGCCCTTGGGGAAAGTCAAGTTCTTAACCTTCCGTGAGAATCTTAGAATCGTGGAACAACCTTATTCGGAGGGTCTTGTTGGACGATGAGCTCTGGGAGCTCTAGGGGAAGCTTTAGGGATAGCTTTTTGGAGCTATAAGAAACCACAGGGCTAGGCTTGTCGAACCTTGTTGATGTGCTTCCGCCCCACCGTGATGATATTGAGTTGGTTTACCTCTCTTTGATCTGTGCCCCGTATGCATCCTACCCACAGAGTACCGGACTCATGGGAAGTACCTCTCATCTTGGCCAATGAGGTGGGAAATATGGATAGAGACCGATAGCAAGACCGATGGACGCATCGAAGATTGTCGTACTCTCTATGTCTAGGATGGCGCGTGTCCAACCACTTGATCTTGGATCAATTCTAGTGAGGTTTCAGACCTCCAACTGACTTCGGGTCAGTTAAACTAACTTCAGGTTAGTATATGACTCTTTTTTATTCCAAGTGAGGTTTTGGACCTCCAATTGACTTTGGAGGCTTTTATTCTCACACGTGTGGAACAACATCTAGGGTTTCCTGTATGGATCTGTCTAGGGTTTCAGTGAAGTTTGACCAGCGTTGACTTTGGTCAATGCTTGGTCCATTTGACCTCAAACTCCACCAAACTTTCGATTTCTGAAGGCTGCAATCATTGGCACAAAAATCGAGGCTAAACATTGACCTTTGACCTATTGCATTGACTTTTTGCTGCTGTTGTTCTGTGTTGACCGTTGACTGGACAGCAATGGCTATCGTTGACTTTGGGTTGACTTTCGTGGAGTTGTCTTGAGGGTTGTGTGACACTTCTGGTTGGCTGACCGTGAGGAGACTTTGTTGGTTGAAGCATCCTGTTGACTGTCGTAACGCACCACAACACATATTTCGCTGATAAAGTTAAGTGTATTTTTGGCTTGTCTTCAGTCGATCTATTGATATGTTCTATCAGCATTTTACTTTCATATTTATGTGATTGCTATTTGGTATCGGGTTTGAAGTAAAGTTGCATCAAGCATAGAACATCTTCAAAAATTTACAGACCTCCACTGCATGGTGAGGCAGACTTATCTTGTTCTTGTTTAGGGTCAAGATTGGAAGCGAAGGGGTAGGTATTGGCATCATGGAGATGCCCAGGCAAGATGAGCTTGGCTCTCACAGAATTTTCGCCATGAGGCCTCAGGAGAGGAGGATATAGTCCACACACAATGGGTTGTATGTCATAGTCAGAGTAGCGCAGCGTCAGCATGGTGGCACCACTCTGAGATTATCGGGGGACCTGAGCATCATTGTTCTTCACAACTCAATAACCTTTAGGGATGAGTTAGCTACTATAAGGGGAGATCATGCAAGATCCTCCATTGGGATTTAGCGAGTCACCGATGGAATGGAGAACTTATCAGCATGGCAGGTGGGCCAGCAACATGATATTCAGAGAAGCTCATGTGAGCGAGAAGCTATCTCTGCAGGGATTGGGTGGTATCTTCGAGACTATACTCTTGGAGTTCATGGGATGGCCTAAGTGGTAGGAATGCGTCACGAGGAGTTGGGCATAGTGCCACAAGGGACCACTACTCATTGATGGCATACAGGGGAGCACTGGTACTTATACCAGACAGGATAGTGAGTGGAGCGAGGGGAGCTTCAGGTTAGACAGGATAGCTTGGGATCCTGGTATTGAGGGATTCTTACATGTCAGGACAGTGCAGAGGTTGGGGACGATTTAGTGGCGCATCTGGAACCCTAGCACATTTTTGCAATGATAGTGGGGAGCAACAACTAGAGAGGATGCTTGTTCAGGCATTGCTTGAGGACAAGCATTTTTTGGCAGGGAGGACTATAATATCCCTTCCCATAAAAAGTTGCTAAGTTTCTTTCTCAATTTTTGTAATTTATGGATGGGGAAAATTTTGGATACAAACTTAGGAAAAGCGGGTGGACATTGATTACATTAATGTTTTGTGGTAGTGGAGGCCCAAAACATCAGACAAAGGGAAGATTAATCATGTAATGGGACGTGGGGACCACCCCATGATGAAATATGGGCCGCTTGATGGAGAAATCCGAATGGCTAGGAAGGGGGCTCGAATTTCTTGGTGAAGGGGCCCACATGACGAAAGAGAGAAGAAATTATAAATAAGAGGAAGGCAACATCATTGAGGACTTCTGATCATTTGACATTTTACACTATGTTGCTCAAGTTGTTCAACTGAGTCACAAGTGTTGCTTAGCACCAGAGGTTTCCAAGGGGAAATCTCACCCAATGTTCCACCAAGTCCCCTGGAGGTGGGAGCGAGGGGGCGAGGGAGTGCGAGAGCGGCCTATGCAAAAGCTCCCTACCAATTTTCAGGAAACATGGGGGGCCGTCGGGGTCATAAAAATTATAAAATATAAAAATATATGATATATCATTGAAAATTTAATATTTATAATGTAGCTGTATTTTTGCAAGGAGCGTATATACAATCATCATACACTTACATCATGAAAGATAAATCATAAATGATAAAATTATAAATCGATGAATGATGAATAATATAACTGAAACAAATTTAAAACTTAAAACTTAAAACATACATCATACAATCATACATATAAGTTTGTAAGTTTGTAACAATATAATCATTAATGTAACTAATAACAATGTACAATGAAAATAAAGTTTAAGATATCATATGACATATTATACCAAGATTCAAAATAAAGTTTAAACTGAAGTTTACAACTCAAGTTGAAACATAACACTTAAAAGCAAATAAGTTATGTCTGAAACATAAAACATAAAACATAACTTATGAATATCAAATGATATCATCATAATGATAAATGAGCATAAACGCTCAAGGTAATGCCCCACTAGTCTCTACATCCAGCTGTTGCACGAATATATCAGGATCAACCATGTCACCATCTGAATCAAAATCACTTGGATTCTCAAACATGCTAAGTGGCACACCAACTTTTAACACGAACCATAAACTAAAACAATGAAACAAACTTTTAACACACATAAAATTTTAACCTTAAAAAAAATCATTTATTTTTTTTTTCATTTAAAAAATAGTTTTTTTTCAATTTCGAGCCCCTCACGCCCCCTCGACCCCTAAATTTGAGGAAATGTCCCCCCTCACACCCCCCTCTATCTTATTTTGATGCTTAGAGGGTTATATTGATGACGAAGATCCCAATATAGGCAATGATTGTAGACTTGGATGCTACTCATTCTTCAAATGAGGATGAGGAGGATGATCACGATGATGACATTGACAATTAGCACTTGTATGTTGTAGTTGTAGTATTGTAAATTGCAGTGTCATATTATTATGTTATTTTGGATTATAAAAGCCTTTTAAAGCTTGCTTCTTGATGTTTTTTGGTTCAACGATGTTTTGCACTAAGTGCTATTTTGGTTATATCAATATGCACTATTACTTGCTATATAAATGAGAACTTTTGCATATTTGTGTATAAATGGTTTGGATTCCTATGGGATGCACATGAATATATATATATATGTTTTTCTTTAAACTATGAATATTTTATGCATTTTTGGTAAACCGGTTTTTTCTCAATTTTTTATCGGTTCTTGGTCCAGTTTCGATTGGTTCTGGGTCCACAAGGTTTTTCGATTCAATCACCTGTTCGGTTCTGATTACATTGGTTAAAACAAGGTCACAACTTGTGTGAGATTGATAGACTTGGATGTTGTGCCACACCAGGTTTAAAAAAATTTAATAAATAGCCCTTGCTCCTATACAATCGCAATCAACAAAGGTTGATTGCATGTCAAGAGGAGAGAGAAAGCATTTTTAAGGGCCATGATCGGTCTCAAGTGTTGTGTTTGATCAAGTTGGAGATTGAAATGAAAATTAACCCCTTGCTTCTTCATGATTGCAATTCTTGTTGATGGAGGGATCCACAATCAAGTCTCATTTGATTGGGTCAAAAATAAATAAAACATGTCATGACCCTCGTGTGGTCAATTGACTTGAAAGGTTATGTGTAATCTCACTAAATAAATTAATTAAAATACTTTGGTGGATTGACAAATGATTAACACGATTGAAGGGGTATCCCCAGTCTAGTATGGGACAACTGATACTCAAGAGTTCCCACTTGTGAGCCAAGCCAAGTGTACAATTGAGCATTATGATGATTTATTCCCATAAACTCCAAAATAAATAAGAGCACAAGAAAGATCAAACGTAGTAAGTTTATCTTTTCTGGTTGTTCAATCTGGTGTTCCTCTGCTTTTCTTCCAAATTTCTGGTACTTCTTAGTGTCTTCTTAAATTTGTGAAGTCTAACTAAAAGAAGATTAAGTAGGTCCAATACTTGATGCTGGAATTCGGCAATAAGAAAGGCACTGTCTTAATAATAAAAAAGTGTGTGCCCAGTGGATATTCCAAAGATACCTTATTAGCATCCCCAGTGTAGTTGGTGAACTCTTAACAACTTGCAACAATGGATGCAAAATGAAGCTCTAACTTTGATGACGAGATACTAACTGGTAAGGATCCTCCCAGTCCTCCATAAAGGAATTATTATGTTATGACAGATCCACACTAGTCTTCCTCAATGTGTAGGGGTGTCCATCTCTCAATCACCTTTTTATCCTTTGAGCAAGGGTTTGATGGGACCCTGTCTTGAAATTGAACCTTGTGGCATAGAATAATAGGGGACTATCCCATGATGGTGCTTTACTTGAAATATTTGGTGTCTAATGGTTTGCTTTTACACTAATGTATACATTTTTATATGCATTTATTTAATTTTGAATTTTTTATGTATCTTTCAATAGACTGATGTTTATATAGATTTTTCATTTAGTTCCTGTTTGGTTTGTAATGTTGGGGCAAACTAGTTTTGATAATCCAAAATGGTAATAAAACGACAACTATAGAACTGAAGCTAACAACAAGAAATATGATAGCAGTGTGGCACACAACAATATAAATAAAAAAGCACAAAAAAGAGTTGGGGGCACTTCCATACCCAAGGGTGGATAGAACCTTCAAATCTGAATAATATGGAAGAAGAGCCCTCGATGAAGCTTCGATTATATTGACAAGTAATTCCTATTATCAAATAGGGGTGAATCCTTGTTTTACACAAAAATGAGGGAGAAATCCTAACTTAAATCCCAAGTTACTAATAAAAGTGATTAGGTCCTTATTACATGACAATGACTTTTGTAATCATTAATGGCTAAGACATAGTTGCAAAGGTGTCTCTTCCTCCACACTTGATTAATGGCCTTTTGCAGTTACTGAAATAATGCCGAAGACACAAGTCATTTTTTTCTTCATATAATTATGAGCTTAGAGACAAAAGAGATCACATACATAGATTCTAATTACCTAATAAATTCGTGGTTTGGTACACAACATATCCCCTATATATCAAATTATGTCTTGCATACGAGTACATTTCTTTACTAAAATCCAAATAATATGGAGTATGAGCTCCTAATAAAGATTTGATTATATTTAGAATATAATTACTGTTATAAAAGAGGGGGGAACCCTAGTTTATACAACCCTAACTTAAACCCTAAGTTACTAATAAAAGTGATTAGGCCCTTATGTACATGAAAATGGCCTTTTGCAATTACTGAAATAATGCCCCAAGGCATGAGACTAAAATATTTTTACATAATTATGATCACAAAGACAAAGTAGCTAATATACATAGAGTCTAATTACATAATAAAGATGTTGTTCGGTACACAACATATCCCTTAGATACCAAAGGACGGGTTGCATATGATTACACTTCATTTTCCAAAAAGCTATGGAAAAAAGATGTCTAACCTAGTGACTCAAAGCCCCTTACTATAAAGTGTAAGAAATTATTATGTTTGTCCTAATAACCATGTCTCCTATGAAGCTTGCTGGAATTTCCATTTACCTAACACATGGCCAACATGTGATTGCAATAGGCATAAAAAATCCCCGTAAAGTGCCTAACTGATCTCTGTAGAAAATACAAATGTAAAAATATGCATCTCTACCATTTTCTCCAATGTTCCACCAAGTCCCCTGGAGGTGGGGGCGAGGGGGCAAGGGAGCGTGGGAGCGACCAGGGAGTGTGGGAGCGACCAGGGAGCGTGGGAGCGACCTATGCAAAATCTCCCTACCAATTTTCAGGAAACGTGGGGGGACGTCGGGGTCATAAAAATTATAAAATATAAAAATATATCATATATCGTTGAAAATCTAATATTTATGATGTAACTGTACTTTTGCAAGGAATGTATATACAGTCATCGTACACTTACATCATGAAAGATAAATCATAAATAATGAAACTAAGTTAACTAACACCAAACCTAAAGTCTCATAAACCTAAACTAAGTTAACTAACACCAAACCTAAAGTCTCATAAACCTAAAAAAATTGTTTTTATTTTTATTTTTTTCATTTAAAAAAAGTCTGTTTTTTTGGGCCCCGCACGCCCCCTCACGCCCATAAATTTGAGGAAACGTCCCCCTTGATGCCCCCCTTAGTTTCTTGATTTTTGGGGGCGTGGGTAAACACCCCCTAGAAGTCCCCAAGACCTCGAAGCGCGAGGGGGAGAGGAATCTAGACCCCTAGGTGGGGGGTTGAGACCCCGTGTAACACTGATCTCACCCTCTTCTTCGATGGACCATGAGTGCCACCCTAGGGAGGCAAATTCTACTCATCTTTGGAAGCTATGAGGATACTACGCAGGCAACACGAATTCTAAGTTAGATGGGACGCAGTTCAGGGAGCCACGCACTGGGTGGAGGAGAGAAGAGCCAAAGTGAGAGGTTGTATTGTTATTGGGGAACTGTTTGGTCAATTTATGCCACCGGAGGGAGATTTGCAAGGAAAAAAAAGCATCACCCAACAACCATTAGAATTCATGGAGGTGGGCCTGCATCATTATGTCAATGGACTTGGTAGTCCTTTGTTGAGGCAACTTGTGGAGTGGGTTGTGAAGGGGTTTGAGGAGATGGGGCTACTTGGAGTTGGATTGGAGGGGATTGTGGGCAATTTTCCAGCATTTTAGTGGAGCATCAAACGCCACATTTGCTACAGGTTACATCTTCTACTTGTGGAGTAGGGACAAGCATTTGGGGGGTCAATTTTGGAGCGTCAAAACTAGGACAAACCCTTTCTAGGTTTTTTTGGGTTTATTGAGGAGAGACCAGGATTAATTTGGCAGAAAATTATACGCAGATTGGAGGGGTCAATCAGGGATCCCAACAGAGCCAACAGCTAGAGGAGCTAGGGGAAATTGAGCCGAAATTCCGAGGTCAACATTTGGCCAATTCCTTCATGGGTTTTTGTGGGTTATTAGTGGAGAGCCCAGGGTTAATTTCCCGAAATTTTCTGAGCAGCGAAGAAGGCCCTACCAGCTATTATTTGTAGCCAGCAATGGAGTTTTCACTGAGACAACGTAGAGATTGTTGAGAACAACCACATTACATGTTAGAGCAGCTGATTTCATCAGCTGGATATTGTTAGCTTGCCTTGGGCAAGCCTAGGTGCAAGCTTTCTAATCTTACCTTTGTACCCAAATATTATATCAATAAAATGGCTCAGCTTAGTGCAGATTTTGGCATTTTCTGGTTGTTTAATGTGTTGTAAATTTTGTATGTGCTTTTGCTATGTTTTCTTTATTTATCATTGTAAATTTCCATTAGGAATATTACATAATCAATATCCAAGAGGTGAGCCCACAAGTCAAATCTGGTCAACAAGTCAAATTTGCAATTTTAGGTCAAAGTCAATAGCAATCAACAATAGTCAAAGATGCCCTAACCAGTCTACATGTCAATGGTCAACAATCCTCCAAAAGAGCTCAGTCAACAGTCAAACAACTCTGCCTTCTTTGTTGGTCAAACCTGAATCAAAACAATACCAAAAAGCTCGGTCAAAGGAGAGATATTGTTGCAGTCAAACTTCAGTCAATAGGCTTGTGGTAAAGTTTAAACCAAAATCAAAGTGCTTAGAAAAATTCAGTCCATTCACCAGAGAATTCGACCTCCAAAAATCAGATTTTTCCAAGTCAAAACTAGTCAACGTTTGACTACACAGAAAATCAAAACTAGCCTCCTTCCTTTCGCACGTGTGAACTCAGACTCCTTTCTTCAGACCTATACGAACCAATCAAGAGAAAAGAGAGAACAAGGGATGAGTTGATAAGATGTCCAAATGAGGTGACCTTGAAGTGTATTTATATGTGACTTTGGAGACCCAATTTTGACTTTAGGCCAACTTGTACTTTTCTAAACTTGCGAGTTTTTCATTAAAAATAATACTTTTTCCTTGACCAAATTAAATTTGTCCAACGAAAAAGAGGGTCTTCACAAGGTGAGCAAGGTTGTCCAATGGATAGAATTTATCCTTGAGTTGCCAAATTAACACTCCCTCTCAGCTAGAGAGAAATTTTCGACTCCATAATAAGTCCCATCTCGAACGATATTGTTGAATGAAGTCATATCTCATCTCTACACATCTTTGCTCATCTGTAGATCACTCTTGAATAAGAAGAATCATCATAGGGGAGCTCAAGCTACCACCCCATACCCAATGACAATAGGTGAGATACAACTTATCAAGAAAGGATCACAACCATCCTATTGTCTAATGACAACAGGCAAGATACTACTTTCCACGAGTGGTAAGGATCACATCCATCCTACTATCCAATGACAATGGGTGAGATACAACTTACCATGAGAGGTAAGGATCACATCCATCCCAATGTCTATCGATCTTCCCACATTGACCTCAAGAGTCAACTGGTATAACACCAGCGTCCCATCACTTGAGCGAGATACTACTTGCCATGAGAGGCAAGGATCACAACCATCTCAAGTCATCTCAACCCATTGGCCAGATGGGGAGGAACAATCCCATCAAGCCCAAATTGTGTGTAGGATGCATACTGGGGTATACTCTGTCTATTCCAATCATGATAGGGGGAGATACCAAACTTGCCATAAATGACAAGGATCACACACACCCTATGGTGACAATAGGTGAGATACTACTTACAGCAAGGGGTAAGGATCACAACCATCCTATTGTCTAGAGATCCCTCAACCCCCAGGAGCTCTCTATCTCAATTCTTGTCCCTGGGAACTTAGACAAGGGGGAAGAGCATAGCTCAGTGTCCTCAATCAGTCAGGAACCTTACCGAGGAGGGTCACATCCATCTGTCCAATTTGCTCTTTGAAGATGAAGAACTTACCTTTCAGCAAAGCATTGGTAAGAATGTCTGCCATTTGCTCATCAATCCAAAAGTGGAGTCTCATTGCTCCTCTACGCACCATATCTCGAGTGTAGAGGTCCATGATCTCAATATGCTTGGACTTGTCATGAAACACGAGATTCCCTACCAATCGGATCCCACTCTTGTTGTCGCAATATATCACTGTCGTATCCAGCACCAGATCAAATAGCACTCTAAGGAGCTTCCTCAACCATACAACCTCACAACTCGCCATACTGGCAGCAATATACTCAGCCTTGGCAGTACTAAGGGCAGCATACTAACTTGCTCATCAAAGGCTTCAAAGCTATCATGGCAAATTCGAAACTAAAACAACAACATGAAGTGCTTTTCCTATCAATAACATTTCCAGCCCAGTGAACATCAATATATCCATGCAGCCTCACATCTCTAGAAGTATATCTCAGACCAAGATTAACCAACTCATGCAAATATCTTAGCACATTCTTGGCAGCAACCCAATGTGCATGAAGACGCTCAATCATAAATTGGCTCAAAGTATTAACTGCAAAATATATTTGCAGACGAGTGTTTACAGGGAACATCAATGCACCAATCAATTGTCGATACTCAAAAGGATTCGCCAAATCAAGTCTTGCAGCATCTCCATATAACGTCTTGAAGTGATATAATTGGCAACAAGTGCGAATATATCATCATAATATTCTCCCTCTTTGCTGGAGAAACTTCTAGCCATGAACCTTGCCTTATACTTCTCAATACTCCCATCGGCTCCATGTTAGTTTTTGTAGCATCGGACGTGTTCTAGCCACGAAATTTTATGGAGGGGCTAGAATACATGAGTTCTCCAAAACCCATAAATCGTTTCTGGAAATTCCATCCAGAAGTGTCTCAATTAGATTATTAACCAATTTCTAAATATTTCCTAAAGTCTAAACTTCGAGAATATGGTTAATTAATCAGTATTAATTGAGATAAGGTGAGAATCATCTATAAACTCACACGGATTGACAGGGAATTAATCTAGGCCATCGATTATGTTTTAATCTTGGTCGTTGGTGCTCCAACAAAAGATTATATGAAGAAGTCCATGGGTAGATGGAGAATACACCAGTGCAGTTGCTCAGTTGCCTAGGAAATCCGATTTTCTCAATGGCTATAATTCAGCAGAGTAGATAGAGCGAGAGGGTGAGTAGCAGGTGAGAAAGGAGAGCAGCAAAATTCCAAGAGGAAAATTTCCAACTTCTGCAAGAGGCAGAGTGAGGAAGCGTGAATTCCACGGTAGATCTGTGCAGTCACAGCGCGGATAATGACGCAAAGGCTCCAGCGTGAGGATAGAGGGTCCATCCTGGGGGCAGAAATTTTCAATCAACTAGATGCCCAAATTAAAAAACCGACTATAATTGGTTTGATTTGCTTTTAAATAAAGGCATGGAAACCAAGCACTAACTTTTTAATAGTTGTCATAAAAGTCACCTTAATGGAGATAGGCATGCATATGTTCTAACAACAATTGACATGTTCTATATAGACATATCACTTGACCTAGAGTTCACGATCTTGTACATCCTAAAGAAATAAAGCACTCTTAGTAGGAACATATTCTAATAAATGACCAAGAAAAGAGGTCACATGTTTAGAAAATAACATTTGCCTCAAACATATGCATTAGAGTACATGATCAAATCAAACCAAAATACCAAGGATCTTAGATGATAGTTACATTATATGAATTTGAAGTAGAAAACAATTTATTAAAAAGGGATAAATACCCAATTAATTTTTTGATGATCCATTCTCAATGCCCATAATGCACTCTTGTAAGCATGTTGCTTCAATTCAGATATATCTTCACGTTCCATCTTCAATTGTTCATGCAAATTAGGATCTTCACTTCTATCTGTGTTAATAAGACATAAGGGTAATCATCAATAATTTTTCCACCTAACTAGTTTGTTTATTTAACTTGGTATTTATTTGTCCTATTTACGAGACCAATATTATATCCTACATAGGAAATTGAATCAAAAATTCACATTGCAAAAAATAATTAGCATGGGAAATTTTAGGGGCTAATATTCGCAAGTGGGCTAATTTTCCATAGTTTTTCCAAAAAAAAGATTCGCCAATTTCCATTTTTCCATTTTTTTATAAAAATGGTTCGCCCAAATTTTACAATATAAAATTATTTTACATTAAAAATCACCAACATTATATAAATAATATATATAATATCATTATAAATTTGAATAAATTTAGAAATACATCAATAAAAAATTTATAGTTTGCATATTAGGGACTAGTGAGATTAGCCAATTTTTTAAACTTCAAGATAATTTTCCATCCTTAAAATTTTCCCTGATAATTAGTACAAGAACTTATAATAGATGTAAACCTTTGAAATCATTAAGAAGTGTGTGGGAATGGGGCAAGTGCTACACTCAAAATACATGAGTTAGATCAAGAAGGACCGATCTCTAAATCGAGTGTGCCCTTATGTTAACACCATATAACTCAAACTACTTAAGTTACAATTATAGGTAAACTTGCACAACAATGTAGAGCAACCAACTTTAGTGAGAAAGAAACAACAAAAAAATACTTCCCATCAATTATGTTATTCCATTTGTTAATGAAGAGACCAAAATATTAGTTATCAAATTAAAAAACAATGAAAAATAATATGACGACGTGCAAAAAAGGTATGGGAGAAATAACAAAATGATAAACCTTGTATGGTAAATGCTAGATGACTTCAATTAGAAACCCAATAACACTTAATTGAATACATTTGTCGATGGGGTCATGATTTAGGGTGGGGATGATAACATGTTAGTATAAACACCAAGTTTCAATTACTTTATGAGAGAATGAATAAGCAGATAGGTCGAGGTGTAAATTTTGACGGCACAATATGTTGAGATTTTGAGGTAGCATTGGGTGTGCTCTAGCCCTGAAATTTTGTAGAAGGGCTAAGACACACGAGACCTCCAAAACCCAAAAAGAATTTGGAGAAATTTCATCTGGTGCATGAGATATTCAAATAATTAATTTTTTTAACGAGGATCGTAAGTCTAACTTAGGGAATTAGAAAAATTAAAGTGAATTAATTAAACACATGTGATGAAATGTTCTAAGTGACGCGGATCAAGCAGTCTTTTAATCTGAGCCGTCGATTGGAGATTAGATCACAGTCGTTGATGTGTCAACGAGAAAAGTATAAGTGAAAGGATTGAGGTCAATTGGAGATACACACACATTGGCAGAGCAATGAAGCTAAGTCAAACTTTTGGGGCGGGGTTTTGCTGAGAAATTCGAAGCGAGTTGCAGTGCAGTGAGGGGCAGAGATTGACGAAGAATGAGTTGATCCAAGGCCGAGAATACAGCAAGACGGAGAGGCAGTGAGCACCAGTCAATGCAGAGCCAGCCAGGAGGACGCAGTTCAGCCAGCTCCACGCAGAGACTACGCAGAGGCTGCATAAGCCCGGCCAAGGTGACGCAGACCCAGCCAGCGCAACGTAGCACCAGCCAAGGTGACGCAATCCCAACTGGGGCACTGCAGCACTTGTCAGGGTGACACAGTGGGGACGCTGGCCAGTTAAGGGCTGACGCAGAGGCTGCAGAGGCAGCGCTAGGGGTTCCAATAGGCCAAAAGGGCCTCGTGATCTGTAAATCCAGTTTGAGGGTGTGGTACAACCATATCTTCTATCTTCGAGTGAAAGGTACTTATTGCCGTGTAATTTCTCCGTAGGGCCAACCATGTCTGGTGCCCAGATTGTTGTATTCAGATTCTGCATAATAATATAAACCCTCTAGAGTTGTTGCACCGGTTTTCCCGCATTGGGTTTTTCCAGGGACATTTGTCCGAAAAATCATGTGTAATCTTGTCACGTGTGTGCATTGTTTAGTAAATAATATGTAGATGTGTAGGCTACAGTTAGTGTCTACTTTAGTGTTTTTCTGAGTATTTCAGTTAAATAACTTTTTAATGTTAATAAACAAGTAGGTGAAGTAGATCTAGATACTGCAATAGGGTTTCTATTTTGAAACTTTCACACAATAGCCCCTTATCACAACAACTTAGTGAAAGAAAGCACTTGTTAACTTGTTTACCCCTAAAGGTTCATTTCATTTGTGTAAGCACGCTATTTGTAGTTCCTAACTCCTTCAAACCTACTTGGAGAACAAGGGGCCACCCCCTTGTCCATCATATCTTGAGGAGTTTATTCATCATTATGGCACTTCTGGATACTATAAGGCCTTTGGAGGGCCCCACGTCATGCACATATTATTATTTGACCTCCTGAGAGGCTTATTATTCCATGTATGAACTAGTTTGGTGGGCTTGTCATCAAAAGTTAGGGTTACATGCACATTATTTTACGTTTAGGGGCTAATGTAAGCCCATAGGCTAATTCGATCTCCTAAAAAGTATATAAATAGGAGTTAACTAAATTCATTTGTATCATCACTTGACTTGGGATCTCTCTATCTTTAGAGAACTTCGCATTTTTCCTTGAAGGACTATTTTGGATAATGGATGGATTTTGATGTATGGATTTGGGCCATTTTTATCTTGGAGCTTCATATTTGCAAATGTGATGTTGATTGTATATACTCGCTAACATTGTAAGTGCAATGTTTAACAATGTTTTCTTGTTGTTGCATACTTTTGAACTTCGATATAATTAGGGCTAATTGTTGCATGAATGAAATGTGGAATTAAGTGTCCATTTAGTTCGTTTAATGTATGGGCCATTGTTAGATTAATGAAATGTCCTAGAGATTTTTTTGTCTCAATAAGCTTACACCAATTGTATGAAGTATAAATGCTTGAAGGTCACTTTTCTTCTCTTTCCCTTAACATTGGACGAAGTTGACTTTCCAGGCCTCTTTAATCAAGAAACCAAATACTTAATTATTATCATCCTTGACTCCATATCCCCAAGTGAATCAAACACTATTCCTTCAAAAGGGTGATCATTTTCCCCTTCTTTTTCACCTTTTTCCCAAGTCTAGCCCTAATAGGTCATCTAGGGCATCAATTTCCTAGGAATCCACAACTTGAATCTCCTAGAGGCTACTACACTGATGGGTCCGCTCACTCTCCTCCAAATTTGAGTGAATCTCTGGGAACCTTAAGCTCTAGCTCTAGGACCAAGTTTTGCCTAGGTATCCCCAAGGTTAGAACCTAGTAGGATCAATTTGACCTATTGAAGTAAAGATTCTTGTTTGGTCCTTTCCCCTCACCTTGTCCAGGGTAGGAGCATCATTAGTTGCTATATTCCATCCCCGAACCCAAGTTGGGTCTACTTGGCCTCGTGTGGTCCCACTTATCATCAAAAACTTTATCAAGGACCATTAGGAAATCCAAGTTCCCCGAAGGATTTTAGGGATTGAGAGCCTCATCTATAAGCCTTATCCTTCTACCTCAACCCTCCAATCCTCACCCCCTTCCCCATCACCACTGTCATCCCGAGGACATATCTAGTGCACTGCATGGTACAATATCCCGATACCAAAACCAAGAATATCCTTAAAGGACTACATATGTATGATCCTCCTCTCCACCATCTGGACATCTACAAAATTGTGGGTGGCCACACTGTATACTAGTACCGACACACGTTGCCCCTATATCATCCCCCTGATCCTCAAAGCAAAGTACATCGGCAGTCCCCAAAGTGAAGCGATGACTCCGACTACTGGTAAGAAAGGAGCTCCCCCTGGTAGGGGAGGTGGGCCTCCATCTCCTCCTCCCACTGTAGGTGGCCCATCATCTCCAACATCTATCTCTTGCTACACATCATCCTTCGGCTCACTTTCAAAAAATACCTCTATGAACTGGGCCTTTCCCTTGGTACATCAATGTCTTGAAGCCCATGGCTCCTAGCAAGTGAAACACAACTTCCTTTGACAAAGGTCCCTCCTAGTCTCATCATCCAACTACCCACGCCCTGGGTATCCTGGTATAGCGGGGGTCTAGTGTCTCTTCCCCTCTACTGTAATACAGGTCTGGTGGGTATATGCATTCTGGTTCTAGGCAGAGCATCCTGCAAGTCCCAGGCTCTACCAACTGCGTCCTGCAAAGTGGTGGCCCTTTTGGACCTCACCAAGCCCCTCAGTGACTTTGCTAGTCCCTCCTAGAACAAGAAGACGCTCCTGGCCTCCGATAGATCCGATACCTGTGAAAAATCTACTGCAGTGTATTGGTTTATTTCCTCCTACTTGATTTAATTAATACAAGTTATTTTCAGAAATTAGATTCCGAAAATACCGAAAATAAACACAACTACAGCCTACACATGCAGATCATTTACTGAATAATTCACACATGCAACAAAGTGACACATGGATTTCTGGACATAAGTCCCCAGAGAAACCCAAAGCAGGAAAATCGGCTCAGCAAATATGAGGGTTTATTATTAAGTAGTCCTGAGTACAGCAAATCTGGGTTCCAACCTTGGAAAACCCGACAGAGAATAAAAGATGTCAAATCTGCAGCTAACCTGAAGATCTAGTGCCAAATATATGACTGATCCACAGCCTCAAACGGGATTTACAGGACTCAACCCGAATCTGACCCTAGAAACCCTTAGTGCTGCTTCTGAAGCCCCAGCGTTGCCCTGGAGGGACTACGCCAGCCTCTGCGTGGGTCTAGGAGGGCCTGCATCACCCTAGGAGGGTCTACGCTACCCCTGCGCTACCTCTACTTGGCCAGTGTCAGCCCAGCGTGACCTTGGCTGCCTCTGCGTTGTCCCTGCTGCTCTGCGTGGCTCTGAAGCCTCTCTGTTGTCCTTGAGCTTCTCCTCTTGCCTCTTGTTGCCTATTGGCCCCAGAATCAAAACATTCCCTTGGCCAATACTACCCATCACTGTAGGAAATTCCACTAGAAATTCTTAGCAAACCCGCCCTAGAATTCTAGATCTATTCCTCAGTTCTACAGAAATTTTGTGTCATCAACTGACCCTCAAGCCTTTCTCTTATACTTTTTCGTTGAACCCTTCAACAGCCGAGATTAAATCATCCATCAATGATAGAGATTAAAAGACTGGTTAATCCATGTGACTTAAGACAATTTAAGCACATGTGTTAATTAATTCACTTTAATTATTTTATTTTCCTAAGTTAAACTTAGGAAATCCATTAAAAATAATTAATTATTTGAATAACTCGAACACAACTTTAAATTTCTCAAATCCATTTCTAGGTCTTGTAGATCAAGTGTACTCTAGTCCCTCCAAAAAATTTGGGACCTAGAGCACAACTAATTCTACCCCAATACACAAAATCTCAACACTCCCTCTTAGCATCAGAAGTGTGCTCTAGCAATACATCACAACATGTATCACAAGATCTTGAGTACTGGATCTGTGTTGTTGATGCTTGGTCTGCTGCCCTCTATCTACTGCATTGTTGCTCTCTGTATTGCTGCTCATGCCACTGCCACTGCCACTGCCACTGACACTGCCACATCTGTACTGCAACTCCCTCTCAAATTGTTGCATCATGTTGTCCATAGCATTGCCACTAATAACAGTTGCACTGCAACTAAGTTGTTGAGAAGTAAGCAACTGAAGGACTTTGCCCAACTATTTGACAGACAAGTTAAGTTTCCCTCCACCACTGAAGCCTCCTGGATGTCGAATCACGTTGTCCCCTTGGAGACACTGTCACGCTACAACACTGCACTGTGTGAGCCCAACTTCTCTGCGCTGCTGAAGTCCCATCAACCTCTCTGCGCTGCTGCCTCCATGCTGCTGCTACCTCTACATTATGATGCTCCCTCTTTAGCTTTTCAACTCCCTCTTGCTCTTCAATGTGGTCATCTGCAACCATCTCCCGACTCATCCCGCTACCGTCTTAAGGCTCCCGTAGCTCGTATGTGATCCAAGAATAGGGCTGACTCAAGGATCTCGCCATTCTGTCTATGGATACTCTATATATCCATGTCACCCCAACTCTTCTCTCGAGGTGCATGAGCACTCATGGCTACATCATCATTAGAGCCATCGTCATTTGCTGTTGCAGCCTTGGAATCAGAAGCTCCTTTGTCCTTCTTAGGACAACTGCTGGCGAAATGACCAAGATCACCACAATTAAAGCATCAGACCTTGGAAAGGTCCTTCTTCTTCTTCCCTTGCTTCTTTTCCCTTGATGCAAGGTCTGCATCCTCCTCCTCTTCTTTCTTCACTCTGGCTGATCCACTTACCCCACTGTTGGACTGCTTCTTGGTGACCCTCTTGATCTCCTCTTGGCGAAGAATAGCCCACACATCTGCCCATGATGGTAACGCTGCCCTTCCTAGAATGCTTTGGACAAGCGTTTCCCATTCTTCAGAGACAGCATTCAAGGTTATCCTCACTAGGAGCCCTTCATCTGGATTAGCACTAATGCCAATCAGCTGGTCACAGATAGCTTGAAGTCTGAAGAGGAATGGATCTATCTCTTCACCCTTCATCATTTGGAACATCCGCATCTGATTCTCAAGAAGCATTCTTCTTTGCACAGAACCTCCTTGGTACATCACTTCCAAAGCTGACCACATGTCATGTGATGTATTCTTGCCAGTAACATGAGGAATCACGTGGTCCTTAACTCCGTCTATGATCAACCTCTTCGTCCATGCTTGATTTTCTTCATACTTCTTGAGTGGATCTGCATCAGTTGGTGCAGCAAGTGTCTTCTCTGCATGATCTTTGAGACCATACTCATCCAGAACTGAGAGGATTCTGGTCTTCCAGATAACATAGTTGGACATGCCACCCAATCTATCTTGATCCCTCAGTCCATATCACGCCATCTTTGCTCAGATCTGAACAAAACAGTACTTCTCCCTCTGGATCTGGGTTTCTTGGTGACTAGAAACCCTCTAGTAACTGCTTCTGCTGCAAACTGACTTCCCTCCTAGAAATCTTATACCAAAACTCAAACGGACAGTATTCTCTGATCCTTGCGATCGAATCTCAGATTTGTTTGGCTCATATCTGTTGAATGACTATCTTCCTCCTGCCTTTGTTGCCTTAGTTCGGCACAATTATGCACCTGCAGAATCTCTACCCCACCAGCACTGCTGAAGATCTAAAGCACTGCTGAAGGATCTTGGCAATTTTTTCTGGAACAAGAGAAGTGACTGGACAGCGTCCTCCTGGCTGGCCCAGTGCAATCCCTGCACTGCTCAGAAGTGGACTGCGTAACCCCAGACTGCGTGACGCAGTCCTTACGCTGCCCTGGGAAGGGTCTGCATAAGCCTAGAGGCCTTTTGCAGCTTCAGTGCTATCTCCTCGATTTGCTTTCCCTTGTTGTCAAGATGCCCTTTCCGGATCTGTTGCTTCTTCTGTCACCCTGCAGAAAAAATATTTCTTCAGCCGATTTGCTGGAGATTCAACTTGATCTGCTATTGCTCCAATACCATGTGAAAAATATACTGCAGTGTATTGGTTTATTTCCTCCTACATGATTTAATTAATGCAAGTTATTTTTAGAAATTAGATTCATAAAATACCAAAAATAAACACAACTACAGCCTACACATGCAAACCATTTACTGAATAATTCACTCATGCAACAAAGTGACACATGGATTTTTAGACATAAGTCGCCGGAAAAACCCAAAGCGAGAAACTGGTTCAGCAAATATGAGGGTTTATTATTAAGTAGTTCTGAGTACAGCAAATCTAGGTTCCAACCTTGGAAAACCCGACAGAGAATAAAATATGTCAAATCTGCAACTAACTTGAAGATCTAGTGCCAAATATCTGACTGATCCACACCCTCAAACAGGATTTACAAGACTCAGCCCAGATCTGACCCTAAAAACCCTCAGCGCTGCTTCTGAAGCCCTAGCGTTGCCTTGGAGGGATTGCGTCAGCCTCTGCGTGGCTCTAGGAGGGTCTGTGTCACCCTAGGAGGGTCTACGCTGCCCCTGTGCTGCCTCTACTTGGCCAGCATCAGCCCAGCGTGGCCCTAGCTGCCTCTGCGTTGTCCCTGCTGCTCTGCGTGGCTTTGAAGCCTCTCTGCATTGTCCTTGAGCTTCTCCTATTGCCTCTTGTTGTCTCTTGGCCCCGGAATCATAACATTCCCTTGGCCAATACCACCCCTCACTGCAGAAAATTCCACTGGAAATTCTTAGCAAACTCACCCTCGAATTCCAAATCTATTCCTTAGTTCTACAGAAATTGTGTGTCATCAATTGACCCTCAAGCCTTTCTCTTATACTTTTTTGTTGAACCCTTCAACGGCCAAGATTAAATCATCCATCAACGGCTGAGATTAAAAGACTGCTTGATGCATGTGACTTATGACAATTTCAGCACATGTGTTAATTAATTCACATTAATTATTTTATTTTCCTAAGTTAGGCTTAGGAAATACATTAAAAATAATTAATTATTTGAATAACTTGAACACAACTTGAATTGCTCAAATCCATTTCTGGGTCTTGTAGATCAAGTGTACTCTAGTCCCTCCACAAAATTTGGGACCTAGAGTACAACTGATGCAACCCCAAATACACAAAATCTAAACAGTACCATCACTGATACTCTCAAAAACTCAGAGATATATGCCTTTGCACTACTAGTCTGCTTGAGCCGCGCCAACTCTACAAAGTGCCCCTTTCGGTCTCTACTCTCAAAACGTTCGAGTACCCTCCATGTGAAATCCTCATAAGTTGTAACCCCTGCATGCCCCATCGTGGTCAACCCATGGAACCACCAATCATGGGCTTCCCCCTCCAAGTATAATGTGGCAATTTTGATTGCCTCCACCTCTATCATTATGGTATCCCTAAGGAGCTTTTACAGTAAATAACAGGAATACATAGAGATGAAAATGCACAAAAATACAAACACACAATCATAACACCATTGATCACCAAAAACTACGTTGCTAAGCCATTTTATTAATATGAAAGGATGTACAATGTAGGTGTTCGAAGGAATGCACCTGGGCTTGCGCAAGGCAAGCTAGAGAAGCCCCAAATAAAATGTCGGACACCCTCTATCTCTATGCTCTGCGTGGTAGTAGCTTTGTGTTGGAAATGCCCATAAATGGTGTTGCTGCCTTAAATGATCCGCTGCTAGGGCCTGCTACACTGCTCAAAAAATTCTGAGAAATTAATCTTGGCCTCTCCTCAATAAACCTAAAACAACCCACGAAGGGTTTGGCCAAAGCTTGACCCTGAAAAATTGACCCTCTTGGGCTTGGATGGCTCTACTGCTGGGAAAATCGACCCACCTGAAGAATCTGATGTTGAATGCCACCAAAATTCTTGCAATCCGTATTAGAAGGCTTCCCAAGCCTCCCCTCCAAGTTTCCTCCAAAAACTCCCCTCACTCGTCAACCTCCTGAAGTGACTCTCTCAAGGATTGCGTAGCCTCTATGTTGTTGTCGCTTCCTCTGCGTTGTGGTACGGCCTCCTTGTTGCTGAACTGAACCAAAACTAAGTGGAACTCCCTCCTTGGGCTGGCACTCGAAGTCCACTAAAGCAAGGGTTGGGATCTTCGCTCGGAAGCACCCTTGTGTTGAACAACGCATGTAGACTTGGCTCACTGCTCAAGCATGCGATGTCAAGAGACAAATTCTGAAGTGATGAATGAATCCCCAAAATGAGTCTCCCATGCCTCTATTGTCCAAAGCCTCCCCAACGTCCTTGTGGGCCCAACGCGTGCCTCCTACCTAACTTCACTCCAATGGCTGTGTGATCCATTTGCGGGTCGCAGTTTTCTTCAAGTGGCCCCCATCTTCGACTATAGCCGTAATGTCTATCCTCGGGCTAATATTTTGGGGTGTGCAAATGATTAAGTCTAATGTGGGGTCCCCAAACCCACTCTTCCTATCTCAAAATTGTAGTGACAAAATTGGCAAAATTTAATATTTCTACTTAGCAAAATTGCTAAGCAAGAATATTACAATCATTTGGTTAAGTTGGAAGTAAACATCTAGCTTCTCAACCCACTCCCTAGCTAAGCTCTTAGGCAAGCCATCAAAAGTTGGGAGAAATAACCTTCCCACCGTGCGATGTAAACCAATGCCATGCGTGTAGCCTCCTCCACTCTACCCCTTCCTCCTATTGTTGCCCATAATAACCTTCCCACCGTGCGATGTAAACCAATGCCATGCGTGTAGCCTCCTCCACTCTACTCATTCCTCCTATTGTTGCCCTTAAGTTGGCAGAAGTCCTTGAAGGTGATGGCCTCTCTGAAACAATCCCATAGGACTAGTACTCCACAAAATAGTCTCTCATGGGCATGTCCTCCTACACCTGCGGCCCTCCAGCACCTGATGCTAGAAATGTAGGGATGGTTAACTTGGGTGGTGTGCTAGAGACATGAGGCATGTTGGGTGGGTTTGCTGCCTGGTGGTGCGAAGTACCCGAACCCTCACCCAAATGAAAATCTCCTTGAACGCCCTTGCCTTGTTATTATTGTTCTGTTGCCTCAATTCCTCAATGCCCCTAGACAAGTCGAGTATTGGCTTCAAGAGATGTTGGGCAAACTCCTTTTCTTTACTCACTTTATCACCCATGTTATCCCCCATATTTGGCCCCTCAACTTCCAGCTCAATGGCTTCTGGATTAGGAGTAATTTGTAGCTACCTTTCCCTAATTTTGTACCCCTTTGCCTCATGTCCTTTGCCTCCTGTAAGTGATGTTCTATCTGTCCTCTGGTGTCATAGACTAATAGTTGCTCCCAAAGGCTGAGCCAAGACTATGAGCTCTAATACCACTGTAATATCCCTAAGGAAAATTAATAGCGATAAGCAAAGCATGCATAGCAAAAACAACATAATTTCCACACAAAATTAAACACGTAGAAATACACCAAAAATTGCGAAGAACTGAGTCATTTTATTATAAAGAAACGGGGGAAAAATATAAGCTAGAAATGTATGCACCTGGGCTTGCCCAAGGCAAGCTAACAATGCCTAGGTGATGGAATCAACTGCTCAGCCAATAGGAAGATGTCCCCTCAAATGCTTTGCGCTGGCCCCAGAAACTGAGCTGCTAGCTGTAGGAAATTGTTGCTTGGCCTTCATCCGATGCCCAAAAAATTCCGGGAAATTAACCCCGGTCTCCCCACAAATAACCCACCAAAACCCAGAAAGGGTTTGGCCTAATGTTGACCCCCGAAATTCACCCCAATTTCCAAGCTCCCCTCCAACTGTTGGGCAAATCGACCCTCCAGAAAATAACATTGCTTGAAGCAACATTGCTAAGTAGGAATATCACATATACATCAATAACATTTTAGTAAGAAACCAGTGTCTAAATATTATAAATGACTACATGATGAAAAATCCCATGGCTTGGTGATTTTGACTAATACCAATCTCATACCCTCATACATGATGGAATCCAATGGAAATGCTACAATCCTACAAACCCTGAAACCATAAAAATTGCTAAGTCTACTAACTTTTGAATGGGATATGATATTTTACTTTCTCCATATGAAGTCCAATGAAGTTGGAACCAGTCAAACATCCTCCTTTATTTAAGTGAAAGTTCACACTCTCCTTTATTTTACCTTTTCTTTTAATATTACCATTAATTACAAAGCTGACAAACTCCTCAAAGCTCAATCCCCTATCTCTGTTTTGTCTTAAAGGATCAATGGCACTGACAGTGTGACATTTCACTATGGGTCAGTCACATGCCCCTCCCGAGCACTAAGGTGGGCCTGGAAGCTTCCAACAAAGTGCCTGAAACATCAGTTGAGATGCCCGAAATACCTTGGAAATACCACCAACCATACTATATGGCATTACCATATTTGGAAATGTCGTACACTACAGCTAATGGCTACCTGTTTCGAAGTTTCTAGGCATTTCAGGAACTAGGACATCACCAAACTAGGCATTTCCTGCAACTTAGCCCAGGGTTGAAAGATTGCAAAATGTATAACAGAAATTGAGGAAGAAGAGCACATTGGCATTTCATATGGGAGATTTTTATGACATAATTTTATCAAACTTTTGAGACCTACATGCAGCACGATTATTTTGTGGCTGTAAAAAATATGAGGCAAATGGGGACTGCTACCAATTCCAGAGAATTCGGACGGGCTAGCCTGTTAGTTGAAACCCAGCACCACGTAGGGCGGTGGCTATGTACATCAGTAGGCTGAACAACTACATCACATAATTTCCGAAAGCTGCAAAACCAGATACTCCGTAGGATGTTATTCAAAAGGTAAAAACATATGCATAGGTCAAACGTCAATCACCCAGCCAGACAACAGAGTAGAGACACCACTCCTAATAGAATCCACATGATTGATGTTCTTGATGAACCAGAGGAAACAGTAAAAGATGAGGATACAGCAGAAGATGATCCAGAGGAAACAACGGAGGCTAATACGGAAAACCCAAAAGGGAAAGCCATAACTACAGTCTCTTTGCAGGCCATGTTAGGGAGAACCAAAGTCAAATGCAGAGTCGAAGGGAGAACCACTGTTGCCCTCACTGATACTAGCACTCATACCTTCATTTCTGTCACCAACAGCTCTACCATGGACTCTCGAGTGCAACGGAATGGTCCAGGATCTAAACGTATTATTGCACAACCATGAGGTCAGTTCTGGTTTTTATGGGTGTTCAACAGCTAAAGAGCTTGGGAGACTATATTATTAACATGTGAAAGATATATGTGAAAATTGAAAAAGGATATCAGTGGATCACAATACAACAAATGCAACGAGTTGCCAACAAATTGATATATGTAGATAAAATGAGCAAAGAGTTGGGTAAGGCAAAACTCTGTTTATTTTCCGTGCAACTAAATGGAAAGCTTGTAAGTGAATCCTAGGCTATTGAACTCAAGGAAACAGGAGGTGGAAAACTGATTGATTCTTTTTTTAATGCATTTTGAGATGTACAACACATAATGCTTGCTGAGAGGCAGCAAAAACACATTATTCAACTACAACTGGAATCCAAATGGGTAATTGTTCCTCTTTACAGGTATCCCAAAATGTTTTAAAGATGAAATAGAAAGAATCATTAAAAATCAATTGAACATGGGCCACATTGTCATGAATGAAAGTCCATTTGCATCACCTGTGGTGCTAATCAGAAAAAAGGATGGTTTGTTCAGAATGTGCATTAATTACCAGAGTTTAATAAGAGGACTATTGAGAACAGGAATCCTATTTCAACGATTAGCAGAATTGCACAGTGCCACAATATTGACCAAGGTTGACTTAAGATCTTATTATCACCCATCACCAGATAAGAGTGAGAGTAGTGGACCAGTTTGAGACAGCATTCAAAACACACCAAAGCCTGTTTGAGTTCTAAGTGATGCCAATCACACTGACCAAAGCACCAACTACTTTTCAAGGCACCATCAATAAAATTCTCAAACCTCACTTAAGGAGGATTGTTCATGTTTTTTTTTATGGCACCTAATTTACAATAGGAACATGAAGGATCACCTTCACCACTTGGCAATTGTTATTGAAATCCTAAGGGTCAACTCTTAATTTGTGAATGAATCCAACTGTGACTTTGTAAAAACAGAGTGGGTATTCCTGGGAGAAGTCATTAGTAATGAGTGAAAATGGTGGCCTAAATTTTAAGTGATTCAAGATTGGAGTAGGCCTACTCCAAATAATGTGAAGCAACTAAGAGGATTCAATAGGCTCTGCAACATCTATAGAAGGTTTGTCAAAAACTTCAGGGATCTCATGGCACCCTTTACATATTTAACCATGATAGGGCAATTTAGTAGTTCAGAAGCAGCAGAAGAACATTCCATAAATGAAGAAGACAGTGATGTCTAGCCCAGTGCTAGCTCTGCCAGATTTCTCAAAAAATTTCTTAACAAAATGTGATACTTCAGGCACTAGCATGAGAGCTGTGATCATGCAAAACCAAAGGCCTATGATTCAGAAAGTAGAAAGTTGACTGATAAAGAAAACACATTATGCGTTTATGACAAGAAAATGCCGCATGTTTAATACTCTTGTTTAGCAATTCTGCTAACTGGAATATTAATTTTGGCAAATTTTGATATTATTACAGTTTTGACTTAGGAAAAGTGGATTTGGGGGCCCACAATTAGACTTAGGCAACTATAGGCCTCTAGACATTAGGCTGAGGCGAAATATTGCGGCAAGAGTGGAGGATGGGGCCCAATGAGGAGGAACTGCGGCCCACATGGAGGCAGCGCAGTCATTGATGCATATTGGAGGCTAGAGGCACGAGGTGGGGCCCAAGAGAACGTTGGGCAGCCTTCGGTAAAGAGGAAGCATGAGGCTCATTCTTGGCATTCATTCATCTATTTCGAAATTGTCTTTTGACAAAGCACGCTTGAGCAGTGAGCCAAGTTTGCATGTGATGTTCAGCACACGGGTGTCTTCGAGCGAAGATCTCAGCCTTTGCTTCGGTGGACATCGAGTGCCAGGCCAAGGAGGGTGCTTCACCATAGTTTCATCAGTTCAGCAGCAGTGAGCCTATTCTACAGCGCAGTCCCTTCATCAGCAGCGCAGAGGCTGTGCAGTCCCTTGAGGGAGTCACTCCGGGAGTTGGGGAGTGAGTGGGGTTTTGCAAGAGATTTGGTGGGAAGGCAGAGAGCCTTCTAATAGGGATTTTCCATGGATTTTAGTGACATCCAGCAGGATTTTTATCAGGAGGATCGAATTGCCCAGCAGTTTAGAGAGCCAAGCACAAGAGAGCCAATTTTTGGGGTCAAACTTTGGGCGAACCCTTTCTGGGTTTTTGTGGGTTTCTTGAGGAGAGTCCGCGATTCAAATCCCGGAATTTTATGAGCAGCATAACATGCCCAAATAGCAGATCAACCGGAGTAGCAACAGTATTTCTAGCCAGTGACAGCGCAGAGCTACAGCCACACAGTGTACCTTCAGAGGGGGATTTCAGCAATGTTTCAAAGGCTCTCTCCAACTTGCCTTGAGCAGGCCCAAGTACCTTCATTCTAGCACCTCCATTGTACACATTTCCAGCAAATTAATAAAATGGCTCAACTCAATTTGTGTTCTAATGGCGTGTTTATTTCTGTTGTTTGCTTGATGTCTTTTGACGCTTGTTATTCCTGTAATTTACCATTAAGAATATTACAATGGTATCAAAGCATAATCTTGGCTCAACGTGTGGGAAACCCTTCATTCTATGACAAGACCAGAATAAAAAACTATGAGATCATGGGATCCCAAGAAAGGTTAAACTTAAACACCATGGCAGTAACCTTGAATGAGGTGATTAGGGTGCAACAAATGATGGTTGATGTGGGTAAGCAACTGCTTCATGCAATAATTGGGAATCATGACCATTCTCATATACAACAAATCTGCTATGCTCAGAATTGTGGATAATGCATCAAGATGGCAAGACATTATTGCAATTGATGTGGAGTTATTGGCAGCAAATGGTGGGAATACCAACCATTGTGACATGGCATTCAAGCGTCCCTCTCTTTTTGGGAGTTCTGTTAACTAAGAGACATGCACAAATTAGTGGGAATTTAGTGTAATTATGTAGGGATGGTGAGGTGGATTAAGGAAAAAGATGAAAAAGTAGTTGAAGGGGCCATGGTTGGCAAGGAGACAGTTGAGCATACACTCGTTGATGAGACACCATCCATTGTCGAGGGATCCATTGATGAGGTATCCGGGGTTGTGACTGAGTTCTCAGGTGATGGCAACGCACCACAGGTTGATGAGGTGTTCGGAGACATCTCCACCATTGTTGAGGAGCTAATAGGTACAGAAGCCTCAAGGTCTATGAAAGAGTTGTTGGACGACAATCACCTGCAGCTGACTAGTGAGCATGTCTTGCGTGTTGGGTTGTTTATGGAAGAGCAGTTGGAGGCTCATGTTGATTCCATGATGGAAGAGGTTGTTCAGTCATCCCTTGGGCTAGCCAATGATGCGAGGCAATAGAGAGGCCACGCGTTGGGTTTTCAGCACAGTTCACATTAGAGACACACAAACGGGGTCTATAGCGTTATTAGCCCACCATTACGCATTAGATTGAGGGAGGCACAATTGCCTAGACGTAGCCGAAGGGATGGCGAGGTTAGCAGGACTGAGCGACATGAGCTAAGCATGACACCACATCATCTTAGAGGGCTTGTTCCTTCCACAGAGGATTGTATATTCGATCCCTCCTTTGGGATTGGATGGCGAGAGGTACTGAGCTGGTACCTGGTGGAGTAGGCTAGGCGTTTGGATACATCCATGGCCAAATTTTGTCAGAGGCCCTGGATTTCCAGAGGGACACGAGAGCCAAACTGTTGCTGGGATCCAGGTGGGAATTCCCATCACATCATAGAGTCAATGTTGATTTTGTAGCATCAGAAAGTGTTCTAAGTCTCAAATTTGGTGTAGAGGCTTAGACACTAGTATTCCAGAGAACCCAAAAAACATTTGTGGAAATTCCACTCAGATTTTATTTATTTGCAAAATTAATTATTTTAAATAAAACAAAGTGTGAATCTTCTAGAGGACATGGATCAAGTCATGTTATAATCTCAGTCCTTGATTAGACATCTAATATGGGTCATTGATATGTCAACGAGAAGACTACAAAGGAAGGCTCGAGGGTCATTTGGAAAACGCACTGAGACACTGAATTGATCTAAGATCGAAATTTTTGGGGCATGGTTTGCTGAGAAATTCAAGCTAGAGATTTGAGCAGTGAGGGGCAGAGAGATCTACCATAGCTAGGGTTGACCCAATGACTGCATAGGCTCACGCAGAAGCAGTGCAGAGGCAAAGGAAGGGTTTTCGAAATTTTGCTGGTGGATCAATTTTGAAGGTGGGGATCCGAAAAGTGGCACCGACAAGTTGTTCCTCAGAGTCCAAGGAGGCAAAACGATTTGGTTGAGGGCTAACATTGAGCCTTGAAGGGAGTGACGCAGTGGCTGGAAGTTCCAGCGCTGGATCTGCGCAGAACTTCTCCGAGGCAATGTTTTCTTCAACCGGATCAGCCGGAAATTCAATGATTAAGTGAGGTAAATCCTCACAAATTCTTCTGCCAATATTTCTCTCTGTAACTAAATCACCCTTGGGGTATTCAGAGATGTATTCAAACATTGCTACAACTTAATAATAAAACCCTCAAATCTGTCGCACCTGTTTTCCCGCAGTGGGTTTTTCCAGGGACTTAGTCCAAAATAAAGGTGTCATATGTGTGAATGATTTCCTTGTTTCAAAATCATAATTATTGTAGTGTAGACTGCTTCAGTGATTGCTTCAGTATTTCATGAATGTTTTCAAAAATAATTGTGTAAAGTAAATTACATAACAGATGAAGTAATTCGGATGGTTGCAGTAGGATTCCTTAGATTGATTGAGATCTAGGAATTTTCACATGGTATCAGAGCATTGATGTGAAACAAGAAGAACAGATCTGAATTTTTAAGTGAAGGTCATTTTTGCTGCAGTGCAGCATAACGAATCCATTGAAGGATTGTGTAGATCTGGCCAGGAGGGTTGAGATTTTCGTGGTAGTCTCTCTCTGAGTGAGTCAACAAAGAGAAAGGGCTTCCATATTCGAGATCTTGTTGTGGCAGAGGGAGCAGCGCAGAGCCTCCACGCAGAAGACAGAGGGATGCAGTTTTATGAAGTTGTTGTTGGGCAGAAAAGCGTTAGAATGAGTCAGAGCACATATTTGGGGAATTTTTCCTCAGTGATTTCCTAGCCGAGGAAGTCAGCATTTCTCAATTGCTGAGCAATAGAGGAGCAGCAGAACTTACAAATCCACTAGGGAGTGCGTAAGCCAGCCAGGTGTTGCACAATAGAGAGAAAAAGGGAGCAGATTTGACAAATTTCGGCTGAGATGGCATCTCACGGACTTCGTCATCAAGATAAGTTGTAGGGCTCCTCCAACTATATGATCTGGAAGGAACATGCTATGTTCCTTTTGGATGAACATTATCTAAAGGCGTTCGTGGAGAATGTGGTAGTTTCTCCTATGGATGCGGATCAGCTCAAGAAGTACAAGGCTGAAATGGCGAAGGTGAAGAGGTGGATCCTTGATGGTGTAATATTCCAAATTAGCAGTCAGCTAATTGGAATATTAATTTTTGTCTAATTTTGCTTTTTCTAATGTTGGGCAGGAATAAAGTGGGCAAGGGACCCACAAATAATATCCAAGCAACAAAAAGTACTTTCCCTGCAGTTCCTAAGGAAATATTGCGCCTTTAGTAAAGTCCATGTGGCCAGCCATTAATGGGGTCCATGTGGCTAGCCATCGAATGTAGGCAGCGTCCTAGGTGGCTGCGTGGGAGAGGCAAGATGGTGGCAGCGCAATGGTAGGCCGGATGAAGGGGCAGCGCAGTCCTTGGTGGGCCCAAGTGAATGTTGGAGGTTGAATTGACAAAAGGGTAGACGAGCATCTCATTTGCTCATTCATCTATCTATGAGTTTTCTGTCTTCATTGACGGAGCACGCTTGAGCTGTTTAGCCAAGTCTGCAGTGTTGTTCAGAACAGAAATCTTCAAGCGGAGATCTCAACCTCTGCCTCGGGGGACTTCGAGTGCCCGCTCAGGAGAGGATATTCATCAATTTTGTGAGGAGATTGCAAAGAGACATCAACAGAAACATGTAGTCCCTTCAGGACAGCGCAGTGGCAGCCCAGACTGCGCAGTGATTGCGTTGTCCAGCCAAGAGGAAGTGTGAGAAGCAGAGCAATAGTGAGGAGTCAGTGGGAGGATTTGGAGGAGAGGCTAGCCACCTCCTGGGATTTTGGCAGTGATTTGGAGGAATTTTCCAGCAGTTCCAGCCAGGAGATTGATTTCCCCAGCAAAGCAGCATGCCAAGCCCAAAGGGGCCAATTTTCGAGGTCAAGATTTTTGGAAACCCTTCGTGGGTTTTTGTGGGTATTTTGAGGAGAGTCCGATGTCCAATTTCCGAAATTTTCTGAGCACGGGAGCTAGGCCAAACTGCAAACAAAACTCAGCCAACACCAGTAGTTCCTAGACCCAAGGACAAGCCAATGGTCACTTCAAAATGGTTTTACAAAATCAAACATGGAGCTGATGGGAGTATTGAAAAGTTCAAGGCCGGGTTCGTTGCTCGAGGCTTCTCTCAAAAGGAAGGAGTGGACTATGAAGAGATATTTGCACTAGTTGCCCGATACACCACTATCTGATCCATCATTGCTCTCGTTGCCTCTCAAGGATGGAGCTTACACCAAATGGATGCCAAAACTGCTTTCTTGCATGGCTCACTTAATGTGGAAGTCTATGTAGAGCAACCCGAGGGGTTTGAAGTTCAAGATTGAAAGACACATGTATGCAGGTTGAAGAAATCCCTCTATGGGTTGAAGCAAGCCACAAGGGCTTGGTATCAAAGGATTGATAGCTATATTATGAAGTTGGGTTATACAAGAAGCGAAGCTGACCTGAACCTATACTTCAAGGTTGAAAAGGACAAGCCACTCATTCTAGTACTTTATGTGGATGATCTCTTTCTGACAAGGGCAAACCCTCTCATTTATCAATGCAAGAGGGAGTTGATTTCTGAATTTCAGATGAAGGACCTAGGGTTGATGCACTACTTCTTAGGCTTGGAGGTCTAGCAAAAGCCAGGTGAGATTTTCCTTTCTCAAGGAAAATACATTGTGAAGCTACTCGAGAGATGTGGGGTGGTGGAATGCAAGTTTGTGTCTACTCCGATGGAATTCAACTTCAAGAAGCTATGTGGCAGTGTTGTTGGGCCCGATTTGGCAAATCCTTCCGAGTATCAACAACTTGTGGGGGCCCTGATGTTCTTGGTAAACTCTCATCCCGACATATGCTTCGATGTGAATGCATTGAGTCAATTTATGGCTGAGCCTCATCACATACATTGGATTGCTGCCAAGAATCTTTTGAGATATCTTTTGGGCACAATCAACTATGGTTTGAGATACACTGTCGAGAATTTGAGGCTATATGGATATACCGATGCTGACTAGGTTGGCAGTATGGTGGTGTAGTATCCCGAAATGGGGATTAACAGTAAATAAAGTTCAAATAGACAACAATTACAGCAAAATGGAAAACACCATTAAAAATATATGAACTGAAGCCAAAACCCAACGCTGAGCCATTTTATTAAAATGCTTGGAAAGAGTATAGTATGGTGCTTTGAAGGATAGCACATGGGCATGCTCAAGGCAAGCTGAAGAACAGCTCTAATCCTAGCAAATCATCTGCTGAAGTATGCTTTTCATGGCTCTCCCAATGCACTGCCCAGTCCTGGAATTTGTTGTTGCTGCTCGATTTCAGATTGTTGGTTGGCCTAGCTCCCGTGCTCAAAAAAATTTGAGAATTGGTCACCGGACTCCTCTCAATAAACTCACAAAAACCCGCAAAGGAATTGGCCAAATGTTGACCCTGAAATTTCGACCCAATTTCCGCTAGCTCCTCTAGCTATTGGCTAAGTTCGGATCTTTGTTTGGCACCTCAAATCTGCCCAGAAAATTCTGCCAAATCAATCTTGGCTTCTCTTCAAATAACCCAGAAAAACCCAAAAAGGGTTCGCCCAAAGCTTAACCTCGAAAATTGGCCCTCTTGGGCTTGGCTCAATAAACTGTTGGGGAAATCGAACCACTAGAAGGGACTATTGGAAAATGCCTCCGGAATGCTGCAATAATCCTTGGTAGGAGGTGGCTAGCCTCCCCTTCAAATCTCCTGTTGTGAATTCCCTTCTCTCCAACCTCCCAACACAAACTCCACACTACACTGCATCCTCCACTATGCAGTCTGCTCCTCTACGCTGTCTAGAAATGGCAACATTTCCTCCTGATGTTGCTGATGGAAAATCCTATCACAAAAGGTGGAACTCCTCTCCTGAGCGGGCACTCGAAGTCCCCCGAGGCAGAGATTGAGATCTCCACTTGAAGATCTTGTTTGCTAAACAACACTGAAGACTTGGCTCTCTGGCTCAAGTGTGCTTTGTCAAAAAGACAAGAAGAAAACAGTTGAATGAATGCATCCCGAATGAGCCTTCCCTTCTTCCATTTATCCATTGAGGCCCAATGTATGCCTTGGGTCCCACCTTAACCTACACTGCCTCTCCTTGGCCAATCACGTGTTGCCTTCCTGTAGCCAATCTCACGTTTGTCCTTTCTGTGCCTCTTCTATGCTGCCACCTAAGGCCAACTCGACCCCACCACTAGAGCCTCAATTTTTCCTTAGGGATTTTAGGAAAAGACTTTATTTGGCCTAATTATTAATTTTGGGTCCCCTACCCACTTTATTTCCACCCAACATTAGGATTTGCCAAAATTAAGCAAAATTAATATCCCAATTAGTTGATTGCTAATTTGGAGATATTACAAGTGGATCGTAAGAGCACATCTGGATGTTGCTTCTCATTGGGGTTTGCTTCAATATCTTGGATGAGCAAGAAGTAGAAATCAGTTGCTTTAAGCACTATCGAGGCCGAATACATTGTTGTTAGTATGGCCTATTGGAAGTTGTTTGGTTGAGGAAGCTCTTTAGTGAGCTATTTGAGCATTTGTTGGATACCACTGTGATCTACTGTGACAACCAAAGTGGGATTCGCCTTTCAGAGAATCCTGTGTTCCACGAGCGCTCCAAGCATATTGATATCAAGTACTACTTTATCTGAGATATGGTACAGCAGGGAGTAATAAGGCTCCAACATATTAGGACTAATGAGTAGGTCACGGGCATGCTCAAGAAGCCCTTAGGGAAGGTCAAATTCTTAGCGTTCCATGAGAGACTTGGAGTCGTGGAAAGACCCTCCTATGAGGGTCCCACATGAGTTGGACACTGAGCTCTGGGAGCTCCTGGGGGCTTGGGGTACTTATTGGAGCTATGAGCGACCATAAGGTGAGTGGTTCGCCTTCTCCTATGATACCTCATGATGGTTGACATGTGTGTAGGATGAGTGGTTCACCTTCCCCTACGATTGCGGACACATGTATGTAGAGTGAGTGGTTCACCTTCCCCTAAGATTTGCTTCAATATCTTGGATGAGCAAGAAGTCGAAATCGATTGCTTTAAGCACTATCGAGGCCGAATACATTGTTGTTAGTATGGCCTATTGGAAGTTGTTTGGTTGAGGAAGCTCTTTAGTGAGCTATTTGAGCATTTGTTGGATACCACTGTGATCTACTGTGACAACCAAACTGGGATTCACCTTTCAGAGAATCCTGTGTTCCACGACCGCTCCAAGCATATTGATATCAGGTACCACTTTATCTGAGATATGGTACAACAGAGAGTAATAAGGCTCCAACATATTAGGACTAATGAGTAGGTCGCAGGCATGCTCAAGAAACCCTTAGGGAAGGTCAAATTCTTAGCCTTCCATGAGAGACTTGGAGTCGTGGAAAGACCTTCCTATGAGGGTCCCACATGAGTTGGACACTGAGCTCTGGGAGCTCCTAGGGGCTTGGGGTACTTATTGGAGCTATGAGCGACCATAAAGTGAGTGGTTCACCTTCCCCTACGATTGCGGACACATGTATGTAGGGTGAGTGGTTCACCTTCCCCTACGATTGACATATGCATAATATGAATGGTTCACCTTCTCCTATGGCATATGAGCAGGATGAATGGTTCACCTTATCCTGTTGATGTCCCGGCATACATCCTACCCAAGTAGTCTGGGACTCATGGGAAGTACCTCTTATCTGGCCAATGAGTTGGGAAACGTGGATAGGGACCATAGCACTACCGATGGACGCATCGTGTACTGTCGTACTCCCTATGTCTATGATGCATGGTGTTCAACAACTTGATCTGAGATCAATTGAGGTTCTACCTCTGGACTGACTTTTGTCAGTGGAGAGTGACAAGGTCTTGTGACTCACTCTTGAACAATCCTTCTTCATTATTACTTCATGGTTCAACAAAGCTAAGCAAAGATGACAGGATGGCATGATGACCAATGACAACAGTTGGATTGGCAGGTGGAATTCTCCCTAGTTGAAAGAGAGTGTTAAATTTGGCAAATAGTGCCAAATTCCACCTTGGGATAGCTCATTTGATGAATATGTTTATTGCATCGGATTCCTCTTTTCAAGAGATCCAAGATAGATCTAAAGATCATCTTATTCAGGCAAGCAGAAGTGAGATTTTGAATTTATTCCCTCACATGTGCAAATTATTCAAGTCAACCTCAGCTTAATGTAGGCTCAAGAAGCCAAATAAACATGTCTCTTCTATAGAAATTTCTAAATCTTATACTTTATGCAAAAGTTATTACTGTTAATCCAATTATGCTCCTCCTACTTATGCAAGTTATTAACTAAATAAATTCAAGTTAAAATCAAAGCAAAACACATAACAGATCTCTACCAATCCAAATCTAAAATAAGCACATGCACACATTGACAAAGTGACACAGTTATTTCTGGACAAATAGTCCCCGAAAAAACCCAATGTGGAAAAACCAATCTCTAGTTGCTGGAGGGTTCTATTATTAAGAATATTTCTGAATACACATGTTGTCGCACAAAATGTCTAGGCACCGCAACAACGGCTCAGATCGGGGGTTGTCACCCTGATCCCCAATCTCTCTATCTAAGTTGTCTCCTTGCAGACTAAGGTAGGTAGACCCTAACAAAAATGAAGGAAGAGAACTGGTTGAAAACCAACCAATTTAGGAGACACAATTAAATGAGCAAGTACTTGTTAAGATTAACGAGATTTTATAGATCTAATTAGATTTGAAGTTTAAAAGCAGTGCCTTGTGGAGTCAAAATATCGTGTTATGAAATTAAGATCAAATAATTGATAAGTAACTATTGCTCTGAAAAAATCAATCCACCACGATAATATTTAATTCCCCAATTAAGTGCTCAATCGATCAAAATGGAAGATAAGCTCTTTTCAATAATACGATTTCAATATTTGATAAAACACCATCGTAATCATGCATCATCAATGTTCGATAAAAGACATGCAATTTATCATCACTTGAAATATTCTCAAAGTTGACTAAAGCAATTAATCACCAATTCCAAGTAAATTTAAAACCACACTTATAGATAGTTTAACGATCATCAACCACAGTTAAGCATGAAAACATTTCAAATCAGCCATTTAAATTTCGAAACAAAAATATTATCATGAGAGAACCACCGAATTTAAATGTTAGACATTTTCAATAATTCCGAATTTAAAAAAGATATTCTAAGTAATTTAAATTCAAAAAACAAAATTTTCCTCTTTACATACATTGTCTGTTGCCCCTTGCTCACCTACGCACAAGTAAAATCACGTTTGCATTTTATTTCTTTTCATTTTAATTTTTAACTTTAGGTTAGTTTTGTTTTATTTCTTTTAAAGTTTGGTTCAGAGTTTTAACATTGCATTTCCTTTTCTTTAACTTGTATAAATTTACTTTAATTTAAATTTTCAGGTTTGCTTTTTTAGTTTTCTTTTTTAATCTTTAGACTTAGGAAAAATTTTAAAATAAAAAAGAAATAAAAATAAAAATCTAAAGCTTTTAAACTTTTCCATTTTGTATTTTATGATTTTTTATTCACTTTAGATTTTAGACTTTATTTCTTTTTCGGTTTCTAAATTTTAGTTTTAGATTAATTTTAGATTTATTCTCGTTTTTTAAATAAAAAAAATATAAAAAAATAAAAAATAAAAATTTGAAAATTTAAAAAAAAAATATAATTTTTTTAATTTCTTTTAATTTCTTTTTTAACTTAGGGAATTTTTGTTTTAAATTTTGTGGTCTTGGGTGTCCTATGAAGGAAAGGACAAACGTTATATGGACAGCGTGCTGGGGGGCTGCTACAGGTTAAGGAAAACAATACGAACAGCGTGCCAGAATGCTGTATGAAGGAGATGGGTGAGGAATGATAGCCGCAGATAAGTGAACGCAGGGGATAATGGCACAAGCAAGAGCAGATCAAGGGAGTAGCTACAGGCATTCACGCAGAGTATGGAAGCAGAGACAGAGACTGCGGCAAAAATGGAGATGCAGAGAAATCGTATGAGGAAATTCGGGTTGCCAGCATATCAAATAGAGAAATTGCAGGCACACTGGTGCATAAATAATTTTGAATTTCTCCTTTTTCCCAGCAAAATCTAATTCAATTTGAAAGATAAACACCTGCAATTATTTAATTTTTAAAACAGAAATCAAGCCCAGATCTGCAACCAGATTCGATCTCGAGACCAGATCTTACCCTCCGGGACCTAGATCTAGCTCAGTTCTAAAAACAAAATGTCTGAAAAATCACCCTGTGTAACCTGCACAAAACCAGAAACTAAGAAGCCCAGAAATATGCACACAAAACCCTTAAACCCCGGTGAGTAAAAAAAAACCCCGGTGAGAAAAAAAAATAACAATATTTACAGATCTACAATGTTATTTTACAGATCCAAGCCCTCATGGCTAGATTTAAAATCGTCTAGCACAATTAAAAAGATAAATTAAGAGAGAGGCACAAGCCCTAAAAAGAACCCTGCAAAAAACAGAATTTAAGATAAACCCAGGGAATTAGAACACAAATCTGGGTTCCAGATCTAGAAAACCCGACAGAGAAAACATTAGATCTGCAGCTCACTTGCTAATCTAGGGCCAAAATGATGACTAATCCACACCCTCAAATGAGATTTATAGAACTCAGCCAAGATCAGGGCCTAGAAACCCCAACGCTGCCCCTGAAAGCCTCTGCGTCAGCGTCTGAAGTCCTCCAAACCCTCAGCGCTGCTTCGGAAGGGACTGCGTTACCCCAGACTGGGTGATGCAATCACTACGCTGCCCCTGAAGGGTCTCTCCATAACCCCTGAGGGTTTCCTGCTGAAAATCACGTTGTCCTTGGAGGGGCAGCGCTGTCCTTGCTGTTGTTGTTGCCTTCTTCTCCGTTGTCCTTGAGTTGATCTCTGTCTCTTGTGTATTCTAGACCCCGGGATCAAATCATCCCCTTGGCCTAAATTCCCCTCTCTACAGTTGAAACACTTCTAAGTATTCTTAGCAAACCCTGCCCTAGAATCTCAGCTTAACTTCAGTGCTCTGCCTCTGTGTGTACTTACAAATGACCGCAAGCCTTTCCTTTATACTTTTCTCATTGACAAATCAACGGCCATGATCAAATCTTGAATCAATGGCTAAGATTAAAAGAAAGCTTGATCCGTGTGACTTAGGACAATTTCATCACATGTTTAATTAAATTCACTTTAATTATTTACGTTCCCTAAGTTTTAACTTAAAAAATACATTAAAATAATTAATTAATTTAATATCTCCTAAACCAGATGAAATTTCTCAAATCAATTTATGGGTCTTGTAGATCAAGTGTACTCTAGTCCCTCCACAAAATTTGGGAGCTAGAGCACAACTGATGCTACCCCAAATACACAAAATCTCAACACTCCCTCTTAGCATCAAGGGTGTGCTCTAGCAATACATCACACTATGCATTACAAGACTTTGGGTACTGGTTCTGTGTTGTTAAAGCTTGGCCTGCTGCCACTCAACTCTGCACTGCTGCTGCCCATGACTCTGCCACTGCCACTGCAACATCTGTACTGCAGCTCCCTCTCAATATGTTGCATTTGTGTTGCTCATAGCACTACCACTTCTGATCCGCTGCACTGCAAATTCAGTTGTTGAGAGAAACAACTAAATCTCTTGCCCAATCTTTGACAAACAAGTCCGATGGGTTGCATCCTCATCACTGAAGCTCCATAGGCTACAGATCTGTGCTGGCATCTAAAGAACGATGTACAGCTACAGCTCTGCCTGCGTAATCAGACTCCCTCTGCACTACTGAAGTCACATCAGCTCCTTGTGCTAAAATTGCTACACTGCGTTGTCCCTCTGAAGCTCTTTGCGTTGTTGCACCTCTGCACAGGGTAAGCAGCACTGCTCTGTGTTGCTGAAGTCACATTAGCCTCTGTGCTGCTATTGCTTCTACGCTGCTACTGCTTTACTCTACGCTGCTCCTCCCAGCCTTCAAATCTGCCTCTGCTTCTGCCTCATCTGTGATCTATGCACCCACTGCTCCACTTGTCCTGCTATTGTCTTAAGGTTGTCGTAGCTCGCATGTGATCCAAGAGATGAGTTGCTCAAGGATCCCACCCCTCTTCCATGTAACTCCTCTACATATCCATGTAACCCCACCGTCGTGGTTCATGAGCACTCATGGCTGCATCATCTCTCGACCCATCATCTGCCACAGCTGCTTTGGAAGAAGATGCTTCCTTGTCCTTCTTCTTCTGAGGACAATGGCTGGAAATATGTCCCATTTCACCACACTGGAAGCACTTGATCTTTGAAATATCCTTCTTCTTCTTTGGCTGCTTCTTCAATGCCAAGGCTGCATCTTCCTCATCTTCCTTCTTCACTTTGCTCAATCCTGAGTTGTGTTGCCTCTTGGTGAATCTGCGGAGTTCTTCTTAACGCGGAATTGACCAAAAGTTGTCCCAATCTATGAGGTCCACTCTACCCAAGATACTTTGGACAAAGGTTTCCCACTCATCCGTGACTGCATTGAGGGCAGTCCTGACTATCACAGCATCATCCACCGTTGCACCCGTTGCAGTCAGCTGATCTCTGATTGACTGCAGTCTGAAGAGGAAGTGCTCCATGTCTTCTCCCTTGGTCATCATGAATGACCTCATTTGGGTCTCCAACAACATTTTTCTTTGGACAGACTTTCCCTCATACAAGAAATTCAAGGCCTTCCACATCTCGTTGGTTGTCATCTTCTCAGCTATGTGTGGTACAATATGGTCCTTGATGCTATCCATAATCAGCCGCTTGGCATGCCCAACAGCTTCCTTATGCTTCCGAAGGAGATCCGGATCTGTCGATGTGGCCAGAGTTTGCTCTGCATGATCTCTTAGATTATATGCCTCAAGGACAATCAAGATCCTTGCCTTCCAAACTGAAAAGTTGGAGAGGCCATCCAGCCTATCCTGATCACGCAGTCCATGAGGAGCCATCTGCTCAGAATGTGTCCAAACTTCCTTTTCTTTTTGCTAGAGAAATGGATATAAGACCCTTGGTGAAACAGGTGCCCTCTGCTCCCTCTGAAACTTGATTTCCCTCCTTGGAAATCTACCAAATCAACTATGATTCAACTTCTTCTTTGATCCTCTAACCAAACTATAAGAGCTCTTCTGAATTTCTGCAGTTTTTCTGCAATCTTTTCTGGATCTGACAGATTCAGATTTGAATCACACTGGCTGGCTTCAGACTAAACCAGCATTGTTTCTGAGCTGCCTCTGCGCAGTGATTGTGTGGGCTTGCTAGGACACAGCGTTGGACAGCGTCACCCTTCCCTTTGCGTGAATCTGCCCCTGAAAACTGTGTTGTCCCTTCAGATCTTTGTTTCTGCTGCTTTCTGCAGCTAGATCCTTCAAATTCTCCTATTGGTGACCCTCCTAGATCTGCAATTGCTCCGATACCATGTAGAAATTTCTGAATCTTATAATTTATGCAGAAATTATTACTGTTAGTCCGGTTATGCTCCTCTTACTTATGCAAGTTATTAACTAAATAAATTCAAGTTAAAATCGAAGCAAAACACATAACAGATCTCTACCAACCCAAATCTAGAATAAGCACATGCACACATTGACAAAGTGACAGTTATTTCTGGACAAAGAGTCCCCGGAAAAACCCAATGTGGGAAAACCAGTCTCTGGCTGCCGGAGGGTTCTATTATTAAGAATATTTCTAAATACACAAATGTGGGTTCTAGATCTGGAAAACCCGACAGAGAAAACACTAGATCTGCAACTCACTGGCTAATCTAGGGCCAAAATGATGACTAATCCACACCCTCAAACGGGATTTACAAAACTCATCCAAGATCAAGGCCTAGAAACCCCTGCGCTGCCCCTGAAAGCCTTTGCGTCAGCCTTTGAAGTCCTCCAAACCCTCAGCATTGCTCCAGAAGGGACTGCATTACCCCAGACAGGGTGACGTAGTCACTACGTTACCCCTGAAGGGTCTCTGCGTAACCCCTGAGGGTTTCCTGCTAAAAATCACACTATCCTTGGAGGGACTGCGTTGTCCTTGCTGCTGCTGCTGCTGCCTTCTTCTGTGCTGTCCTTGAGTTGATCTCTGCCATTTGTGTATTCTAGACCCCGGGATCAGATCATCCCCTTGGCCTAAATTCTCCTCTCTGCAACTGAAACACTACTGAGTATTCTTAGCAAACCCTGCCCTAGAATCTCAACTTAGCTTCAGTGCTCTGCCTCTGCGTGTACTTACAAATGACCCCAAGCCTTTCCTTTACACTTTTCTCATTGACAAATCAACGACCGTGATCAAATCTTGAATAAATGGCTAAGATTAAAAGAAAGCTTGATCTGTGTGACTTAGGACAATTTCATCACATGTTTAATTAAATTCACTTTAATTATTTAAGTTCCCTAAGTTTTAACTTAGGAAATACATTAAAATAATTAATTAATTTAATATCTCCTAAACCAGACGAAATTTCCCAAATCAATTTCTCAGTCTTGTAGATCAAGTGTACTCTAGTCCCTCCACAAAATTTGGGAGCTAGAGCACAACTGATGCTACCCCAAATACACAAAATCTCAACATCTTCACCCACAACGACTTGTATAAATAGGAGTGACCTCTCACCTCAATTAGACATCATTCACTCACACATTATTCTCTCTCTTCACCAGGTTGGTTCGTACAAATTGGGCATCTTCTCTCTCTCTCTCTCTCTCTCTCTCTCTCTCTCTCTCACGTGCGGCTAGGAGGACAGATTTTTTGGGCTAAAACAGAACCAAAATTTCATATTGTTGACTAGCGTTGACCGACGTTGCTTTGACTGAATTTGAATGTGGTTTTAACGGCAAAATTTCACTTTCCTGAGGCCGTATTGATTGGCACGAAAATCAAGAAGTTTTGGGCAGTTTGACTTGCATTGACCATAGGCTTATTTAGCTAACTGTTGTTTGACCGAGTTTAACCAAAGTTTGTGAGAGTGTTTTGGGTTGACTTTAACCTTTGTTGGAGATTGAATTGGACTATCTTTGACTGGGCTTCAAAGGAGGTGTTTTGTTGCTGATTTGACCAGCATTGACTTTTTGGTTAGGGTTGAAGTTTCACTGCAGTTGACTGCAGAATTTGACAGGTTGATTTGACTGTGTATTAGGCAAGTGAATTTGATTTTTGTACTCTCTCTCTCTGTTGAGCTATTGAATAGTAATAAGAAGAATTGATCAAAGGGTTTTCCCCACATTGGGGTTTTTTCCCTGGCATCTGCCAATCTGGTGTTCTCTTGTCTTGGCTTGTCTTTTGCATTTTGTTTTATGTTCTATCTGTATTTACTGTCAATGTGATTAAGTTAATGTGATTGCTACTGGAAATAACTGGAAATTGCCATTGGGTTGCTAAAGGAACATTGAAGTAAATTGTGCTAAGCATAGAACATATCATTGTTAACCAAAATTAACAAGTTGCTTTAGCATTGTCATTTGGTGTATACATCATTGTACCTAAAATAATCCCATTGAACTACTTCAATGATCATTGTTTGGACATTAATACATTTATCTTAACTTATCTACTTTCTTCTTCTTGTATTTTTCTTCCTTCTTCCATTTCTTCTCCATCTCTCTATTCCTTTTGTCTTATTCCTCCATCACCTTCTCCATCACCTTCTCCATCACCTTCTCTACATCTCATTGTTCTTCTCTCATTTTCCTTCGTGGCATCCTCACATCAACACAAGAACTTCATAATAAAAATGCACTCTCAAAGTTTAATGACCTCCTCCTTAAAAAACTTTGCTCTACTCGATGTGAGGAATAAGCATCCTCATAATGCCTTCCTTAATTTCTCCATGACTTTCCCCACTCCAAATCATTAATAGTTTTTAATCAATGAAATAAAACTTGTACTTACAAAATGCCTAACATCTCCAATCAACCTACCAATTGGATCAATCGAAGGTTAATTAAGAAAACGATATATCCTATTAACAATGCAATTGATTCATCACATGGTGGATTAAATCTTCCATCAACACTTTCAGTGCATGGTGCTCAAACACCAACATAAGGTCAACCATAGGAACAGAGGAAAGATCAAGCAGTTAATAATCATATCAGCTAAATCCCTTGACAAAGTGACCCTTGTAAAAATCTAAACAGTTAGTTGCTAGGCTAGTCTAATGGCTTCCCAACATAGCAGCATTTCTCTTGATGACCTTTGGTCCAAAATTGAACACATGCAATGGAATTTGCTCACGACAAATCAATTGACGATCAAGATCATTTCAGTCTCCACCTTTTCGAACTCACAACACCGGAATGCAACAAGGCCATCAATTTAAAGTTGATTTGATGGGAAAATTTTGATCAGCCTTTTACTCCACAAACTCATTTCTAGTTATCTTGTGGTGTTGTGAAAAATAGGAGCAACGCTCGACCACGTTGTGCAAAAGTTTTTCGCAACCATAGAGTGAAACAACGCCTACTATATTGTTGCTCCTGCATCAAATTCATGTTGGTTCATCTTTCTCATGCAACCTTTCAACTTCCTTCAACATTCTATCACATTGTCTTGCTTGTCGAGCGCTTTCTTCATCCACGCCTAAATTCCATGTTGTGTTTTTCTTTAGTCACACTCACTCTACCTTTCGCACTTCCACCAATCACACTTATCGTCATTAACAAACTTATCTTTTTTGGACTTTCCTTTCACACTACCTTTTTTTTAGCTACTCCTGTATCATTGGTGATGAATTAACGATCAGTAGTGAAGTATTGTTTGTGAAAATTTCTGAAAGTTACTTTATGCAGAAACCTACTGTTAGATCTGGTTATACTTCTCCTACTTGAACAAGTTATTAATGCTGAAATCTTCAGATTAACATCAAAGTAAACACATAACAAACTTTCACCGATTCAGATCTAAAACAGAAAAGTACATACACAATAGACAAAGTGACACACAAGATTTTCTAGACAATAGTCCCCAGAAAAACCCAATGCGGGAAAACCGGTCTTCTGGCTGTTGGAGGGTTTATATTATTAAGTAGTTTTCTGAATACAGCAAATTTGGGCACCACACTAGTTAACCCGACAGAGAAAAATATAGATCTGCAGCTAACATGTTGTTCTGAAGCCAAAACCTTGACTGATCCACACCCTCAAACGGGATTTACAAGACTCAGCGAAATTTTGGCCCTAAAAACCCCAGCGCTGCCCCTGAAGCCCCTGCGTCAGCCTAGTCAGCCTCTGCGTGCCTCTGTGCTGGCCTAAAGAGCGTTGCGTAACCCCATAATGGGTGATGTAGACCCTATGTTGCCCTAGAAGGGTCTCTGTGTAACCTTGGAGGGTACCCTGCTGCCAAGTGCTGCCCCAGAAGGGACTACGTAGCACCTGCGTAGTTGACGTTGCGCAGCTGCTGTGTAACTGCTACTGCTACCTCTACTTCTCTGCATTGCCTTTGGATGCTGCTCTCTGCCTCTTGCTGATTCTTGGCACTGGGATCAGACCATCCCCTTAGCCAACACTACCCCTCTCTGCAGTTGAAAAGCTTCTGAAATTTCAGCTTAGTCTCAATGCTCTACCTCCGTGTGTGTTCTCCAACTGACCCCAAGCCTTTCCTCTATACTTTTCTCATTGGGAAACCAACAGTCGTCATCAAATCTTAAATCGATGGCTAAGATTAAAAGAAAGCTTGATCCTTGTGACTTAAGACAATTTCATCACATGTTTTAATTAATTACCTTTAATAATTTAATTTTCCCAAGTTAGACTTAGGGTCCTTAATTAAAATTATTAATTAATTAGTTTTCTCCCAAACTGGATGAAATTTCCCAAATCCCTTTCTGGGTCTTGGAGATCTCATGTACTCTAGTCCCTCACAAATTTTGGGAGCTAGAGCACATCCGATGCTACCCCAACACTCAAGAAAACTCAACACTCCCTCTTAGTGAGAAATGTGCTCTAGTACAACTCTGCTTCACTCCGAAGCTCTGCACTGATCTTTAGTGTGGGTCTCTGCACTGATGTTGGACTTGCTACCCTTCATCACTATGTTGTTGCCCATGACGCTGTCGCCGCCACTGCCACATCTGTACTGCAGCTCCCTCTCACCCTGTTGCATCCATGTTGCCATTTGTTGCACTGCATCTTCAGTTGCTGAGAGAACCAACTAAAGCTCCTACCCAATCTTTGACAGACAAGTCAGTTGGGCTGCATCCTCATCACTAAAGCTACATAGGCTGTTGATCTGTGTTGTCATCTAGAGGATGATGTATAGCTACAGCTCTACACTGCATAAGCAAACTCACTCTGCACTGTTGAAGTCACATCAGCCCCTTGTGTTGAAATCTCTCACGTTGCTATTGTGCTGTGTTGTCCTCCTAAAGCCTCCACGATGTTGCAACTCTGCTCTGCATGAGCAGCTCTGCTCTACGCTACTAAAGTCACATCAGCCCCTACGCTACTGTTTTTGCATCTGCACTACACTGCTCCCTTCAACCTTCGACTCCGCCTCTACTCCATCCGTGATTCTCACACCAACTACTCGCTTGTCCTGCTACTGTCTTAAGGCTCCCGTAGCTCGGATGTGATCCAAGAGATGCGCTGCTCAAGGATCCCGCCCCCACTCTGTAGTTGCTCTACAGATCCATGTCGCCCCACTTTCGTGGTTCATGAGCGCTCATGGTTGCGTCATCTTTTGACCCATCGTTCGCCACAGCAGCCTTGGAAGTAGAAGCTTCCTTGTCCTTCTTCTTTTGTGGACAATTGTTGGCGAAATGTCCTAGTTTGTCGCACTGGAAACACTTGATCTTGGATAGATCACGCTTCTTCTTCCCTTGTTGCCTCTTTGATGCCAAGGTTGCATCGTCTTCATCTTCCTTCTTCACCTTACTTGACCCCGTGTTGTACCGCTTCTTGGTGAATCTGCGGAGTTCTTCTTGACAAAGGATTGCCCGCATATTGTCCCAGTCGGGAAGGTCCGCTCTGCCCAAAACACTTTGGACAAAGGTTTCCCACTCTTCTGTGACCGCATTGAGTGCAGTCCTTACCATCACGTCATCCTCCACCTTTGCTCCCATGGCAGACAACTGATCTCTGATCGTCTGTAACCTAAAGAGGAAGGGCTCTATTTCTTCTCCCTTGTTCATCATGAATGACCGCAATTGATTCTCCAGAAGCATTCTCCTTTGGACGGACTTCCCTTCATACAAGGTTGTTAAGGCTTTCCACATATCATGAGTTGTTTTCTCTTCAGCTATGTGTGGAACAATATGATCCTTAACCCCATCCATTATGAAACGTTTGGCATGTGTCGCAGCTTCCTCATGCTTCTTCAGGAGATCCACAGCAGTCGACGTGGCCAGGACTTTTTCTGCATGGTCTCTTAGACCGTATGCCTGCATGACTACCAGGATTCTGGCCTTCCAGACTACAAAGTTGGACAAGCCATCCAACCTATCCTGATCACGTAGTCTGTGAGGTGCCATCTGCTCAGATCTACTCTGTCGAAACTTCCTCTCCCCGCTTCTCTATTGAAGCTCGGATCTAGGGTCCTTGGCGAAAAGGTACATTCTGCTCCCTCTGACAACTGATTTCCTCTCTTGGAAACCCGCCAAATCAACAACGAAAAAGCTCTCTACAATCCATTGATTGATCTGCAGATTTCTTTGGCTAGAAACCCTCTGAGAAGCTGATCTCCTCCCGCTCTGTCACATTAACATCGAAGTAAACACATACCAGACTTTCACCGATTCAGATCTAAAACAGAAAAGTACATGCACAATAGACAAAGTGACACACAATATTTTCTGGACAATAGTCCTCGAAAAAACCCAATGCGGGAAAACCAGTCTTCTGACTGCTGGAGGGTTTATATTATTAAGCAGTTTTCTAAATACAGCAAATCTGGGCACCACACTGGTTAACCCGACAGAGAAAAATATAGATCTTCAGCTAACCTATTGTTCTGAAGCCAAAACCTTGACTGATCCACACCCAGAAACGGGATTTACAAGACTCAGCGAAATTTTGGCCCTAAAAACCCCAGCGCTGCCCCTGAAGCCCCTGCGTCAGCGTCTGCATGCCTCTGAGCTAGCCTGGAGAGGGCTGTGTAACCCCATAATGGATGACGCAAACCCTACGCTGCCCTAGAAGGGTCTTTGTGTAACCCTGGAGGGTCCCCTGCTATCCAATGCTGCCCCAAAAGGGCCTGCATAGCTGAAGCTACCCTCTGCATTGTGCAGTTGCTGCGTAACTGCTACTACTGCCTCTGCTTCTCTGCGTTGCGCAGTTGCTGCGTAACTGCTACTGCTGCCTCTGCTTCTCTGCGCTGCCTCTGGATGTTGCTCTCTGCCTCTTGTTGATTCTTAGCACTGTGATCAGACCATCCCCTTAGCCAACACAACCCCTCTCTGCAACTGAAACACTTTTGAAAATTCTTAGCAAACACTGCCCTAGAATTTCAACTTAGTCTCAGTGCTCTGCCTCCGTGTGTGTTCTCCAACTAACCCCAAACCTTTCCTTTATACTTTTCTCGTTGGGAAACCAACAGCCATCATCAGATCTTGAATCGATGGCTAAGATTAAAAAAAAGCTCCGTGTGATTTAAGACAATTTCATCACATGTTTTAATTAATTACCTTTAATAATTTAATTTTCCTAAGTTAGATTTAGGGTCCTTAAATAAAATTATTAATTAATTAATTTTCTCCCAAAGTGGATGAAATTTCCCAAATCCCTTTCTGGGTCTTGGAGATCTCATGTACTCTAGTCCCTCCACAAATTTTGGGAGCTAGGGCACATCCGATGCTACCCCAACACTCAAGAAAACTCAACATTGTTGCCTTTTGAGGATTGGAATACTTTCTCTCCATGCTTTCTTACCACAAAAAGTAGGTCATGCAGATTCCATTTATCATACAATATAATATGGTGCCTTTGGGCAGTCAAGCTTACTTAGTTTTCTCTTTTTACAAAGTAAGATCGATAACAATTATATTTCTAGATTCAAACTTTAGGAATAGTTGGCCTTAGGGTTGCTCTAAAATATAATTAGAGCTAATAGAGGACAATGTTTCAATTCACTTAAATCCCAATCTGCTAGGTAATTCATGAATAAGGATATCAAACATATGCCAACAAGTTTCAGTCCTTAAAACACACTTTCCAAGCATAAAATCAAATCTAGAATCACTATAATTAATATTGTTGAGATTTTGGGTAGCATCGAATGTGCTCTAGCTCTGAAACTTTGTGGAGGGGCTAGAACACGTGAGATCTCCAAGACCCAGAAAGCGTTTGGAGAAATTCCATCTCGTGTAAAAGATATTCAAATAATTAATTTTTTTAATGGGGACCCTATGTCTAACTTAGGGAAATTGAAAAATTAAAGTGAATTAATTTACACGTGTGATGAGAACTTTCTACGTGACATGGATCAAGCTTCTTCTAATCTTAGTCGTTGATTAGAGATTAGATCACAGCCATTGATTTGGCAACAAGAAAAGTATAGAGGAAAGGCTTGGGGTCAGTTGGAGGACACACACACAGAATCTAAGAGATCAAATTCTTTTGACGGAGCAGTGCTCGGACGAAGATCAGATCCGCGTGATTCAGAGAAGCAGTGAGGGGCAAATGCAGTGATTGGTCGAAGGACCAAGAGTACAACGCAAAGCAAGGGCAGTAGAGACGCAGTGGAGGCAGTGCAGCCATCAGAGGGTGTGACGCAGGGCCTAGAGAGGGTGACGCAGGGGCAGCATAGGGCCTCCAAGGAAAAGTCTGAAATTCACTGCAGATTGGGGTTTCTAAGCCAGCGAGGCTGAAACCAGATTCCGGGAGAAGCTAATCAGCACAGAGCAAGGGTGACGTAGTCCCTCAGTCAGGGCCACGTAGGCTTACACAGTGGCAGTGTAGATACTGCACAGAGCTAGCTGGGGTTTCACCAGTGGCTCATCTGGATCAGCCGAGACTTGCAGAGTGAGGTAAAACTCACATTTTTCTCTATACCGGAGGTTTTCTCTGTTGGGTGAGCCAAATTATGGCACCCTAGATGTTCTCAGAATATTGTTGCTTAATACTAATAAACCCTCAGATCTGTTGCACCGGTTTTCCGGCATTGGGTTTTCCCGGGGACATTTGTCCGAAAAATCTGTCCTTCGTCATATGTGTGCTATGTTTCAGTAAATGATCTGTAAATGTGTACGTTGCTAATTGTGTTTACTTCGTTGTTTCTCTGAATACTTCAATTAAATAACTTGTTAATAAAATAAAACAAGTAGGAGAAGTAAATCAATATACTACAGTAGGGTTTCTGTGCTCAGAAATTTTCACAAATGCAAATTTACATCAGTAAATTTGTCCTATTATCTTTTATGTTAATGTTAAATCACTTAATGATTTCAACCTTCACTTATGGCATATCAGCATGACAAAATCGTGATGGAAATTACGAAACCAAAAAGACAATGAATTTTGGAAATCAAATCTACAATTATACACCTCTAGCTCCCCAAAACCTTAGCTAGGGAAAACCATAAAAAACCCTAGCTCCACCAAAGATCCTACACAAACTAGTATCACACTAACAAGACTCCTTGGCTCCAAACACGACATCTCCTCTCTCCTAATCACAAGTACCACATAGGGTTTAATCACAAAACCCTAATCTTCAAGTCTTCAAGAGATGAGAGCCTAACCCTACTAAAAAGATGCTCCAAGAAACCCTAGTAATTCTAAGATAAAAGAGATAATGTACAAAGAAGAAAGCCAAAGAGATAAATCAAAACTATGTTTGACAGATCCTTCTTAGGGTTTCCTCATGAGGCCCTAATCCTCCATCTCCAAACACATGATGATCAATGATGGGTGAGTGAAAGAATTGTGCTCCTCTATAAAAATGAGAGGTAAGGAAAGTCAACAATACACAAGCAGGTATAATTGCATACAAGCAACCTATTACAAACAAGTATGCCTACACATGTGAAGCGCTACTCTAAGGATACACATGTCGAACTCCAAGGTGATGTCGTACACAATCGAGGCTCCAAGGTGATGTTGCTACACAAGATGTGCCCATGCCCCTCTCATGATACATGCTCACTCGGGTCCACTCCACTTACATGATCACAGGTATCCACAAGTATTAAAATTGGCAACTAGGGCCAAACTCCACCTTAGATAGATCATATGATGGAGATGACATTTTTATTGGATTCCTCTTTTTGATAGGTGCAAGATTGATCTAAAGATCATCTTGTTTAGATGAGCAAAAGTGTGATTTTGAATTTATTTCTCACACGTGTGGAAATTGTCAAGGTTGGCAAGAAGTCTAATGTAGGCTCATGAAGCCCCAATAGATGTGTCTCCACTCTCAACGAATTGTATAAATAAGAGAGACCCTCTCCTCATTTGGACATCATCTCATCACATAACATTCTCTCTCCTCTCTTGATTGGGTCATACAACTAGGAGCAGCTCTTCCTCACACGTGTGAATCTTGAAGGCCGAAAATTTCAAGAAGATTTCAAAATTGTTTTTAGGGCTGATTGCAAGAGCCAAGGGTCAACACCTCTCTTTTGACTGCAGTTTTCAGGCAGTTCATCTAGTTTCTTGAGGCCGCAATGATTGGCACAAATCCTGAGGCATTTGGAGTAGTTTGACCGAAGTGGACTTCAGTGTTGACTTATGTTTTGACTTATGTTTTGACCGCAAAAATTACAACAGCATTGACTGGGTTTGACTTCACTGTTTTGGGCTGACTTTCTCTCTCCTTGAAGACGGGATTTCTTTGTTGTTGACCAAGCTACTTGGACGACGATTTATTGTTGGTTTGACCAGCTTTGACTTTTTGGTTAGGGCATCCTATTGACTGTTGTTTGACTGGACTATTTTGACAGTGTTTGGGCAAGTAAATTTGTATGATGTACTCTCTCTTTGCTGAACTTTTGAAGAATAATAAGAAGATTTGATGAAAGGGTTTTCCCCACATTGGGGTTTTTTCCCTGGTATCTGCTAAATATTGTGCCTTTTTGTCTTGGCTTGTCTTATGCTTATTGTTTATGTTCTATCTGCATTTACTATCAATGTTAATGTGATTGCTAATCTAGAAATTGATATTGGGCTAATAAGGAAATTGAAGTAAATTGCTTTTAACCATAGAACATACCATTGTTGACTAAAATTAACATTGTATCAGAGCCCAGGTGAAGACAAAGCCCAAGCAAGAGTGAGAAAAGCAATCACTGAGATTTGTTGGACAAGGACAAGGGTCAATGGCTTCCTCATCTTATTTCAAATATGAGGACAAGCTCATTGATAAATCTGATTTTTATGCATGGAAGATGTCTCTAGACTTGACTCTGGAAGAAAATGAAGTCATGGATTATGTGCAGGGAAAGGTTGTTGAGCCTCCTAATGCAACGGCTGCCACTAAATCAAAGTATAAGAAAGGAGAGGTCAAAGCTAAGAAGATCATCAGGGATTCCATTCAAAAGCATTTAGTTGCTTATATGTCCGAGTTGGGCACATCTAAGGAGATGTATGAGAAGTTGGTTAGCATATTCAAAGCTAGCAATGCAAACCAAATCCTCTTTCTCAAGAACAAGTTGAAGGACATCAAGATGGATAGAGGGGAATCCATCCAATCCTACTTCATGAGGATTACCAAAATAAAAAATGATCTTCTATCTATTGGAGAGGTTATTGCTAGCCAAGAGTTCACTCTTATTTCCCTTAGAGGTCTTCCCTGAGCATGGGATGTATTCAACATCACTATCCTCAACAATGACAGGATTCCATGTTTTGATGAATTGTTGACTAGATGCACTCAAGAAGAAACAAGGATGATGGAGAGAGACAAGGCTTCAAATAGGAATGATCCTACCACATTCTTTGCTCATGCTAAAAGGAAGAACAATGTTGGTCCAAGAAAACAAGGTCAACGAAGACATGGATTTAAAGAAGGAAGAAAGGGAAGATGCTTCAATTGCAACAGGTTTGGCCACTATGCTTGAGAGTGTCCTAATAAAAGGGATACACCACGAGATGATGATCACAATCACAACAATTTCAAGGGAACGACAAAGGAAAGAGAAATGCTCCGGTTTCACAATATGGAAATGGTTGACCTCCCAAAAGATCGAGAAACTCCAGGTATGATGAATCTAATGTTGTAGATAACAAGCAAAAAGAATTTTATCTTATATCTACCCTCTCTACTACCTCTCCTCCGAACACCTTGGATAATTGGTTGATTGATAATGGTGCCTCAAGGCACTTCGCTGGGTACAAAGAGGCCCTCTCACATTTTATTGAAAAGGAAACCAAATTGAAGAACATACTTGGAGACAATGCCACCTATCTCGTGAAAGGGACAGGGACTGTCACTCTTCATTTAAACCAAGGTCAAATCCTTCATCTACAAGATGTATTATATGTACCTGACTTGAAGAAGAATTTGGTATCTATTTCAGCGATGGAAGACAAAGGATTCAAAGTGTCATTCATTGATGGAAAGGTATGTGTTTGGAAAAGGAATTTCAAGAAGCATTCACTCTTGGATTCAAAGTTGATACCCTTTATCAGGTTGGAGGAAGTCCTTTGGGAGCCATGACATGCAACACTTCTCTTCAATCTGAATTATGGCACCGGAGGTTTGCTCACCTTCATTATAAATCTCTTCCCGATGCTAGGAAGATGGTCACAGGTATGCTTGATTTTAAAGTTGATCATGAAGGTGTTTGTCAGGGTTGTACCGAAGGGAAACATACAAGGGGATCATTCCCCTGAAGTGTTAGCAAGACTACCGACATTCCTCAATTCATCCATTCTGATTTGTCTGGTATGTTGCCCATAACATCTTTGGGAGGATATTTGTACTATGTTATTTTTCTGGATGACTTCTCTTGCAAAACTTGGATCTATTTCTTGAAGAAGAAGGACGAAGTGTTCAAGTGGTTCCGCTCTTTCAAACCCTTGGTTGAAAACCAAATAGGGATGAAGATCAAAGTATTGAGAACCGATAATGGAACTGACTATGAGTCAAATGAGTTCAATGATTATTGTAGAGAAGCTGGCATTAAGAGGGAGAACACTACTGCTTATACTCCTGAACAAAATGGAGTTGTCGAAAGGAAGAATCGAACCATCATTGAAGCCACTCATGCCATGCTTCATGACCAAGGCCTACCGAAGATCTTATTGAGAGAAGCTTCCAACACTGCGGTGTACGTTCAAAATAGATGCCCACATCAAGCATTGGACTCCAAAACTCCCGAAGAAGTTTTCCCCAGTAAGAAACATGATGTTTATCACTTTATAATTTTTGGTAGTCCCGTGTATTTTCATGTCCCGAAAGAAAAGAGAAGCAAGTGGATGCTTCTGGAAAGAAGGGAACATTTGTGGGATATAGCAAAACTTCAAAGGCATATAGAATCTATGTGTCTAGTCAAAGGGAAGTGGAGATAAGTCATGATGTCACCTTCGATGAAGATGCTACCCTTGGGAAGGTTTGAGATTTTCCTATTCCGAAGAAAGACAACGATGAAGATGGAGGAAAGTAGGAAGAACCGGAGGATGAACTGATGCCCGATGTTGAAGAACCGATGGACCCCATTGATCCACCTCCTAGTAAGGCATCTTCCTCGAAAAGGAGACACTCATGGCTTAGAGATACTCTCGAAGATGCCGAGAGACATATTGCACCAAGGGGGACATTTCATGAAAGTAAGAAGTCGAATAGGTACCAAGGGTACTTAATTGCAATGAGAACCATTTTTCAATCTGAGCCTGGAATGTTCGAAGAAGCCGTAAAGAACCAAGTTTGGAAGGATGCAATGAACGAAGAGTATGTGTCGATCATGAAGAATGATGTCTAGGATGTGGTCCCTAGACCAAAGGACAAGTCCGTTGTCACCTCAAAATGGATTTACAAAATCAAACATGGAGTTGATGGGAGTGCTGAAAAGTTCACGGCCAAGTTCATTGCCCGAGGCTTCTCGCAAAAGGAAGGTGTGGACTATGATGAGATATTTGCAACGATTGCACGATATACCACCATCCGTTCAATTATTGCCTTTGTTGCCTCTCAAGGATTGAATCTACATCAAATGGATGTCAAAACTGCTTTCTTACCTGGCTCGCTTAAGGAAGAAATTTATGTAGAACAACCCAAAGGATTTGAAGTTCTGGACCAAGAGTCGCATGTATGCAAGTTGAAGAAAGCCCTCTATGGGTTGAAGCAACCCCCCAAGGCTTGGTATGAGAGGATCCATAGCTATCTTATGAAGTTGGGATTTACAAGAAGTGAAGTTGATTTGAACCTTTACTTCAAGGTTGAAAATGACAGGCCTCTCATTTTGGTGCTCTATGTGGACGATCTCTTTCTAACAGGTGCAGACCCTCTCATTCATTAATGAAAGAGGGAGTTGGCTTCAGAATTTGAGATGAAGGACCTAGGATCGATGCACTACTTCCTAGGCTTGGAGGTCTGACAAAAGCCAGGTGAGATTTTCCTTTCTCAAGGAAAATATATTGCGAAGTTGCTTGAAAGATTTGGGATGGTGGACTGCAAGTTTGTGACTACGTCGATGGAACTCAACCTTAAGAAGCTATGCGGAAGTGCTGCTGGGCTCGATTTGGGAAATCCTTCCGAGTATCGTCAACTCGTGGGGGCCTTGATGTTCTTGGTGAACTCCCGCCGGGACATATGCTTTACTACGAATAAGTTGAGTCAATTTATGGTCAAGCCTCATCACATACACTACATTGCTACCAAGAATCTTTTGAGATATCTCCAGGGCACAATCAACTATGGATTGAGATACACTGTCGGGAATTAGAGGCTCCATGGATATACTGATGTTGATTGGGCTAGCAGTGTGGTGGATCGTAAGAGCACATCTAGACGCTGCTTCTCAGTAGGTTCTGTTTCAATATCCTGGATGAGCAGGAAGCATAAATCGGTTGCTTTGAGCACCACCGAGGCCAGATACATTGCAACTAGTATGCCCTGTTGTGAAGTTGTTTGGTTGAGGAAGCTCTTTAGTGAGTTGTTTGAGCATGTGTTGGATACCACCGTGATCTACAGCGACAACCAAAGTGGGATTCACCTTTCAAAGAATCTTGTGTTCCACGACTGCTCCAAGCATATTGATATCAGGTACCACTTTATCTGGGATATGGTACAATGGGAAGCAATAAGGCTCCATCACACTGGGACTGATGAGCAAGTCGTAAATATTCTCACAAAGCCCCTGGGGAAGGTCAAATTCCTAACCTTTCGTGACAGAGTTGGAGTCGTGGAAAGACACTCCTGTGAGTGTCCTGCATGAGTTGAACATTAAGCTCTAGGAACTCCGAGGGGTACTTCTTGGAGCTATGAGCGACCATAGGGTGAGTGGTTCACCTTCCCCTAGCGGTGCGTTGTGTACAGGGTGAGTGGTTCACCTTCCCCTCTGATACCCCTTGTTTGTTGTCATATGAGCAGGATGAGTGGTTCACCTTCTCTTGCTAGTGCCCCAGCATACATCCTACCCATGTAGTATGGGACTCATAGGAAGTACCTCTCGGCTGGCCAATGAGTTTTGAAATGAGGATAGAGACCATAGCACTACCGATGGACGCATCGTGTATTGTCGTAATCTCTATGCTAGGATGCATGGTGTTCAACAACTTGATCTGGGATCAAGTCTGATTGAGGTTTTACCTCTAGACTGACTTTGGGTCAGTGGAGAATCGCAAGGTCTTGTGACTCACTCTCGATCAAATTCTTCTTCATTGTTTCTTCATAGTTCAGCAGAGCAGAGCAAAGCAGGGATGACAGAGATGGTACAGGTTGACAGATGGATTGGCAAGTGGATTTCTCCCTAGTTGAGAGGGAGTGTTAAAATTGACAACTAGGGCCAAACTCTACCTTGGACAGCTCATATGATGGAGATGATATCTTTATTGGATTCCTCTTTCCAAGAGGTGCAAGATTGATCTAAAGATTATCTTGTTTGGATGAGCAAAAGTGTGATTTTGAGTTTATCTCTCACACGTGTGGAAATTGTCAAGGTCAGCCAGAAGTCTAATGTCGGCTCATGAAGCCCCAATATATGTGTCTCCACTATCAACGAATTGTACTAGTAAGAGAGACCCTCTCCTCATTTGGACATCATCTCATCACACAATATTCTCTCTCCTCTCTTGATTGGGTCATACAACTAGGAGCAACTCTTCCTCACACGTGTGAATCTTGGAGGCCGAAAATTTCAAGAAGATTTTAGAACTGTTTTTAGGGCTAATTGCAGGAGTGTTAACCAGTGTTGACCGAGGGTCAACACCTCCCTTTTGACTGTGGTTTTCAGGCAGATCATCCGATTTCTTGAGGGCGCAATGACTGGCACAAATCCCGAGGCATTTGGAGCAATTTGACCGAAGTTGACTTCAGCGTTGACTTCTATTTTGACCGCAGAAATCACAGCAGCGTTGATTGGGTTTGGCATCACTGTTTTGGGCTGACTTTCTCTCTCCTTGAAGACTGAATTTGTTTGTTGTTGACCAAGCTGCTTGGAGGACAATTTATTGTTGGTTTGACCAACGTTGACTTTCTATTTAGGGCATCATGTTGATTGTTGTTTGACTAGACTGTTTTGACAGTGTTTGGGCAAGTAAATTTGTATGATGTACTCTCTCTCTCCTGAACTTTTGAAGAATAATAAGAAGATTTGATCAAAGGGTTTTCAACACATTGAGGTTTTTCCCTAGCATCCGCCAAATATTGTGTCCTCTTGTCTTGGCTTGTCTTTTGCTTATTGTTTATGTTTTATCTGCATTTACTATCAATGTTAATCTGATTGCTAATCTAGAAATTGATATTGGGCTAATAAGGAAAATTGAAGTAAATTTCTCTTAAGCATAGAACATACCATTGTTAACTAAAATTAACAATAAGTCAACTCAAAGCCTCCATGCAATCATGAAGGATACCCAATGCCATCTAAGGCTTAATGCCCCCACCACAATGTCTAACACTTCTCCTCCAGAGCAAGTTTTCCTCCAAGTAGGTACCATGTTATCACAATGTCTCTAATGCTCCAAATAGGAAAGCCACATAAGCATCTAGTCAAGATCTAGCAAAACAAGAGAAAGCTACCTCCATATTTTGTGCATGTCCATCATGGACAAACCAAGCGCTTATCCATACACAACACACCTCACATCACATGGACCTAAACTCTAAGGGTTAAGTGCCCCCCTCCAAGTGCCTAATGCTCATCTTCCTACGTAGGTACCTCTCTTAGTCAAGCAAACAACTCCCTCATTGTGTGCACCCAAAGAGTTAGTAAACAAGTTGACTAGGATTCCTATGCAAAAGTGTCATACAAGCAGTCTAACCAAGATCAAGTATCCACTAAAATTAAGGCCATTCATGTGTTCATGGTGTTCATGGAGCTTCACCTAGAGCCTAAGAGACATGGCGCTCTCCTAACAAGGTAAAAATTCTTTCAGAGTAAAACCCAAAAGCTAACAACATCATGGGCAAAGTCGTGATGTTCACAACATTAAGTTGCTCTATTTCTTGGTTTCAATTCATCAACTGTATGGCATACCTCTCCAAACTCCTGTAGTTGATGACATACATGGAAACTTTATTCAAATACAAAAAGACACTACCAAACACTTTCACTCTTGATGGCTTGCTAACTCTAGCCTGTGCATTACGTTCCTTCCTAATAGCCTACTAACCTTAGCATTTGCATTAACATTAAGTGTATTCCTTTTCTCTATGGCGGTTGGTCTATAAGATTGTAGTCTATAATTGTGTAATTTGACATGCAACGTGTATTCATTCCCCTCTTGACCATTATGATGGTAATGTGGCACATATTCATTTCTCTCTTACCATGATGGTGGCGATGTGGTGTGCATTTGTTTCCCCATATGACATGTATTCATTTCCCTCCCAACTGTGAATGAGGCTTAGGGTTATTGTTTAGATAATATATGATAGTAATATTATAACATAGAATTGCAATTATTTATAAAGTATGTAGCGTTATAGAATATTTAGAATGTGTTATATACTTTCCCCTATATTATATATATGGGTCATCATGATTACTATATTGTTTTTAATTTCTTATTATTTTATAGGAAATCCCACTTGTTAAATCATTCTAAAAATTTAAAGATGAGAAAATATAAATGATATGTCTAAGTTTGTTTCATAATAAAAAGTTTGATAAAGGAAAAGGAAACTTAGATTAACATTAGGTTTAAAGGTTGTCTTTTTTTCTAGTTTTTTTTTTTTTCAAATCAAATTTCAAGTGGAGAGCCTAGTCATCTCAAAATATCTCTAAAATCATTCTAAAAATTGAAAGATATGAAAACATAAATGACACATCTAACTTTGTTTTATAAAGAAAATTTTGATAAATCAAGAGGCATTTAGATTAGCATTAGGTTTTAGGGTTGTCTTTTTCTCTAATTTTTAAAAAAATTCAAGTCAAAGTTGAAGGAGAGAGCCTACTCCTCTCAGAATTGTTTTGGGTAGCACTCAAGCATCATTTCACCAAGGTTTGTTTTGGGTTGGGTAGCACCTCCATGTGCCTCTATCACTCTTCAATCAACTCTATCCCAATCAAACAAACCATAAAACACCATACACCATTAGGCTATGTCCAATTACAAAATGATAGCAATTATTTGCCAACCTAACTCGAAGCTTTGTTTTGAGTTGAGTAGCACCTCCATATACCTCTATCACTCCTCAATCAACTCTATCCCAAGCAAACAAACCCTAACACACCATACGCCATTAGGCTATGTCCAATTCCAAAATCATAGCAATTATTTGTCAACCTAACACCATCCTTTTAACCAAGCAATTCCACATCATCCCCTAATAAACTATCCACAACGAGCTAGTGTTCAATCCCAATTTCATAATCATGGCAGTTATATGGCTTGGGATTTTACCATTATCCTGTTGATTTTTGGGTAGCATCGAACGTGCTCTAGCTCCGAAACTTTGTAGAGGGGCTAAAACACATGAGATCTCCAAGACCCAGAAATCGTTTGGAGAAATTCCACATGAAACTTAAGTTATTCCAATAATTAATTATTTTAATGGAGATCCTAAGTCTAACTTAAGGAAATTAAATAATTAAAGGGAATTAATTTAAACATGTGGGTGAGAATGTTCTAAGCGACGAGGATCAAGTATTTTCTAATCTTAGCCGTTGAGTAGAGATTAGATCACAGTCGTTGATTGTTCAAAGATAAAAGTATTAAAGGAATGCTTGGGGTCAGTTGGAGAACACACACATCGCAGTAGCACTTGAGCTAAGTCGAAATTTTGGGGCGCAGTTTGCTGAGAATTTTTTAGTGAGCTTGCAGTGCAGCGAGGGGCAGATCAGCAGAGAGATTTCAGATCGGAGGCTGAGAATACAATTGCAGAGAGGCAAATCCGTACCAGAGAGGTAGTGCAGTCCAGGAAGGGTGACGCAAAGGTAGTGTAAGCCCAACAGGGGTGACACAGACCCAGCGAGGCTCACACAAAGCCAACGCAGAGGCTGACGCAGTCACAGAAGGCTGACGCAACCCAAGAGGGGTTGATGCCGAGCCAGAGGCTACAGCGCTAGGGTTTCAATGGGCCAAAAAGGGCTCGTATTCAGCAGATCTAGAAGGGGTGACACAGTGACTGCATAGGCACTTGTGGGGTTCCTCATCCTCAACTGAATCAGCCATATTTTCTGTCCTCGGAGATAGAGGTACATTTGTCAGGATTTTCTCTGTTGGGAAAACCACTACTGCTGCCCTTGTTTATATTCAGAATTATGCATAATAATAAAACCCTCAAGAGTTGTTACACCAGTTTTCCCGCATTAGGTTTTTCCGGGGACATTTGTCCGAAAAATCTTGTGTGTCCTTTGTCATTTGTGCTTAATTCTTCAGTACTTGGTCTATATGTATGTGTAGATCTGCAGTGTGTTTACTTCGTTGTTTTCTGAATATTTCTGAAAATAACTTGTAAATGTAAAAACACAAGTAGGAGAAGTAAACTAGATTTCTGCAGTAGAAATTTCTATTAAGTAGATTCAGGAATTTTCACATGGTATCAGAGCTATTACAGATCAGGGGGAGTTGAAGCCATCAGCGAAGTGACGAAGTTCCTTGCTACAGGAAGGCAACTAAGACAACACAGATCTAGAAACAGGTAGCACAACACTAGAGGGACAACACAGACCCATTAGGGGTGACACAGAGCCTGTCTAGCTCACGCAGAGGCTAACGCAGGCCCAAAAGGGTGACGCAGGCCCAAGAGGGTGACACAGTCCGAGAGGGGGTGATGTTGTGCCAGTTGCCATGGCTAGAGGTGCAGTTTGGTTCTTCGAAGTTGCTGGTGGGGCATTGTTTCTGCCAGTGAAGAACAGTGTCTAGCAGGGTTGACAAAGTAAGGGGAAACAGTTCCTCAGCAGACTTTCTAGCCAAAGAAGTCTGAGATTTGATCAACGGAGTGATTGGAGAGAGTTGATTCAACAGAATTGGTGGAGGATTTCCGAGAGGGAAATCACTTTTCAGGGGGGGCGTATTCTCTAGAGGGTTTCTATCACCAAGAAACTCAGATCCGAGTCTGTTGCTAAGAACAACAGTAGAAGAAGGGAGAAAAGTATCCATTTCGACATCGTTGAGCAGAGATGGCCTCTCATGGATTGAGGGATCAGGACAAGTTAGATGGAGGATCTAACTTCGTCATCTGGAAGACTAAAATCCTATCAATCCTTGATGAATATCGTATCAAAGATCATGCCGATAAGGTTGTAGTTGTTCATGTTGAAGCGGATCCTTTGAAGAAGTATGAGGAAAATCAAGCTAGAGCCAAGCGCTTGATTATGGAGGGGGTAAAGGATCATGTGGTCCCACACATTGCCGAGAAGAATACGGCAAATGAGATTTGGACGACCTTGACCACATTGTACTTGTGTCCAGAGGAAGATGCTTCTGGAGAATCAGTTGTGACTATTTCATATGCATAAGGGAGAGGAAATCAACCCCTTCCTCATTAGATTGAAGGCAACTCAAGATCAGTTGGTTGCTATGGGGGCCACTCCTGATGATGGTCTTATGGTGAGGACTACCCTGAATGCAGTGTCTGAAGAGTGGGAGACCTTTGTCCAAGGCATCTTGGGCAGAGCGATATTTCCAAATTGGGAAGACATGTGGGCAGCTCTTCGTCAAGAAGAAATTAGGAGATTGACCAAGTTGGGCAACAACAGCGGAGGAGCCAAGATCAAGGAGGAGGAGGAAGATGCGACTCTCACATCTAAGGGACGACAGCAGTAGCAAGGGAAGAAGAAAAAGGACCTGTCAAAGGTTTGGTGCTTCAGATGAGGTGAATTGGGACATTTCGCCAATACTTCTCCTCAGAAGAAAGGCAAGGAAGATTCAAATTCCAAGGCAGCAGCAGCGAAGGGCGAAGATGGGAGTGATGATGATGTGGCTATGAGTGCTCATGTGCCTCAAGAGAATAGGTGGGGCGACATTGATCTATAGTTCTTTCGAACTCCAGTGTGGGACAAGATCCTTGAGGTGCCCAAACTCTTGGATCACATACGAGCTACGGAAGCCCTTAATGACAGTAGCAAGATGACTGGAGTTAGTTGGTGCAGAGGATCATGAAGACACTTTGGCCTAGGACGTTGAAGACTGGAGCAGCGCAGAAGAGAGGCAGCAGCAGCGTGAAAGCAGCAACGCAAAGGCTGATGGGATTTCAGCAGCGCAGAGGCAATGCTTATGCAGTGCAGAGCAGCAGACAGCACAAAGCTTCAAAGGGTCAGCAAAGTAGCAGCAGATGGTACTTCAGTGTCAAGATGCAACCAAACTGACTTGTCTGTCAGTACTTTGGGTGATGTCCTTCAATTGCTTACTCTCAGCAAGTAAGTTGCAATGCAGCAGTTAACAGTGGAAGTGTTATGGGCAGTATGATGCAGCATTTGAGAGGGAGTTGCAATACGGATGAGACAGTGACTGTGGCAGATTCATGGGCAGCAGTACAGAATGCAGCAGCGCAGTGGATGAGAGGCAACAGCCAAGCATCAGCAGCACAGGGGACCGATGTCGTGGATCAGATTAATGCTTCTGGATTGAAGTTTTGCTAGAGCACATTCCTCGCTAAGAGGGAGTGTTGATTTTTGGGTAGCATCGGATGTGCTCTAGCTTCGAAACTTTGTGGAGGGGCTAGAACACATGAGATCTCCAAGACCCAGAAATCGATTGGAGAAATTCCAGCCGAAACTTAAGTTATTCCAATAATTAATTATTTTAATGGAGGCCCTAAGTCTAACTTGGAGAAATTAATTAATTAAAGGGAATTAATTTAAACATGTGGGTAAGAATGTTCTAAGTGACGATTATCAAGTCTTTTCTAATCTTAGTCATTGATTAGAGATTAGATCACGATTGTTGATTGTTCAATGAGAAAAGTATTAAAGGAAGGCTTGGGATCAATTGGAGAACACACACATAGTGGTAGCACTTGAGCTAAGTCAAAATTTTGGGGCACAATTTGCTGAGAATTTTCGAGTGAGCTTGCAGCGCAGCAAGGGGTAGACCAGCAGAGGGATTTCAGATCCGAGGTCGAGAATACAATTGCAGAGAGGCAAATCCGTACCAGAGAGGCAATGCAGTCCAAGAAGGGTGATGTGGAGGAAACATAGGCCCAGCAGGGGTGACGCAAACCTAGCCAAGCTCACGCAGAGCCAGCGCAGAGGCTGACATAGTCACAGAAGGGTGACGCAAACCAGGAGGGGCTGATGCAGAGCCAAAGACTGTAGCGCTGGGGTTTCAGTGGGCCAAAAAGGGCTCGTATTCAGTAGATCCAAAAGGAGTGACACAGCCACACTAAAGGGTGACACATTGACTGCGTAGGCACCTGTGGGGTTCCTCATCCTCAACTGAATCAACCATATTTTCTATCTCAAGAAATAGAGGGCAAACCACTACTGGTGCACTTGTTTGTAAATATTGACTATTTACACAAGCATAAAACTTGATTTGTGAATATATGAAAAATAGATTCTTTAAAATTAAAATATGAAATAAAATTAATCAATATTAAATATTTACCCCAATGGGGGTGACAACTGGCGAAATGGAGGCGATGGATGGGGATGTTAATGCCCAACCCACATCATAAATGTTTAACCAATCTAATGGGATTGCCCCACTTAGCGCGAGCATGGTGAACATTTTTTAGAGTGTTGGGTTTATAATTGTGGTATGCCTAGTTGAGGTCTTCATTTGTGTGTTTCGGGAAATGAGGGTGTTGGTTGCAGTGGGCAATAGTGTTTCAAATGCACAGGGCGGCTTACTCTTTAGGCCACACCGCACTCATTGGCGTCAATCTGTTATGCGAGGAGACAATCTCTAGAGGCAAAATGTGGCGTTGGTGTTGGAGGAGGTTCTAAAGGGAGATACCTAGGACCTCGGTCCATGGTGTAAGGAGGTGCTTCACAGCCTACCATGGCATCACGAGTCTGGCGCAATGTCTGCAACTAGAGTCACCTACAGTGGAGCTCGGGGGTCGTCCAATTACATAATTGTGCAGGTATATTTTTATAACTATTTTTTTGTGGTTCCTTTGATTTGAAGTCTAAAAATAGTGAGTTCCACCACCCTCACTAGAGTAGTGGTTGGTTGGAGCGATGTGGAGGTTAGTTGCTCTGTTGTTGACACGGCCAAGGGTCTTTCTGTGGGCGTCGAGCCTGAAAGGGTGTTGTATTGGGGGTGGCATACTAACCCCAGGGGGTGGCAACGTCTTATGGAGGCCTGATGGCTCTAGGTGCGAGGGTGGCTATGTTTGTTGTGGGTCTGCTATTTCTTGGTGCGTAAAAAGGGTGAGAAGATAGGGAGGTTCGGGTTGAAGTGGAGTAGGGGTTTGACGTCTCAGCAACACTATTGGTTCAAGGACTGGGTTGACATCATTGTTAGTTTGAGACTGTCTACAGAGTGGGGGTCTTGTAAAGTTCAGGTTGAAAGGCGGCTTTGGCAAAAGATGCAGAGGCAGAGAGGTCGTGCACACAAGGGTGCCAACCCTCAATGCATTGGAGTGATGCATCCGGTCAACCAACGAGACCCAGGGGGAGACGTCGACTGACGGGCCATCTCTCCTAGAAGGGTGGACCTTCCTCCCCCATTAATGAATCCATAGCTTTCATGAACGATTTGCAACATAACCAGTGCCACATACTAGACAGGTTGGTTTCTCTTTGGCGCAAGCAGAAGTGAATTCAGGATAGGCAACGGCTAGTTGATTTTGTATTTTGGGTCAATTTTGTTTGCTATACTCTAGTTTTATCTTACTTTTGTCTTTGTGCTAAGAAGTCAGGAGAATCTGGAGGCATTTTGAAGGCATTTTGACTTGGAATTTTGACTTGGAACCATCCATGATGTAATCTTTTGAGCAATTAATAGAAACTTTCAACTTACAAAAAAATATTATATACTTGTAAAAGCATATAATATAAAATTATGAATAGTTAACAACAACATAGCTTTCTATATTAGATGATAGCACTTATAAACCACCCTTAACAATAGGAAAAAAAAAATGCATAAGAAAGATATATATGCAAAATGAACATCATTATAAAGCTAGGGCAATTTTTTGGAATCACATTCAAAAGTATAATCATAAAAGATATTTAAAACCACTTATAAACAACCCTTAACAATAGGAAAAAAATTGCATAAGAAAGATATATATGCAAAATCAACATCATTATAAAGCTAGGGCAATTTTTTTGGAATTGCATTCAAAAGTATAATCATAAAAGATATTTGAAAGTAAGAAGAAAGATACAATTGAGACATTAACATAGATACAATCTTGATAGTTTTATATTCTTTGATGTATTTAAAGCAGCTTATTAAATTTGAAGAGTAAAATAAAAACTTTAAAATTTTCAAATACAAATGAAGAAGTAACATGCAAATAAACAAGAAAAAAGGAAGAAGAAAAATATTGATAATAAAGGTAAATCGAGAAAAAAAGAAAAAAAAATGGATAATGAAGGAGGTAAAAATGGAGAAAAAAAGAAAAATAATTGATAATGAAGGTCCCTCAAGAAAGATGAAGAGAGATACAGTTAAGACATCAGTAATCTTGATAGTTTTTCATTCCATGGTGTATTAAAAGAAAGCTTATATGCACATTAAATAAATGCATGAACAGATCATCATAGAATTATGAGACCATGTTATTTAAAGAAATCAATCCCAATCTGATTTTTCAATATAATGAGATTTCTGAGCAAATAACTGGCACTTCTGTTTTAATGATATTTAAACTACTTGCCAAAACTTAAAAAAAACATTTCAACTTAAAAGAGATCAAATTATTTGTACCATTTTTGTTCCCTTCAATGCCAACGTTAAACCATACACTTCTTGCAAACCCAAAATTATTCCCAATTTTGTTCGCTTCAATGGCAATGTTAAATATTACACTTCTAGCAAACCCAAAATTATATAAATAGACACATAAAGGTTTTCTCCAAAGTTTAGGATTACGGGACGAATGTAACAAAGGCAGCCCATTTCTCCTTATATATTTATCAATCTCAATAACCCTAGTTACTAAACCCTAAACCCAAAATCCAAAATCAATCACCTCTGCCTATTATTCTGTTTAAGAAGAGTCGAAATCTTTTTCAACTCAGTAAGAACACAGAAAGCAAAATGGGCATGAGAGGCAGTCGCCACCATATTTTCACAGAAACTTGTACTAAACCCTGCGGGTACTGAATTTGTGGTAGGATACTAAATACAAAAGCAGAAAACTCAAATTTAAAAGATAAAGAAGAGCCAAAATACCACCACCGGCATGTCCACTGCCTTTCTCCCGAGACATTGTTTTCCACAGCTGAGAAAGTCTTCGCCTTCACTTGGACGTTCACGACAGGAGGAGGATAAAATAAGGAGGGAGAGCGGTGGCGCCTGGACTTGCTATAGAGGAGTTGGAAAAAATAAATAATAACTTCATAGCATAGTTGAGTAGAAACGCCTATGATCTTAGGGTCCTACACTTTAGCTTTTTGCACAATTAGCATATGGATCCTGCATGCAGCTGGGGCGAGGCTAAACGCCCTACAATGGCCGATCAATCAAGCAGAATGGATTAAAAGAGGGAAGGTTGGATCTTTATCTCATCACCAGTGGCAGTTGCAACAGTTCAGATGTTCACCATTAAGAGCATTAAATTTTTAAGGTTATTCATGGTCCCGCCTTGCTTCTTGGTTTCGATTTTGATTTTCCTTAACAAACTCCATCTACCTACCTGCTAAGTAGTTATCCTCCATAACTTTTTACTATTATGTCAAGTAAGGCTCTACGAGGTCGCTTTAAATAAATTTAAACATTTAATATTAATTAATAATAATAGTAGGAGATCCTTTTAAATCAATTTAAACATTTAATAATAACATTGTTTAAAAGTAGATTTAAACATTTAATATTAACTAATAATATTATTACGTCTTACTGTAAATAGTCAAGTAGGGCTCTCGCAGGTCGTTTTAAATAAATTTAAACATTTAATATTAATTAATAATAACATTATTTAAAAATAACGAGATTCACAGTTACCATTATAAAAAAAAACTCACAATTTTAAATAATAATAATAATAATAACATTGTTTTGACAGTAACAAAATTTAAACAATGAGCTTCACAACCGGAATACTAACATAATGAAAAAATTGATAACATAGAGTTTGATGGTGATCATATAATTTTAATATTATTTATATTGGTTAAATTATTCATTTAAAGTTAGTTGTATATTAAATTAGATAAAGTCTTTTAAGGTTACTAATAATATTTTTTATTTCAATATTTCAGGAAAGAGGAAGGATTTCTCAAAATTTTATTTCAAAAAATAACATTGTTTACAATTAAAATGTCTCATTTCTTTATTGCCCGCTTAAGAGTAGTGTGTTGCGTCGACCATTTTACTAAATTGCTTTTTCATTTTCCTATATATTTAGCTTTTCTGTCATTAGCAATATTGACATTATCATTATATGCATAACTCTTATATTATGTGTCTTTGCTTTAGAGAGGAAATAGAATTCCATTGTCACGGTCCACCTAATCAAATTAGTCATGATAATTTCTCTATTCCAAAAATTTATACCATATCAAATCTTGTAGCTCTCAAATTGAATATGATCAAACTTTAATATAGAGTGGTAAAAGGTTAAAGCATACAAAACTATTCTATCAAGATACAAGATAATTGGTACAACATTAGGGTTTTTTGCATCTCTAGTGGTTATATTGATGAGATGAATAGTAAGTGCTAGTGTATGTTGCTTTCACCATGTTAAGGGTGGGAGGATAATGAGTCATCTAATCATCATTTCTCCTTTTGTTTCCATTGTCATTCCTTTATGATTGTCATCATCATAGTGTTGAAGTTTATATTATTTGAATAACGATGATAAAAAACCACTTTTAAAGGAAGAAAGAATATATGTTGTTATAGTTTGGAACGCATCATGGAATCATCCTTATTTTGTTACATATATTAACATTACTACACTTAGGTGCAAAGTACAATATTAATAGTAATAATCAATTTTGGCATCAGATTTCATTGTAAATTTTTTAAATTCACTATTTTCTTTTCACTTTTGACCCAGACATATCAACATTGGAACATTAATGACTGTGTGATGTTTTTTAGAGTTTAAATGGTCAAATTTTATCAAATTAACTGTTACAATGTCAACACGACATCAATGTGTTAATGTGTCTATAAAAACAATAAAATTATATGATAGATTATGATCATTGTGTTATGCTTTCAATGTTTGTAATGGATTTTTTGTGTTAAAACGTAGTCGTGTGAAAATGACCATATTTTCTCTATAGATTTTGACATATTAAGAGTATTACTAAGTGGATCTACTTTTACTAGTGAATATTCTCTATGTAATCCAAATTCTATAAGTAAAATATATAAATAGATTTTGAATTCTATGTGTATGTTTGTAATATATCCTTGTTGTACTAATGCATAGGTTGAACTTGTTGATAGTTTCAATGGCCCTACCATATTATTAGAGCAATATGGTGATGGTAAATGTCATTTCCATTGTAAGAATTGCAAGGGTGTAATCAGAGAAGAGTTTTCAGTTCCACATCTAGAAAAAGATATGTAGAGTTTGGCAACTTTGAAGGGGGGGCAAACCAATATCATTCATTGATAAGATAATCATACATTTCTCATTCTTATTTTAAAACTTTCTAAGGCTACAAATTGTTGCATCGTGAGGAACACTATAACCCAATATGACATAGATGTTGTCAGATACATGCATACATAAGTAACACTTATATATGGTAGCCTAAGAAAACAATATTAAAAAAAAAACAAAGTGTTACCCTCTCATATTTAAAATAAAAAGGATATATTAAATTTGATTGAAATAGATTTCAATCAACACCAAATTTCAAGTAAACTAGTAAGAGCAACATTGAATATTCCATTTTTCTTCCAACCCAAATGTTGGAAAGGATGCTACGTAGTTACAAAATGTGGAGCAAGGAAAAGACTCTTTAAGCATCCCAAATTCTCATATACAATGGTTGTTAGAATAGAAGAAGAAGATCACAACCAAGCAAATGAATCATTAGCTACAAAATCAATGGAGATGGATCCATGCTATTAAGATATTAGAAAAGAAGATCAAGATTCATTGGATATCATTATTGTTCTAAGCCTATCAAATATGATAGCCAAAGATGACTACACTAGTTTGTATTATAAGTGATTCAATAAAATGACTTCAATATTTATAAATAATCTATTGAATAAAAAGGCAATAAAAAAATGAGAATAAGTATTTATAATGTACATCCTCCTCAAAGAGCAATTGGACCAATATATGTTGGAAACATCAAACATCATTTCACCACAAGTGATACCATTTTCATTAGCCTATTGTCATTCAACAAACCTACACAGGTCAACCACTAAAAAGATGCACTTCTTTGATAGTAAATATATGGATAGAAGATGCACGTAGGCAAGCACATAAGATTGCACCAATCAGATTATTTATGTTTAATAATTCCATAGTTTTATTCCATCTAGATTAAGAATTCATAGTTCAATGAAATTTTCTACTTAATAATGCATTCTAACTACTAATACATTGGTTGGTGGAAAAATATAATCCATTTAAATATTATGGCTAGTTATAAAGCTACCAATATGGTAATAACTCATGTCCAATAGTGGAAGAGTACAATATTTTTGGACAATTTTTATGACGAGGAGAAATTCCCTTAGAAAGGTAGAGACATCACAAGGGCCATTGTATTTTTCACCCAAGCATTGTCTAATATAGGTCCTAATAATTCCCAATTACGGCCTCCATTAGAAATTATGTTTAAACTAATGATTTCACCAAAAAATACCTACACGAGCAAAGACCATGATGGTGACATGCGGCCTACCTTCCCAACCTCTTATAGCCTAGACATGGGTGACAATTCCATCTTCACATAAGATTAAAATATCCCAAAAGGTCGAAACGCCCATCCAATAATTCCAAGCCATATTCAACGAATTCCACAAAGTATGGGAGACATAAATTCCAAAGGAGAGGAGGAGCATTACCAAAATAAACCAAATAGGAGAACTAAAATAACCTACATGCTAGAGTTTCCAATACACAAAATCAAGAGAACCAACTGCAGGCCATTTCCTCACTACCCAAGCTTTTATAAATATAGTGATGCCCAAAATCAAGGGAAGGAGTGTGTCGCGACTCATAATGAAAGACTCATCATTAAACAAATCGTGCTCATTCTCACGAACCACGACATGGTACTTAAGAATGTTGACATACGAAATTCATCTTGCTTCTAGTAACTAAAAACCAGGAGTTGCATGCTTTGATTAGGAGAAGAAACCCGAGGAAAAGCCCTCCACAACATAGCAAAGGACAAGCTAACCTCAAATCATTGGGGATGGATAAGATGGATAACAATTAAACCTTCACAAAAGGATGGAATAGTAAGAGGTGCACTGAAACCCAATGATCTTTGTACCTCAAACACGAACAAGGATCACTCCTTCCCATGATTACGTTGTACACTTATAACTTGCAATGCATGTTGATGATTCCACCAAATTTCCATTTGGCGCCATAATGATTTGATGTAGTAAACCTTAAATACTTTAGTCATATGACTTATGGGATAGAGCAAAAGGATTTTTTCTCGTTGATCCATAAAGCCACTATTGCCAAAGAGGAACCTTTATTGGCCAAAATATGTGCAACCTATTTGTTCTATCACAATATATAATGAAACTTATATGTCTTCAAATTCCTTAATATTATTTAGATTCTATTGGTAATATTTTTTAGGTGCAGATCCTTTGGTAGAGAGTTCGTGGTGAGGTGTTGTATGATAATTTTTTAGTCCTTGATGATTGAGAGGCATGATAGACTTCGCGCATGTACCAACAATAGGCCCTATAGGAGAGGATATGCCTCATATTGATTACTGGATCTCAATCATAAACCCCATGAATAAGTCAATTATGTTGATCCAACGGGGCAAGAATAATACCCCTTCCCTCCCTCCCCACTGCTGTCACCCCTATATTATTCTTTGATGCACCATCAAAACAAATAATACGATAGGAATGAGTATTGATCCATCGACTAAATTCCAAATGAGAGAGGTGGAGTTTCCATGAAGGATTAGATATGGACCTTCAAGGATAAAAGGAGAAATGGTCATGAGTGCGATGAAGAAAATAATACATCTAAAACTTTTCTCTAACATCCAAACATTGAAAGAAGAGGAAGGAAGAGGATCTATATTGTCAATGTGCTACCAAAAATTAAAGAACTCTTGAGGCCACTTCATGATGCTGAGAAATTTGGCCCTGGAAAATCACTTTGTTGCTTGTAATACATATCTTTCAGTAAATATATTTAGGGAGTATTATCCAAAGTCATTTAAATGAGGATTATCCTTGAAATGATCCAAGATAATACTTGTGCCAATAATCAAAGAGCTTTTGAATAGTATTTGGCCAATTTAATCACATATAAATTATTACATGGAAAAGTGCCAAACATTTTTCACAAATTGACAATCAAGAAATAAATGAGACATAGGTTCCCTAGAAAAAATAAAAGTGAGCACCTATAAGGCTTACAAATCCCTCGCTTCTTGAGATTTTTTGCACTAAGGATTTTTTGATATGCAAGAGATGAGAAAAAGATGTTAATTTTCGGAAATCCATCCAGATACCAGATGTTCACTCAAATATGATATTTGGGAGGATAGCCTTGGCTAAAAATAAAGGTATGATAACCTTCATTAATAATGTAGTCATACATTTTCTAGTCCCTTGAGTCTTCTTCATCTTGATGATTTGGAGCACATCCTGAAAAATGTCCCTTTAGGATGTGAATTTATTCTAATAATTGATCAGGGAATACCTAAAAATCCCAACTAATCGACCTCCAATACACAACCCAATGAGAGATTCTTTAAAGGAGAAATTCTCATGTATCACCAAACTTTCCCATAACGAAAGAAGTGGCATGATTTCCCCCCATGGGGGGTGACCCATGATTCTTCAACTCCAAATATTAATGTGTCGTTCATTGCCTAATATCCAAGTGAGGTGGTTCCTTATCAAGGGAGAAGAAAGTATTAAAAGTTTCCAAATGGACAAGCCTCCTCTCACGCATAAAGACATGTCATCCGATCCCCTGCAAATTACTTATCATATATCACATATTTCCACCATTCCTCTTTCTGAGTTATTAGCCTCCAAACCAACTTAGCTCACATGGCTATGTTCACGAGGGAAGGATCCCTAATAACCAAACCTCCATGACATTTGGGAAAATGGATAGATGCCCACTTGACTAGATGAAACTTTTTTGTGTAGGACTTACCCCTTCTCCATTTTTTTTATTGCCTAAGATATTTAGGATAAAATTCCCGGTGGGGATGATAAAATAAAGAATTGAAAAAGAGGGAGGATAGATAAAATATATTTAGTTAAAATCACCCTTTTTGTTGGGTTCAACCAAAGAGCACCCCATTGATCAAATTTTTTATTAAATTTGGACAAAATGGAGGTCTAAGATAGATGGGGATAGGGTTTTAAACAAAGAGGTATGCCCAAGTATTTGAATTATTTTCAAGCATCTAGAACCCAAAATCCCAGGGTTCAAATAAATTATCATTGAATTCTTTTGCAACCATTCTAGGTATAATTCTGAATCTTTTATTTATTAATCATACCTCCAAAGGTAGAAACAGGTTTTTCTAAAACATGCTTGAAGTGGGCAGTTATAATAATGGAGGCTCCTTTGAATAACAAAGTATCATCCACAATTTGCAAATGGTTGATGTTTTTAATATATCTAACATGTCATAGGCCAAGATGCAACTTAGTTCTTCTTTCAAAGTCAAATCCCCTGCTTAGAGAATCAACAATTAAAAGATAAAGAAATGGAGATAACAGAATCCTTGCTGCAAATCTCTAGAGGATTTTTAAAAACTACCTATTCTGTCATTTACAAACAAAGAAATATATGGGCTCTTGATACAAGAAAAATCCACTTAACCACTTTTTCATCAATGCAAAATTTGTGTAAGGCTCCAAAGAGAAATTAATGATTAGCCCGATCAAAGGAACTGGCCATATCCAATTTGATGATCATATATTTTTCACCTTTTGATTTATTCAAATGGATTGCTTGTTGTAATAGAATGATAATATTCATACTTTTTTTGTCACTAATGTTACACAACAATTTGTCACCGTCCCTGCAATCCCCCGTCCCGCACATTGGAGGGCTTATTCCGTGACCCGTGAGCAGTGACATGACCTGAAACCACTTTCATGGCATCCCCCTGGACAAGGACAATCATTCCCCTGAAGACAGTTCCTTGTGAAAAACCCTAAAAATAGCCTTTTTGTCCTTGGCGCAACTAGCCAGTTAAGCCCTCACGCCAATGGGGGAAATCCTCCAAAGAGGGCGCGCCAGCTGGCGCACTGTCACAGTGTTATACCCACGCCAGTCTTATTAAGGAGTGTTTTTTAAAAATAAATGGCGGAAGATTGACTCCAACCAATTCCTGAACTGGTCTCTAAATTGAGTTGGGAGGTTTGGCGAATTAGTCTCCATGTAGAGGAAGTGGTTTTCCACCTCTCATGGAAGCTTCCTTGAGGATAGGGCCAATCCCATGATTGTAGGCATCCCAACTCCCCTTCCACCATCTATATAAGCTTGCCATTTTCCTTTTGCAAGCTAACCTTCAAGAGCCTTCATAGCCTAGAGAATGCTGCAAGAGCCTTGATAGTCCTCATAGAGCCAAATCAGTAGCAAGGAGATTATTGTCAAGAAAACCGAAGGGAGAGGCTTGTCCCATTCCTGACGAGCTTTACCGAGACGTATTCCGCTGTCGACCTGCCGAAGGAAGATCCAGCATTAGAGCGCAGGTTGTATCTTTATTTGTATTGATTAATGATAAGCGACTTTGGTTATGGTTCCACTCGTATTGTTCATACATTGTGATCATGAGTTGTGTCTTCTCTGACTGATACATAATTGCATATATTGGGTTTTACGCTTGTGTGTTCATTGTGTTTCTTGTATGTGCAAGTGTTTGATCGCGACAAGCTTGAGAATTGTGATCTGCCGGAGCAAGGAAACGGGAGCGCTATCTTCTCTGCGAACAATAGCGTTGGACTTAAGGTAGGCCTTCTTCGCAATTTGGTCTATTGCAATTAGGAACTTGCGCCTTAGCGTGATACGATTGTTGCTAGACTCGATCTGGGCTAGTAGGGATTGCCTCTGTCTACAGAGGGGATTTACCTCTTCAAAAAATTGGCGACTCCGCTGGGGAGACGTTGATTTGGAGTATTGTCTTGTATTTTTGGTCGATTATTGACTTTGCTTGCTTGATCAGCTCTTTTGGCTGGCTCTTTTCGTGTGTTTAGCTTTTGTTTAGCTTCACCATCACTAGTCTGTTTCTTGGATTGCTCTTTTTTATTTTTGCTTAGTAAACTCGACTGGCGCGCTTATTAGCCTGACAGTCGCGCCAATTGGCGCATGTTGCCAGTGTATTACCCGCGCCAATCCTGTTCTGGCGCTAGATTCAACCTGACAGTCGCGCCAATTCTGTAAGGTGCTAGGGTTTGATCTGTTTTGAGCTTTCTAAGCTTGATCTGTGATTTTGGTTTCATTTTTACGATTGCCTGAGTGTTTTGGAGCCTTGTTTGACTGTCTGTGACCTTCATCCTTTGGTTGTTTTCCCTCTTCTATCGATTTTACATTCTAGTCCTAAGGCATCTAGGTGCTATAGTGTGTCGAGCCTCCTGTGGGAGTTTTTGGTTTTTACCTATTCAGTCAACTTTGTGATTGCTTCTCTGCATTCATTTGGTGGTTGTCTATCGTTCTGTTGCATTGTTTGAGTGATTGGTTTCTTCCTCATTCGAATTCCGCCTTGCCTTATTTTGGGCCTAGATTACATGGTTCATCAGAGTCTTTGGGATTCTCTTGGTTTTGAGGGATTGTTTTGTCAATTTGAGCTCTGATTGTGTGTTTGCATTGAGTGAAATTTGCTTGTTTTTACTCCTTTTCTATCGCTTCTCAAATTGCTCGTTTCATTAGTTTTCATTTGTTTAGTGCACTTTGCTCTCAAACACTGAAAATATTAAAAATATATATATCTTTTTCTCTTGATTAGTTAATGCAAATTGAATATTTTCTGTGTTATTAGTGATTTACAACTCTGAAATAAAAGTTTTTTAGTTTTCATTAGCTTGCATTAGAGACATTAGTGATTGTTTCTGGTCATTTTGTTATTGTATGAAAAGCTCTTAACTCTCTCGTAATTAGCTTTCATCAAATGAAATGATATATTATGGCATGTAGTGTGCATTTAGGAGATTTTGAGACATAACACAGGGCCTGAAAATCGAAACATAATTGAAGATTAACATTAAAATTTATTCAATGTACACTAAGCCAACATTGAAACATTAACAAAACATTTAGAGGTCTAGGTTAGAGACGTGTTCTGGCGTCGTTAAACCTAGTAGTTGTCGTTCGCCTCTTGGCTTTAGACAGTGCTAGTACGGACTTGTGCTCCCCATACCGTCGTGTATATAAAGGGAGACCCCACTAGGTTGCTATCATTTATCCATAGGAAGCCGAGTCTGCCGCCCTATACCCGTGATACACCGGACACAACATTCGAGGAGATTGCCTGCACGTATGTTAAGTCCTTGGTTGATTTCTCTTTCATTTTGAGACCAAGGTGTATATTGTAGTTCACGGTTATTTGGTACACCCTTTGCCTAGAATTCCTGAGCAGTCATTTTGATCTTATCTGACTCCTTAAATTTGAAAATATCACCAAGCGCTTGTCCTTTCACGCTTGCTTCAAAATTGAAAGAGATAGAGTCACCTTTCATCAGTTTCTCGACTCTTAAAACATGAAACGGTGAAGTTTCTAAGTTTCAATGTGGTAAAATAAATCACCTGCGATCACACGCCCTTTTAGATTTTGCTTGTCAGCCGTTTGATTGTGTGCCTTGGATTTTTAGCCCGTGTGTTTGTTTGATCTTTTCCTCTTGTCGTTATTGTCACAGTGGCAGAACCCTCAGTTTCGTCTACTGGTAGTCCGTATACAGACGATTCATCAGAGGTATCTCAGTCCTCTACTAAACCTCAGCAGCCCATCATTTCCGAGTTTCCCGACGGGGGATCGGTTCTATCTAAGCTTCCCTTTGGAGGACCAGTTGAGTTCAATTGGCCCTTATTCGACGCTTGGTCTGGATTCGGAGTAGGGGGATATTTCCCTCCTCTTACATCGGTTTTGCCTTTTATAGCTGTTGTTATTCCTCCTAGTCCTCGCCGTCTGCTACAAGATCTAGCGGCAGGTTCAGATATGGGCTCTTCCAGCCATTCTCCTAGTGAGGAAATCCCCACGTTTGGTGAAGATTACCAGTTGTTCCCAGAAGACAACCCCGAGTTATTTGTCATGTCTTCGCTCGGTCCCTCACTTCCAGCAGGGTATAGACCCTTAAGTCAGATTATGACCTTCGTTGCCTCTATGGGGATATCAACTCCTTCTACGAGGCCGGTTATTCCTTCATTGGGGATGTCTCCAAGGACACCCATCACGTCATCCCCTTAGGTCACCTCTGTACCTGTTAGGCCCACTATCTGTGTGGCCGCATCTACACCCGCTGTTACCACTAAGTCCGCAAGGACTGTGTCCCTTCCCGAAGACGTCTATATAGCATCTGTTATTCCAGAGAGAATATCTCCCGAGGAGTATCGATTGTCCCTACAACAATCGAACCTCGAGGTCGGTCAATCCTCCCAAGATCCCAACCATTCGTATTTTTCGCATTATGCATAGGATGGTACCCTTGTTTACATTTTTCCATATCAATACGATGAGCAGGGAAACCCTTCACGTTTACCCGCTCCAGAGGCTTATCTCCATGGTCAAGGTTTTCCGTCTAACCAAGCTGGGCAACCTTACAACCCGCAAGGGCAACCCTTTCAGGGCCAACCTTCGGGCCAGCCTAGTTATCTTTATGACCCGCAAGGTCAACCTTCTGGCCCATAGGGGTTGTTATATGGTCCGCAAGGACAGTCCTACAACCCTTCAGGTCAACCTATCCAGCCTCACCCTGTGGTCCAACCAGGGCAACCTCAAGGACCCGCAGATCAACCGGGGTACCAACCGGGGCCGTTGTATGGTCCTAGGGGGCAATTCAAACCTTCTCAACCCATGGTGCAACCTCAGTATCCTATTGGTTCGAATGTTGCACAGTCAAGATCATCTTATGGTCCTGTTGCAGGTCAAACTGGTTATCAGGCACAACCTGGCCCCATTCCTCCACCAGGCCAACCGGCACAGCCTGGTGTCCCTCATCAGCCAGGTCAACCTGTACAACTTGTGCAACTCGTTCACCCGGGTCAACCTGTTCAACCAGGGCAGCCCGTTCAGCCAGGTCAACCTGTCCAACTAGGCCAGCCTACACACCCTGTCAACCCTGCTCAACAGCCGATTTATTTGATGTCGCAACCGAATCAACCAGTGCGTCCCAATTATCAGGCTCAGTAGGGTCCCACCTATCAACAGCCCGCTCAACCCCAAGGCGGTTATTATCCTCAAGGTCAATCGCGACCGGTTTACAACCCGCCCCAATGTTCCCATTATTATCCTCAACAACCAGGCTATACCTATACTCAACAGCCGAATCCGCTTATTGCTCAAACGGGGCCGACATATAATCAGGGTCCATACCCCGGTTATCAACCCCCGTACACTGGTTACCAACAACCGTATCAAACTGGTTGTACGTCCTACACCCCTATAGTCAGAATCCTTCGGGACAGAACCCATGTGGGCAAGGTTATGCTCAACAAGGATGGAGTACAAGTACAGGTCCTTATCGAGGGCCTGACATGCCTTTCAATCCGCAATTTCCGTTCTTGGCTACCTTGGAGTTACCAGACGTTTCTAAATTAACTAATGATCCGATTCTTCACAATCCTTATTGGCCTTCGGTTCCGACCAAGGTACCCGACGACTGTCCTAAGTTTGAAGGTAAAGCTGGAGGGGACCGCCAAGCTCATGTAATGACCTACCATCTGTGATGTTCGTCTAACTCTTGGGTGGATGATTCAATTCGTCTACGTCTCTTCCAGCGCACTCTTACTAGTGCTGCCGCTAAGTGGTATATCGAATTACCCCGTGGCATCTTTCAAGACATCAATATGTTAGCTATGGATTTTATGACGCACTTTCAGTTACCAATTCGCTATGAAGTCGGGACGCATCTTCTGAATTCGTTGAAACAGGATAAAGCCACCCACATATCCGATCATATTCATGAGTGGCGACGTCATCGTAGACTGATCAAGTTTGATATACCTGATCAACTACTAACTCATTGGTTCACTACCTCCTTCGGTAACAAAATCGCTCAAGATATTGCTATGGGGCATGTGTGACTGAAGAACAAGCCATCGCGTGTGTCTAGTATCTGGATCTGGTGTACTCTCAATCTGGCACGCTTTATGACATTTTGACTAATGCTCCACGGCCGGGAACCTCTAAAGCACCACCTACTCTAGCGGTGGATGGTGTTATTGGTTCCGTTTCTCAAAATTCTCGGAAATCCTCGAATGGGAAGCATAAGTCCAATTCTTCCAATAATTTTCCTCTTCCCGCCCCTCCAGATTCTGGAAAAACTGTGGAGGTCAATGCTGTTCAGGCTAATCCTACGGAAAAGGCATCCAAAGGAAAGAAGAAGGGCAAAGGAAAATCCAAACTCGACGCCCCAAAACCAGAGTCCTCTAAACCTCATACTAATGACGGTTCCCAACGTAAACCGAAGTACCCCTGCCTTATTTGTGAAGGAGACCATTACACCAAAGATTGTCCTCAATGATATGAAGTTAGTCAACTTCTCAAAGGATCCAAAGGGACTCCAGCAGTTCTCAAAGAACCATTCCCGTCTCAGCAGACCCAGATGGTTGAACAACATTCACCATCTGCGCCATTTGGGTCCTAGGTCTTTATGATGAATGGTGATGCACCTGTCTCAATTGCTACGCGTTCGAAGGATTATGCCGGACCACGCCAAGCAGTTGGAAAGGAAGTCGTGGATGGCCCACCTCCCCCACCTGTCTCTGGTCATTTGGAAATTAAGAAGCCCAACACTGAACTTGTTGTGAGGCCACCTTCTAAAGATGTTCTGCGAAGATCTTCCTACAACCCAAATGCCCGTGCCGCTCAGCACTAAAGTATTGTTGAGGATTTGGCACAGGCGCCTTCTGCCATGTATGCATTGGAAGTCCTTCAAAGTTTCCCATTGCAATGGAAAGCTCTATTGTCTGCAATCGGTGGAATCAATCCCGCTGATTCTAATATTCTCACCTTCGACCTAGAAAATTTTGCCCCCCGACTTCCACATCAAATTGATCTTATTATACAAGTAAGGATTAACGGCCTCAACATCCATAGGGCCATTGTGGATGAAGGTGCGTCCACCTGTGTCATGTCATCCGCCTGCTGGAAGGCCATTGGCTCTCCGGCTCTTTCATCGTCTCCCAATGCCTTAGAGGCATTCGATGGTCAGGAATCAAAAGCCCTGGGTGTTCTCGAGAGTTTTCCGATTACGTTACAAGGGAAGACAGTCAACGTAGAAGCAGAAGTGGTTGACGCCAAGCTTAACTACAATCTTCTTCTCGGCTGCAGTTGGACTCACACCATGCTATGCGTGCCGTCTACCCTCTTCCGGCTTCTCAAGTTCCCTCATGAGGGAAAAATCGTTACTATGGATCAGTTGTCTTTCTTCACCTCATCCTCTGAGAACAATGTTCCTTACATGGATCAAATCCCCAACCCCCCTGACAGTGTAGGACCTGGTCTCTTCAAGGACCCCGTCCTCATGGGTATTTTTCCTGCGCCATCACCGCACACCGTTCAAGTTAATATGATCTATAGGTCTGACGACCCATGGATCATCCCTTTTCCTAAACAGGTGATTGATTTTGGAGAATAGATGCCCTTAACTTTAGTAGAGATTAATTACTGTGAAATGGTCGCCGCATCTGATCCTCCTCCTCCTCAACATGCTCCTTCAACCATGGCTTTAGATATCTATTCTCAATCCCCCCTGGCTCGGCGAGGCCGACTCGTCTGATCCTCTAAAAGAGATCTTCTCTTTTGACGAAGCCATTGTTGAAACAATGTCTCTTGAGGAGCTGCCTTGGAGTGATGGACATCATCGTTCCTCCTTCATGCCCAACCTGGGGGCAATGTCAGATTGTCTAGAGCGTTTTACATCTCAGGTTCCTACTCCACCTCTCCAGACGCCCATATTGACTCATGAGGTCCTTTCGAAGGGAAACCTAAGAAACATTACTCAAACCATTCCGATCGACATCTCCGTCAAATCGGGGATAGTCGAGAACATACATGTGGGAGTGACTTGTTCTCCTGATGAGATACAAGTTTATACAGATCTTTTCCGTGAATTCCAAGATGTGTTCACTTGGTCCTATGAGGAAATGCCTGGGATTGATCCCAGCATAGTAGTGCACGAGATTCCTACCTATCCCGGTGCGAAACCCGTACGTCAGCGCCTACGCCAAGTGCATCCTCGCAAAGCCGCTGCCATTAAAGCAAAAGTTGAAAAACTTCTGAACGCGGGCTTCATTTACCCGATTCCCCTCACCGAATGGGTCTCCAACATTGTCCCTGCAGAGAAGAAGCAGGGTACTATAAGAGTCTGCGTTGATTACCGTGATATTAATCGGGCCTGTCCTAAGGACAATTACCCCACTCCCTTCATCGATCAAATCATTGACGAATGTGCTGGGAGTGAGATTTATTCCCTGATGGACGGATTTTCTGGGTACAATCAAATAAATATTTTACCCACCGATCAACACAAGACTGTATTCATCTGTCCGTGGGGTACCTTTGCTTATAAAAAGCTCATGTTCGGCTTAAAGAATGATGGAACCACTTTCCAGCGTGCTATGTATTACGCATTCCACGACATACGCCATATCGTTCAACCTTATTTGGACGATCTGCCAGCTCATTCAGCTCGGCTAGAGGACCATCCCGAACACCTCCGCCAGATTTTCCTTCGCTGTAGACGTTATAATATCCGGCTTAACCCTCATAAATGCATCTTTTGCGTGGATTATGGCCATCTTTTGGGGTTCATTGTCTCTAAGGACGGAATTCGCCTTGACCCCCTAAAGGTCGAGGTTATTTTCAATCTCCCATCACCCTCCTCGTTACACCAACTGTAGAGTATGCAGGGAAAAGCTAACTTCCTACGATGCTTCATCCCAAACTACGTGAAAGTGGCCAAAGGATTCACGTGTCTTTTAAAGCAGGACGTTCCCTATCATTGGGACGAGATTGCACAACGATCCTTCGAGAATCTCAAGACGTTACTCGTTAATGCTCCGTTGATTCGTCCTCCAAACTTTCACCGTGATTTCACTCTATACTTGGCCGCCGCGTTTAGCACCATAGCTATGGTTCTGGTGCAGGATGACGATGATGGAAATGAACACGTCGTTTATTATTTATCACAAAATCTTATTGACACAAAAACGCATTATTCTCACGTCGAGAAACTGGCATTAGCCGCAGTGCAAGTTGTGCAGCGTTTCCGCCGCTACATCCTGTTGCGTACAGTAACCGTGGTTTCGGATTGCAACCCCATGACGTACATTTTGTCTCGACAATTGCTGGGGGGCATGTACTCCAAATGGATCGTTATCCTTCAGGAGCTCAATTTAGAGTTTACTACTGATGAGTCGACCAAATCACTGGTTTTTGCGGATCTCATTTGCTCCCTCCCGACAGACTCCACTCCATCTCACTCCGAGGATCATATCCCGGATGAAACACTCTTCCTTATCAGCACTCGCGATCCATGGTACGGCGACATTATTGCGTATCTTCAAACCTCAACGTTCCGGTCTGAGTTGACCAAAGATGCCCGACGTCGGATTCGGCATCAGTCTCAACCCTACCACATTGTAGGAGATACCTTATACCGGGTTGGAGTAGATTTGGTGCTCCGCCAGTGCTTGACCCTGGAAGAGGCTGAAAGAGTCTTGAATGAATGTCACAGTGGTTCTTGTGGCGGTCACATGTCCGGATATGCCACCGCCCAGAAGATTCTGCATGTGGGCTACTTCTGGTTGTCGATATTCAAAGACTGTATTGTTGCAGTCCAAAAATGTCATTCGTGCCAGGTTTTTCAGTGCAAGATGCGCGCGCCACCCCTCCCTCTGCACCCTGTCATTACCGTATGCCCTTTTGCGAAATGGGGCGTAGATTTCATGACGTGTAACCCTCATTCGGCCAGGGGGCATGCATATATAATCGTCGCTGTAGACTACTTTACTAAGTGGGTCGAAGCGATGCCTACACTGGCCGCCGACGGTAAGATAGCTGCCCAGTTTATTTTTAACCACATTATTGCATGTTTTGGGGTCCCTCAGGCCATTGTTACCGATCGTGGCACTCATTTTCGAGATTACATGATGGTCGAGCTAACATTAAGATTGGGCTTGCGACATGACAGCTCAACGCCATATTACCCCAGGCAAATGACCAGGTTGAGGCTGTGAACAAAGTTTTGGTCACAATGCTTCAACAGACAATTGGTATTCATAAGTCCAATTGGCATCTCCAATTGTTCTCAGCTCTATGGGCTTATCGAACGTCAACAAAGAGTGTGACCGAATTCACACCATTCCAATTGGTGTATGGTTCGGAAGCAACTCTTCCGGTTGAATGAGAAATTCCTTCTTTAAAGTTGGTTGTGGAACTTTTGCCCGACACTTCTCCTGAAGAAGAGCGTCTCTTGTATTTGGAACGGCTGGATGAAACCCGCCGCTTGGCTTCCTTAGTCATTGAAGCACAAAAGAAGCGGGTCAAATCTCACTTTGATCAATCGGTTTCTCTGCGTTCCTTTGTCGAAGGGGACCTCGTCCCCCTATACGACCAAGCGCACGACAAAATTGGAGCAGGAAAGTTCCAACCCACATGGCATGGGCCCTATATAGTAAAACAAGTATTGAAAAATGAGGCTTATGAGCTCATTGATTACGAATGAGTTCCGTTGACGCAGCCTAGGAACAGGTTGTACCTTAAAAAATACTACGCTTGAGTTATTTTTGGTGTGGTGTGTGTACATAGGTGTATATATTCATTTGTGTGCATGTGTGGTGTGGTGTGCGATGTAAGAATATTTCTGCTAATCGGGTCTTCCTGATTGTGCAGATGTCCATTACTCGGTTTGTTGGTTTCGCGGATGGTGCCTCCCGCAGTACCAGGAATCTATCCTCGGCAGCCTGGGTAATCTACGATCCTGCTGGTGAGTTGGTCGACCTGCAAGGTGTGTGTCTGGGGCCTGCTACAAATAATATCGCGGAATATAGTGCCGTATTGGAATTATTAACCGAGGTTGTGGACCTCGGTATTCGTGAATTTCTTGTATATCTGGACTCACAACTTGTAGTATTACAGCTTAATGGTCATTATTCAGTTAGAAACCCATCCATTTTACATATGTATCTACGTATTCGTTTACTGGAAATAAATTTTGATTATATCACATATCAACACATACCCAGACATATGAATACATTAACAAATGCAGTAGCTAATATGGTTCTAGATAAACATTTGCGCAACTTGTAAAAACATCATCACATGTAGAAAGATCCATCCAGAAATAGGTATGTGTGTGTGTGTGTGTGTGTCGAAATGTTTGCATAGTGTGCATCACATAAAATAAAAAATATACATGTTCATTCTAATACAGCCGGAGACGACGTGTCTCTCAAAAATATATGCATGAAAAAGCCCTAGATGTCTAATCAGCATGGTGCTCATGGTAACATGTCACCGCGCGCACCAAGCATCTTAGGAGTCAGTGGAGGTGACTAGGCACCCCCACCGTGTGTCTCTGATATGCCATCGGAACATCTGCTAGCCGGGCATAGTCTGGAATCCCCCGGGCAATGCCCTTAAGGTTTTGGATCAGCTCTCCTCCTTCGACACTCTCTGCTTGAGGGTCGTATGCGAGAGGAGTTCTCCGTGCAATAGGTGACATGCCGGCAGGTCTCTCTGGGCCAACATCTGCATACACATAGAACTGCTGTTAGAATAGGCATGTATCGCAAAAAAACATAAATACATTAAAAAAAAGAAAAAAAAAGAGAGAGTCATACCCAGCTCCTCTTCCCAGTCCTCCCCCTCTGGGAGGGGAAGATCTGGGTCTCCAGTGAAATCGGTCCTAGCATAGGGCCAATCCTCGACTATGATCAGTTGACGCCGTAACCATGCAAAGAACTCGAGCCCCCAGGACATCTGCTGGCCCCCTCCTGATATGGGCATGAGTGTTGTCCATCGAGCCATTCTCGGCTCCCTCCGTGTCAGCTCGGAAACTATTGCCCCTTGGCCCTGAAAAATGGGTAGTCGTTCCAAGATGAACGACACTAGAATGGAACCGTATCCAAACTGTTTCAGTTTGGTTTTCTTGCATTTTGTTAGTTGCGTTTTGATGTTGGTTGTCACTGCAGTGGCCCAATCGAACAGTGTGGGGTTCATACACTCGGAGGCTAGTAGGAGTTGTGCCTTGGTTGCCTCGTTCGGTGCTTGCGATCCTACAGCCTGCATAATGGTGTGAAGCACTACTCTGAGTGCTAGGTCGCGGATGGTGTGGATGTCCACTTTCCCACTTCCCGATCTTGTTTGTGCCCCTGGGCACACTCTCACCATTACCTATTCCATCTTCTCTCGAGAAGGTCTACTGCCTGTCATAATGGGCACTGGGCCTCTGCGCGACAGTCCGGTTATGAAATAGACATTGGAGACCTCAAGTTCTAGCACTTGGTCCCGAAGTTTAAACACTTCCTCGTTTTCATCCCATATGCTAACCAAGTATTGTAATAGATCAGGTTGAGCTCGTAAGCATGGCGTGAGGAAGAATTTATTGAGACCACAGTTCCGGAGTGCGTTCATGCAAGCTTCATTTTGCATGGCCATTTTGTCCTCTTCTCCATGTTCCCTCTCCTTCCATTCAATCACCATTGTGCTTGGATATCTGCACCAACATGGTCAAAAATGTCTTATTAGATCTATGTTGCGCTCAAAATCCATATAATTAGCTCACATTTTGGAAATTTAAGGCGGAAAATTGCGTTGCGCCATTGGCGCGACCCCTTTGTAAGCAAGAACCAATTGGCGCAAGTCCATGCCTGATACCCGCGCCAATTGGCTAAGCCCTATATTTTCAAAGGGTTTCCCTAGAGATCGAATGCACAATGGAAATCTACAAAAAATGGGTCAAAACAGAGCTTAAGGGAGCGCCTCTTACTTGGAACGGACGAGAACCTGGATGATATATTGGATTGGTCGCTATCACCGCCGCAAGTTCGCACACCAAAAGACCACTGTTGCTCTCCAAATGAGGTAAAAAGTAAAAGTAAATATGTTTTTTCCATTTGTGGAATATTTACAGCTTTTGAAGTCAAAATTAGGTTTTGAAAGTCAATTTTCTCAATATTATTAACATATTTTGTCGAAAATTGGATTTTACGCTTGCTTTTATGTGCAGTGACATGTTTTTACGCAGCTTGGACAGTGATACGAGTTGTATTTTATACTTTTTCGGACTTGGTAAAAACACGAAAAAGTCATTTTGGAGTCATCTTTCAGCTCTTTTCTAACTCTCTAAACATGAAAAGATTATCGAGTTGCTTGTCGTTTTGATCTCATTAAAGTGGTTACGAAATGACATCTACCCAGTATATGTTTACGCATTTTTCGGGCTGGGATAGATTATTTACAAAAAAGGAATACCCTAGCCTATCGCGACTAGGAGGTTTTCTCAGACATAGTTTTCTACCTTTTCGAATCTGAGGAACCATTTACGAAAAGGGGACCATCGGAATTTACTTTTCTGCTGTCTTTTCAAACTCTCTAAACATGAAAAGACGCCAAGTTCTCCCTTTGTCAGACTCGTTAAACCCTGATGACATCGGATTCAGTCGTAATGACGATATTCGAGTTCCTCCTTCCTAGGGCTCGTTAAATGTACTAGGATGGATTTGTCCGAAGGACAGACTTATTTTACAAGCATATGCTATCCCCTTCAATCTTTTTTTTTCAAAAATAATTGGGGTACTCGCCAGAAATGGTGGGTAAAATGGAACCAGTATCATCGTCGTGTCGGCAGTATGTCGCTATTGAACATGGCACTTGTCTGCATTCGTGTCGGGTTGGGGACATCTCATCTCGTTTTCTGCTTGCCTCCGTGGGTTTGGGTAATCCCTTTTGACCTCTCATCTGCTCTTTGCCTCGTCATCATGACCTCTGATCTTTTGATGTCAAATACTTCCAAATCCACTGTCGTGCCACCAATATGTTCAAGAGAATTTGTCCTCTGCAAAGTTTCAACCCTCCTCTAATTCTCATTTGATCTTGATTCACAAAACATTATATTCCTCTGTCTCATGTCGATGATGTGGGAAAAAAAATGGCCCACCTTCGATCAAGGTCACTTCCTGTCGACTTCAGCTCATTATCCAGGAAGTTGATCTAGAGACTCCCTTCTGGTACCTTGGAGCCTGCATGCCTCAATGGCAGGTTCTTCGTGTTCGACGTGAGGTTTTTATCATTGGCCTCCGTTCGAGTGATTCTGTGGGTGTTCGACATCAGCTCACTGTTCCCATTCCTCAGATTGTACCTGTAGTACCTTGAGGACCATTGTCACTATTGGTGGTACCTCTCGTGTCTGTTAACAACTTTCATCATTGGCTGGTAATTAGGCGATGTTCTTGCATGTTTGACTTCAGCTCACTTATTCGCATGCTTGAGTTTGTACTTTGTTAAGGTCGAGATGGAGCGCAAGACCCTGGATTTTGTTTGTTAGAATCCAGGCTGCGATTTTGTGGATTATTATGATTGGTTACATGACTCATTCATTAGATGGCTGCGACCATACCTGAGTCTATTTATCGATCCTCACTGGATGGCTGCGTCCATGCCTTGGATCTGGATTATTGTATACTCTTTTATGGATGGCTGCACCCATACCACATATATCATGTATTTGATATATCAGTTGTACTTGTCTACGCATGTTTTTCAACGGTAGTATTTTTAGTTGGACACGTTCTCGTAAAGCATTTCACCCCTCTCTCTCTCTCGGGCCTCATGATTTAGGGGGCATCTATTACACAAAAATTTGTCACCGTCCTTGCAATCCCCTGTTAAGTCCCTATATTAATAGTGTAGCCCCTTATTATGTTAGTGTAGCACCCCTTATTTTTATTTTGTACCCTTGTAACCCCCATTTTGTTATTATTGTGCCCTTAAATTATTATTGTTAGGTCGGCTAGGATTACATTGTGGCCCACTAGGATTACATTATGGCCCCATGGAGTCTTATATATAGAAAGGAGGTTTTGTAAATTGTATCATCCAAGAATTGTTCATTTATGTAATGTACTGGAGGTTGCCCCCTCGAAGTGGCTCATTTCTAAGGCGTTTATATCTCTTTTCTTCTATTTTTGGAGCTGGTTACACAACATCCCCCGTCCCGCACATTGGAGGGCTTATTCCGTGACATGTGAGCAATGACATGACCTGAAACCACTTTCATGGCATTCCCCTGGACAAGGACAATCATTCCCCTGAAGACAATGCCTTGTGAAAAACCCTAAAAATATCCTTTTTGTCCTTGGCGCGACTAGCTAGTTCAGCCCTCGCGCCAATGGGGGAAATCCTCCAAAGAGGGCGCGCCAGCTCGTGCACTGTCACAGTGTTATACCCGTGCCATGCTTATTAAGGAGTGTTTTTTAAAAATAAATGGCAGAATATTGACTCCAACCAATTCCTGAACTGATCTCTAAATTGAGTTGGGAGGTTTGGCTCCAAATCTCCATGTAGAGGAAGTGGTTTTCCACCTCTCATGGAAGCTTCCTTGAGGATAGGGCCAATCCCATGATTGTAGGGATCCCAACTCCCCTTCCACCATCTATATAAGCTTGTCATTTTCCTTTTGCAAGTGAGCCTTCAAGAGCCTTCATAGCCTAGAGAATGCTGCAAGAGCCTTGATAGTCCTCATAGAGCCAAATCAGTAGCAAGGAGATTATTGTCAAGACAACCGAAGGGAGAGGCTTGTCCCATTCCCGATGAGCTTTACCGAGACGTATTCCGCTGTCGACCCGCCGAAGGAAGATCCAGTGTCAGAGCGCAGGTTGTATCTTTCTTTGTATTGATTAATGATAAGCGACTTTGGTTATGGTTCCACTTGTATTGTTCATTCATTGTGATCATGAGGTGTGTCTTCTCTGACTGATACATAATTGCATATATTGGGTTTTACGCTTGTGTGTTCGTTGTGTTTCTTGTATGTGCAGATGTTTGATCGCGACAAGCGGGAGAATTGTGATCTGTAGGAGCAAGGAAACGGGAGTGCTATCTTCTCTGCGAACAACAACGTTGGACTTAAGGTAGGCCTTCTTCGCAATTTGGTATATTGCAATTAGGAACTTGCGCCTTAGCGTGATACGATTGTTGCTAGACCTGATCTGGGCTGGTAGGGATCACCTTTTTCCGTAGAGGGGATTTACCTCTTCGACAATTAATAAATCTTCTTTGATTTTCAGAGATCAACTTTGGGAGAAAGGGTTTTATTTTGAGGGATTATGATTTTAGAGATCAGCTTTTAAGACACATTGTAAAGGGAAATGGAATGGAAACAAACAAATGATGATGGGTTTAATTCATTAGGAACTATAGATAAAAAGTATGAATTAATCCCCCCCACCCAACATAGGAATGCTCATTAACATAATCAATTATTCAACAAATAATTCCCTGACATTTTTTAGAAAAATGGGTAGAGAATCTATCCAATGCAACAAATTTTTCCAAACCAAAAGTAATCAAAACTTTCCACACTTCCTCTTCTGTAATAGGCTAAGGCATAACAACATTACCCTTGGAGTTACTTGGTGAGGAATATGTTCCAACATGTATCGAGTTGCTTTTATGTCATAGTTCCCAATATATTTATATAAATATTGAAAATGTTAAGCTACAACTTCCTTGATTTTGGAATACTATAAGATATTTCCCCCACTAACTGCGATGGATTTAATATCATTCCTTCATTACCTCTGTTGTTAAGATACATCCCCTCTGCGGACAGAGGCAATCTTTCTAGCCCTAGAGTGGGTCTAGCAACACGAGATTCTTTCTAATGCAAAAATTTCTTAACTAATGTTTACAATGCAATGAAGAAATATACATCAATACCTTTTGTTGACCTCGATCCATGATCCTTATAGGCCCGCTTCCTGCTACTGATAGCATGCTAATACCTGCGAATGATCAAGAGACAACAAAAAACATGATACAATACATAATAAATGTAAACACTAGCTATATAGCAGATCAAGGAGTACCAAAATATTTGCATAAACATGTAGACAAATATAGGAAGCAAACATCAGATGTTATTATTAATAAATTACAAAAGAAGAGCTTATAACTCAGGCCTTAATGTTGGAGGCATCCTTAGGTGAAAATCTAAGTCCTTCACCGAAGCTCAAAAAGAATTACTTCTCTCGAGCACTTAGGCTTTATCACGATGCTAGCATGCAAAGGGATGAAAGTTCAGACGAGTCTGACAATGATCAACCAAGCTCTAAACTTGGGAGAATAAGGGATGCGAATTTGTAGGAAGGGAGAAGAGGTTGGGAGCCCATGAAATGAGGAGGAAGGTCCACTTTCTAAGGGATGATCCCCCATGGATGAGATCAAGGCTCTAAAATGAGAGAGATCAACCTTATCACCATTGTTCAACAACCAAGTCGTTGCCCTTGAGCTTATAGAGGTCGAAGATTCTCCTCCATTTGAGGAAGCACTGCCAGAAATGGGATCAACACGTTTTCCAAGAAATTAGGGCGCTGACAGTACTAGGCCATAATTGTGAAAAGGACATCAGCACAGTCATGGCACCAGGAAGGGTACTAACCTAGGAAAATAGGAATTTGACCAAGTTTCTTCAATAATATTCCAAGGCAGTCTTCTTTGGATCTTCAAGGGGATATATTAACATATTTCTTGATGGTGGAAACATTGCACAGGATTTGTCACAGGGCATTTCACGATCAAGGACGGGAAAATGAGCATGGTGACAAATTATTGTGTAACAGATGCCCCCTAAAGCATGAAGGCAGAGCAAGCTGTGATGGATGAAATGCTTTATGAACCAATGCAAAGAACACAAATCACCTTCAGAAAACCTTCCAAATTAAACATTTTACAATATATGACATCTATGGTATGAATATTCCTAACCACATAGTGTTGCACTAGGCATCAAATGACACACGAACCCACGATATGGTCGTAACCATCCGTCTAAAAGAGATCATAGAAATGGATCCGCAGTATGGATGCAACCATCCATATAGATAGGATCATGTATACAATCATGAATACTTGATAACTCCTCGCAGCTTGGACCAAAAATCAACCCAATGTACGAATCTAGCCATGCAAATAAATGTTTTGGTGTAAAAAATGGTAGAAACCACCGGAGAACCGTCAACGGGCACGAGAGAGACCACCAATAATGACGATGGACATCAAGGTAAAATAACACAATCTACAAGTGTGAATGAATGTGTTGAAGTTGAACACTTGTGATTCATCGAAGGAGGGCCATGATGATTCCCACGTCATCGACACGAAACAACAGATATCTTATGATGATAGGAGTGATTCAGGACTGTAACAGAGGTGGTCATATATGCAGAGGATGTTGAAAAAAAAGGACTTCTCTTGAACACATCGGTGACACGACTCTAGAGGGTGGCAACATTTGACTCAAATAGGATCAGAGTTCATGTTGACAAAATTGGTAATCAAATGAGAGGCAAACGGATTTCCCAAACCCATGGAGGAAAAGTGACGAATGTAGGATGTCCCCAACCCGACACGAACTACAAATGAGTGTCATGTTCAAGAGCAACAAGCTTCCCAAAATACACATAGGATGTTTACTTTCAATTTTGCCCCGTTATTGCTAATGAGTACCTCTTTATTTTTTTATAGCCAGCGTGAAGAGGATAGCATATGTTGAGCGTGTAAGTTCATTCTTCAAATGAATCCTTCCTAGTAATTTTAACGAGCCCTAGGAAGGAGGAACTCGGTCTCATCATGGTGAATTTCGTCGTTTAATATTTAACGAGTCCAATGAAAGGGAAACTCGATAACTTTCCATGTTTAAGGAGTTTGAAAAGAAACAAAAAGGAAACTCCATCATTTCCCTTTTCGTAAGTAATCTCTCGAATCCGAAATGTTAGAAAACAATATCCGAGAGAACCTCCTCACCATGTTCGATCAAGGTATTCCTTTTTCGTAAATAGTAAATATCGGCCCGAAAAAGGGGTAAATGTATACTGATATAACATCAATTCATTCGCTTTAACGAGTTTGAAATGACAAGTACTTGGCAATATCTTCATTTTATTAGGTCCCTATATTACTAGTATAGTCCCTTATTGTTGTTAGTGTAACCCCCTTATTTTTATTATTGTAACCTTGTAACCCCCATATTGTTATTATTGTGCCCTTAAATTATTATTGTTAGGTCGGCTAGGATTACATTGTGGCCCTATGGACTCCTATATATAGAAAGGAGGTTTTGTAATTTGTATCATTCAAGAATTGTTCATTCATGTAATGTATTGGAGGTTTCCCCCTCGAAGTGGCTTATTTCTAAGGCATTGATATCTCTTTTCTTCTATTTATGGAGTTGGTTTCACAACATATGGTATCAGAGCTTTGGATTATAGGGTTTCGCTGCTCCAAATAGGTCATCGTTGCATTTTCGTTATAACTTTTTTTCTACGAAGGTGCAGAAGCTGAAATTTTTAGAGTGCGAAGCCAAGATCCTGAGGAACATCGTCGCAAAATTTTAGAGCTTCTTTCGTAATATTTTTGGAGATATGATCTGTGGAAGTTAGGGATTTTTGCAGGCTCCTGAATTTCACTTAAACAAGTCATCGCGAAATTTTCGCTGTAAATTTTTTTTTCTACGAAGGTTCATACGTTGAAATTTTTCGAGAGCGAAGCCAAAATCCTGAGGAACATCGTCGCGAAATTTCAAAGCTTGGTTCGCAATATTTTCGGAGATATGATATGTGGAAGTTAGGTCTTTTTCAGGCTCTCGAATTTCATCTCAAAGAGGTTATCGTGGGAAAACCTTCATAACTCTCTCTCTGAGCATCGGATTGGAATGCCATAAAAAGTGGCTGCAAGTACACAGACTGTAGTTTTCTTTGTATCAATTTCAGAGCTAAAGGAGGAAACAGTGTCACGTGGCAAGTCGTACAAGTGTGCTATACTGAACCAATCCATAATTGGGTCATTGTGGGAGATTGGACATAAATTTGCCTTGAAGAATCCAAATCAGGTCAGACCTGTGGCATTCGAAATAAGATTCAGAGGGTGACTTCAGGGCAAAATTTCAGATATTGAAGATCCAAAATCACAGATATAATTCAGTTTCAATATCGAGTTCCTCAAAATCAAGAAAAATGTGTGTATTTTTTTTTTCCAAATCGCATAAGTCTTGTTTGAAAAATTAGTTCTAATTGATTCCAAAGGCCTATTGAGCATAGCTATCAGTATTGGGTTCTAAAATTCCTCCTAAAAAGAATTCAATACCCATTAATCCTTCAGAAGGCTCTACTATTACTCGTGAAGACGAAGAAATGCAACATGAGATATCAAAAGTCCATGAGCAAGTGCACCAAATTTCATTATCGCAAAGAGCAACAAAAAATGAAATGGAAGTTGTGAAGAAAGGCATGGAAACTAAGATAGATGGTTTGAAGAAAGGCGTGGAAGTTAAGATGAATGGTTTGGAAGCTAAGATGGATGGCATGGAAGCTAAGATGGATGACATGGAAGCTAAAATGTAAAACATGAAGAATGATCTAAAAGCAGACATAGAAGGTTTGACAAAGTTGATACAACAAATGTTTCCTAATGGTGAAAAGATAGTAGAGGAAACTAATGATGAGAACAAAATAAATGATGATCGTGATTTCATAAACTCTAACATTGGCAGGAAGAACCACCGTATTCTAAAGATGGATATGAGGAAGTTTGATGGCAAGGATCCCGTAACATGGATACTACATATGGAGCAATATTTTGATCTCAATAATGTGCAAAACACCCAAAAGGTACGCATTGCAACTTCACATCTAAAACAAAATACATTTGTATGGTATCGATGGCTTTGCTCCTGTAAAAAAATTGTCACTCGGTCAATTTTTACAGAGGAAATGATAGCACATTATGAGGACACAAAGAGCAACACCTTCTTTAGCCAATTGATAAATCTCAAACAAAATGGTTTAGTGGGGGAGCACATTGAGGACTTCCAGAAATTGAATATAAGGGTAACTAATATTACAGAGGAACACAGGATTGATCTCTTCATAGGTACTTTAAAGGATAACATCCAACGTGAAGTTTGCGTTTTGGAACTTGATTCATTAGAGAAAGCATTCAGGTTGGCAAGAAAAATTGAATGTAAAGTTATGGCGACAAGGAAGCCTACCACTCACTTCTATAAAGAGGGAAGTGTTGCTACTCCTAGATTTCAACAACCTACAATGTTGACACCACAACAATTGGAAGAAAAAAGAGTAAAAGGGCTTTGCTACAGTTGTGATAGCAAATACACTAAAGGTCATAAGTCTGCTGAGAAAAAATTATTTTACATAGATTGCAAAGAGGAAGAAGAAAATGAACAGGAAGAGGATATACACCAGGAACCAACCCTAGAAGTGGAAGAAATGAGTCTGACCATATCGTGTAATGCATTGGCAGGAATTACCACTCCTGAAACTCTCAAGATAGAAGGACATATCAAGAAGAAAAAGGTAATAGTGTTGATTGATTCAGGTAGTACCCATAATTTTATTCATTTTAAGGTAGCCAAGGAATTGAATTGTTTCCTATACCCAGCACTAGAATGTCAAGTGATGGTTGCAAATGGAGGAAATATAAATTGCTCTATAAAATTCCATAATATCAAGCTATCCATGGGGGAATATGTATTGAATATTCCAATGCTTTCCATCCCAATGGGAGGTGCTGATGTCGTACTAGGAGTACAATGGTTACAATCTTTGGGGACAATAGCTTTTAATTTTCAAGAACTTTTCTTGAAATTTTTTTCGGAAGGAAAGGAAATCGAATTACGGGGTATCACAGGGAAGCCAGGAAAGATAATAAGCTGTAATGTCATGACAAAGCTTATGAAGAAAGAACAACGAGGCATAATTTCACAATTATGCTCACTAGAAGTTCCAACATCAAAATCATCTATTTCTCCAGATATCCAAAGAGTCTTGGACAATAATTCCAATGTGTTTGATACTCCCAAAGGACTCCCACCTATTCGTGATCATGATCATGCTATTCATTTGATTCCAGGTAGTGTTCCTCCAAACATCCGACCTTACAGATATCCTTATGACCAAAAGAGTGAAATTGAACGTATGATTGCAGAAATGTTAGAGGTTGGTATAATTCAACCTAGTAAAAGTTCTTTCTCTACTCCTGTATTATTTATACACAAGAAGGATGGATCATGGCGCATGTGTCCCGATTATAGGGAGCTCAATAAGCTCACCATTAAAGATAAATTTCCCATTCCTGTGATTGATGAATTATTGGATGAATTACATGGAGTAATTTATTTTACCAAGTTGGATCTTTGTTCAGGATATCATCAAATTAAAATGAAGACTGAAGATATTCCGAAAACAACATTTCGAACTCATGAGGGTCATTATGAATTTTTGGTCATGCCTTTGGGCCTTACCAATGCACCTTCTACATTTCAAGGGTTGATGGATTCCATTTTCAAACCCTTCCTTAGAAAATTTGTGCTAGTATTTTTTGATGATATACTAATCTACATCAGGTCTTGGAGGGATCATGTTCAATATGTTGACAGGGTGCTCAAACTATTGCAGGAGAAACAATTATATCCAAAAACATCCAAATGTTTCTTTGGAGTACAAGAGGTGGAATATTTGGGTCATATTGTATCTCACGAGGGTGTTAAAGTAGACCCTAACAAAATTAAAGCCATTAAGGAATGGAAAGTCCCCACAACCATAAAGCAGTTGTGAGGATTTCTCGAGTTAACAGGGTATTATCGCAAGTTTGTTAAGAATTATGGGAGAATAGCAGCACCTCTAACAACATTATTGAAGAAAGATGCATTTTCATGGACTCCTGAAGCAACTAAGGCCTTTGAACATCTTAAAGAGGCAATGTACCTAACACCGGTCTTAGCTACGCCAGACTTCACAAAAACCTTTATTGTGGAATGTGATGCCTCAGGAAATGGAATTGGTGCAGTTTTAATGCAGGAAGGAAGACCCATTGCTTTTGAAAGTCGTCCAATCAAAGGAAAGTATTTACAGAAACCTATTCATGAGAAGGAAATGTTAGCAATACTGCATGCACTAAAGAAATGGAGAACTTACATAATGGGAAGACACTTCAAGGTAAAAACTGATCATGATAGTCTGAAACACTTTTTGGAACAAAGACTATCTTCAGAAGAGCAGCAAAAATGGGTCACAAAGATGTTGGGTTATGACTTTAAAATAATCTACAAAAAAGGAAAGCTTAATGTTGTTGCAGATGCACTCTCAAGAAAGAATGAAGAGGTGGAAGCATTGCTTTGTGCCATTTCTATTATCCAACCAGATTGGATAACTGAAGCAAGAGATGAATGGAAGAAGGACAAAGATGTATGGACACTCATTCAAAAGTTGCAGCAAGATCCTAGTACATCTGATATATTTAGTTGGAAAAATGATTCCTTATGGTACAAAGATCGCTTATATATTTGTAAGAATTCCCAACTAAAACAAAATATTCTTCTGGAATTGCACACTTCTCCTTTAGAAGGACACTCGGGATTTTTAAAAACTTACCACAGGGTGAAGAAAGAATTTTTTTGGGATGGCCTTAAATCTGATATTCAAAAGTTTGTGGCGGAATGTTTGGTTTGCCAGCAGAATAAAGTGGAAACAATTAAGACCCCGGGACTTCTACAACCTTTATCCATTCCAAGTCAACGTTGGGAGGAGATTTCAATGGATTTTATCACGGGTTTACCTAAGTCCGAAGGAAAGAGTGTCATCATGGTGGTAGTTGATAGACTTACCAAGTATGCACACTTTTGTGCATTATCTCATCCATTTAAAGCAAGTAGAGTTGCTACTACATTTATGGACAGAATTCAAAAGCTACATGGAAGCCCAAGGGTTATTGTGAGCGACAGAGATCCCATTTTTACTGGAAATTTTTGGACAGAGTTATTTTCTTGTATGGGTACTCAATTAGCTCATAGCTCATCTTATCATCCTCAATCTGATGGTCAAACTGAGATAGTAAATAAATGTTTGGAAGGATATATTCATTGTTTTGTATCTGATAAACAAACACAATGGGTCAAGTGGTTACCTCTTGCTGAATGGTGGTATAACACTTCCTTCCATACTGCAGCGAAAATGACCCCATTTATGGCACTTTATGGATATCATCCACCATCCATCACATCATCTTTAAGGGAAAATTCAAAGGTTCAAGCAGTGGAAGATCACATCGAGCATCAGCAAGAAGTTCTCCAACTCTTAAAGGATAACCTGAATTTGGTACAAAATCGAATGAAACAACAGGCAGATCAACATCGCGGCGAGAGAAGTTTTGATGTAGGAGATTGGGTATTTTTACGGCTACAACCATACAAACAAATGTCCCTCAAGCAAGCAAAGAAGGATAATAAATTATCGCCAAAGTACTATAGTCCTTACAAGGTGTTGCAAAAGATTGGTACTATGGCATACAAATTGGAGCTTCCTGCTTCTTCGCGAGTACATCCAGTTTTCCATGTTTCATGCTTAAAGAAGGTTATAGGAAAAAATCTTCCAGTTCAAACAATATTGCCAGAACTTGATGAGGAAGGAAAAATCATATTGGAACCAGAAGCGGTCATGGAAACAAGAACTCGACAACTACGGAATCGATCAATTTCAGAGTATCTCATCAAGTGGAAGAACTTACCCACTGAAGATTCTACATGTGAGGATGAGAATTTTATACAGAAGCACCCATAGCTACTCAAGCGTTGAGGACAATAATTTTTTAAAGGAGAGGGGCATGTTAGGTCCCTATATTACTAGTATAGTCCCTTATTGTTGTTAGTGTAACCCCCTTATTGTTATTATTGTACCCTTGTAACCCCCATATTGTTATTATTGTGTCCTTAAATTATTATTGTTAGGTCGGCTAGGACTACATTGTGGCCCCAGTAGGATTACATTGTGGCCCTATGGACTCCTATATATAGAAAGGAGGTTTTTAAATTTGTATCATTCAAGAATTGTTCATTCATGTAATGTATTAAAGGTTGGCCCCTCGAAGTGGCTTATTTCTAAGGCGTTGATATCTCTTTTCTTCTATTTTTGGAGTTGGTTTCACAACACATTTTCCAAGAGACAAAAAAGAGTTGAAAGTTGACTCCAGGGGGGTTCCTTATTCGCAAGCGTTTAATGAGCCCTAAAAAGAGAAAAATTCAACTCGTTTGCATCAGAAACGATCATCAGTAGTGCATAATTCTTGTACTACACATAAACAACAAAAATCACGAATGTCGAGGAAAAATAATAAAATATTGGTGAATTTTTTTCAAAAATCTATAAATAGACCAAAAAACAAATTCATTTTCATCTTTCTATTTTGAGAAGAGAATTTTGTCCATTTTCCCTTCGAATTTAAAAGCAGCGGTGCGGCCAATCCAGGACACCATTCATAAATCTGTCAGCATCAGGTAAGAGCTCTAATCCTCCTTTTCATTTTGATTCCATTCATTTTTCATTTTATTTCACAAATAGGGAGATTAAGGGGAGAATTTCAAATTTTAAAATCGCTTGCAACTAGCGCGATTTCAAGTTATCGGGGTCGCATTTAGCCCGTTAGGGCAGCGTGCCACCAGTGCCAAATTAATTCAGACAATTGCGCTGGCCACGAGAAAGATTTTAAAACATGAAATCCACCCAACTCCACCATTAACTTATACAAATACTCCAATGAAAACTCCTAAAAATCCAATTGGACATGTTTGGCAGGTGCTTTTGTCAAATATGTCGATGGAATGGAAAGAACGAGGCCATGAGGTGGAAAACCACTAAGCTTTGCAGGATCAAAATTGCGTCAATACTTTGCACAATTACAGGTTGTTGAAATTCTTCCAAACATCTTGTCTAAGAGCTCAACTAGAGCTACTCCAATACTTGATCAGTATCTGGGACGTGGACCGACAGTTGTTTATCGTCGGGTACCAAGAGTTAGAGCTAGATGTGATGGAAATCTATTTCATCACGGGACTATCCAAGAGAGGGGAGAGGATCCAAATCTCTGGAGCTCACGCAGGGGGTGAGAGTACCAATATGCTCATACAGAGATACTGTCATGGGGCTCAGAAAACAGAGAGAGGGAAGGTATACATTTCTTCCATCGGAGTTCTTCCCCTGTGCACGATACTACATTGCATCACGAGAGTGGAAGAAGCCCAGGTGTTGCATGAGGCAATGTAATCTCAGTTCCAATATGTGGTGGACTGCTTAGCCCCAATGATGTTCAACTGGTGTGAGGGGTTGCTGGCTAACATGAAGAGCGAGCTAACCAAGTGCCAGACAGGGAGACTGAAATAGTTCTGGTACGGGTCAATCCTGGTGACCTTATTTCTAGAGAGAGTACCCCTATTCCAATACCAGTGGCTAGAGATCCATGATCCAGCCCCGAGGGATCTGAGGCTGATGATATGGTGTGACATTATGCCCCGACAAGGTGGGGGCCAACAAATGCATTTCCCCACAACCTTTTTCAGTTGGCTGTGACGTCAACTTATCATAGCTGAGGACTGCACATATGCCGACATTGAATTTAGAGGAGATCTGGATCTTCCGATTCCCCCAGGAACACAGTGGACCGATGCAGGTAAAAATTACTTTTTAAACATTTTTTACTTTTTGAATGATTTTTTTATGTCTTCTAAAATGTAAACTTATGATGTGTTTACAGATATGGGTCCTCAAAGACCTCCAGGCAAGTCCTCGATTGTGTGGAGGGTAACCTGTCCAACAGAGGATGCTCCTTGTGAGGAGGGAGCAGATACACTAGCTGAGCTGGAGTGGAACCTAGTTGGCTTCACGAAAGGCATCCTTGAATATGCTACATTTGATGAGATTCCTCTATGCCTTCAGAGACATAGAGTCGGAGTTCCAGGAAGACTACGTCGATTACTCTGGCAAGTAATTCGAGTAGCCATCTACTACCATGAGCACCATGTGGGCGGATAGCAGCCATATTTCATATTTTTGTACGGATGTAGGCTCAAAGAGCCATTTTTGTAACAAAACACATATTTTTTCAGATTATGGATGTAGCACACTTAAAAACCGATATATAAATATGCATATGCATATGCATATGGCTACTTGTGTATCTAATGATGTCTTGAATTTACATATTGCGAAAATGTCTATCTAATACACGATTTGCTAATGTATGTGTTAATGTATTAAATGTCTTGGAATATGTTGATATGTGATAGAATCAAATTGTCTTTCCAATAATCTAACATGCAAATACATGCACAAAATTTGAGGATTCGACACAAAATAATTCCCATTCAATTGTAACACAATGAGTTGTGGGTCTAACTTAACAAACAAATATCTAATCCCAAGATCAATGGAATCCGATAATAGTTCGATCACCGCACTATACTCGACAATACTATTAGTTGTTTGACCCAAAAAAATACCTTGTAGATTAATCAAATCGCCATCAAGAGCAAAGAGTGCCCATGCTGTGAAAGACATGTTGCGTGTGCTACGGTAAGCGCCATCAGCAAAACCAATGTAATGATTCGAAGACATCTGCAAACCAAGTGGAACACAAGGTGAGTAGAGGAAACATGTATGCAAGGCAAACAATCACACCAAAAATAAACTCAAAGCACACTAATGTACAAAGTATCACACTTATGATTAAGCGTAATATTTTTTTCAGATAGAGCCCATTTCGGGACTTAGCCAAAGGATTGCCTTCATAGCCATCTAGCTCATAGGCTCCTCGCTCCAATACATATTGAATGATATAAGGCCAATGCCACATTGGCTCGAGCTTTCCTACTCCCAACTTATCATGGGCTTGGTCATAAAGCAGGACCAAGTAAAGGGTGGGGGGGGGGGTGACGGATTTGTCATATTGAACCTTAAATTGTCGTTTATGTGCTTCAAGAACTAAAGTAGCAAGCCTTTGGGTCTCTTCGAGATGCTCGAGTTACAGTAGACGTTCCTCTTCTGATAAATTACCAAGAAGTAGTTCGATAGCTAGCTTCAAGGAAGGAATATCACACTTGATCGGGAGTGTGTCTTCTAGACTGTACACCAATTGGAGAGGTTTGGTATGCCCACGTAACTGATAAAATCATGAGCTTTCAATCTCGTTTGTGATTACCAATGGTGCATTGAAGCATAGTCACCAAGACTTTATTGATGGCCTCAACCTGGCCATTTTCCTATGGATAGTAAGGGGTGGAGTTATCGTGACGTAACCCCAACTGAGCAGAGAGCTTTGTCATCATATGATTACAAAAATGAGTGCCATGGTCAATGAAAATTTCTTTCGGGACACCAAACTAAGCTATGACATGATTGAATAAGAATTGCGCCACAGTTAGACCTTCATTATTGTATGTAGTCATCGCCTCAGCCCATTTAATGAAATAGTCAACGACAACGATGGTATAGCCATGCCCCTCAGTCGAGCGAGGGTTACAAGTCATAAAATCTATGCCCCATTTTGCAAAAGGTCCGACAGTCACAACTGGGTGCAAGGGTGAGGGTGGGGTGCACTCTTTCTGAGAGTGGATCTAGAAATCATGGCATTTTCGTACTGCGATAATGGAGTATTTAAAAATAGATGACCATAAATACCCTACACGAAGGATCTTTTGAGCAGTAGCGTAACCAGACATGTGACCACCACAAGCCTCAGAGTATCAATCATTGAGATCTTTCTCAACTTCCTCGAGAGTCAAACATTGACGGAGGATAGTCAATACCAATGCGATAGAGGATGTCTCCAATGATATGGTAAGGTTGGTACTGGTAGCGAATCTATCTTATCTTAGAGTGCAATAGCTCTGGCCAGAAATTTTGGGTCTGGAGATATACAATAATGTCTCCATAACATGGATCAAGAGTACTAATGATAAAGAGAGTCTAATCAGGGATGGACTCATCAAGAGGAGTGGGATTATATGTGGTGGGAAGATCGCAGATCAACTCAACACAAACCATATATTTATTAGACTTAGCAGCACAAAATTCTAAGTCGAACTCTTGAAGGATAACCTTTTAATTCCCATCACCAGAATCAAAAAACAAGGTCGGCCAACAAATATAACTATTTCAGTCGAGTTTAAGATAATACAATTGATTAATTCGAACCCACCGGATAGGAAGAGGCCTATATGACCTCTACGATTTATTACCAAACAAACTGGAACCACCTGATGTGATATAAGGAACCGATTGTGTAAGGAGCCCAAGAACCATGTTGCTTTGTAACGATCCATTTCGAGTACTTTCCCCCAAGAAAATGACATGTGAGAATGTAAGTCATGGGGTTTCAATTAGAAATCACCAAGTTTTTACACAGGAGAATGTAGTGAGTGAAACGTTGAACAACATGGACAACAACCAATGCGAGTTTCTCTACATGAGAGTAACGGGTCTCAGTATCAAAGGGACTGCGGCTTAAGTAGTACACTACATGTTCTTGACAATTGTCATCAAGTTGAACCAACACCATACCAATAGTGTTGTCGACGGTGACCAGATACAGGCAGTAATCGCGGTGATAATTGGGAGGGTGCAGCAGTGGAGCCGTAATGAGGGCTTGTTTCAATGCATCAAAAGAGCTCTAAGAAATTTCATCCCATAAGAATGGGATTCCCTTTTTCAATAAACATGTAAAGCATTTGGAAATATCAACATAATTCAATATGAAATGATGGAGGAAATTGGCTTTCCCCTGCAAACTCTACAGTTGATGAACATAAGAGGGAGGAGGAAAATTGACGATTGCCTCGACTTTTAGAGGATTAATGCGGATGCCTTCTTTGGACACCATGAAACCAGAAGTTGACCGCATTCGATGCCTTCTTTGGATCAAAGGCTTTCATTTTTCAGTAAGTTTCATTTGTTGGGAAAAGTGAATTAAATTGAAAAGCATTTCATTTCGTAACTTTGAACTAGTTTGGGGGGCACTATTGTTGCTACATTGATTGCATTCTTTTTTAAATAGTTTAGGATTCATCGAAATGGAAAAAATTATTTTTTGCATTTAGTCTGCATCATAAAGATTCAAGTGACATTTGTTTTGAGCCTTGAAACTAAAACTTTAATCAAGATCAACTTAAAATGAACCCAATTTACCTTAAGGAGCATTGGAATTAACGAGAATATTTTATGGTGTAGGCTAGAGACGTGTTCTGGCATCGTTAAATGTAGGATATGTTGCAAACAGTCTGCGTTACAACCCGAGGGTGATATCTCTTCCCATGTATGGATGTATATTGATGTATGATAAGTATATTTTGGACGCTCTAATTGAATGATTACACATTAGACAACACTACTACAGACTGGACTCCCACATACCGTCGCGTATATTTGGGTAGACACCACTAGGTTCAAAGCCTGCCATAGGTAACCGAGTCGACCACCTTGTAGATGCGATACATCAAACAAAACATTCAGGGAGATTGGTTGCAGTACGTTAAGTCCTTGGTCATTTTTCTATGATTTGATCACCAAGGTGTATATTGTAGTTCACGAATACTTAGTAAACCTTTATGCCTAACACACCCTTTTTTAATTTATTTTTTGTCAATTCTAAAAGTAACTGCCCACGAAAACATTTCACCTGTGTAGTTCTCCAAAATTTTATTGCTTGGTAAATTGTGATTTTGTTCACCTCTTCCTTATTTTATATTCTTTTAAAAGGTCATCGTGGCTTAATCGTCGAATTTTCCTATTCCCTCCTTCGACGAAACTCAAGAACCTCCTCATGAGGTCCCTCGGTTTCTGGTTGGACCCCTCGAAGTGCAAGGTGAAGAGATTGGAATTTTCATCAGTGTTCAACCCATATCATCTCGAGCACCGCCTGACTATTCTCCTTGGACGACATCGAAAGAATCTGAGAGGGAAAGCCCATAACCATCTACACAGTTCTCGACGTTTCCTCAAAATCTTCTCTTCGATTTGATTATAGTCTTGCCTCAACAACCTTACAGCGCTTTTGATCAACCTAGAATCCATTTTCGTGCTTCTCTAGAAGCGTATCACTTTATTTTTCGTTTGTTGTTTCCGGACGAAATGGCATCCAATGCAGATGATGTTCTGTTCGTGAGCACTCCTCAAAGAACTCTTCGGGAAACCTATAGCTCTCATATTTCGGAAGCTTTTTCATTAGTGTTTCCCTCCAAGGGAGAGTTGTTTGGATCCACACCTCACGATTCAGGTAGTGGGGCCGAAATATCATCTAGTCATGTTGCATCTACGCTTATGCACAGTTACACCTCTTCGGGAAACCACATTTCTGGAGCTTCCGGTGATACAACTTTATTTCTGGATCTCGTTTGTCACTTGTATTCCTCTGTCTTTTGGCCCATTATTTTTGAATTTGGCCATTGTGTGTCAACCTGTTGTTCAACCTACGATCACCATTGGTCAAAAGACCATGTCGATCGGATCCTCTGTCCCCTATTCGCCATCTACAATTATTGTAGTCCCGCCACTAAGTGGGCAATCCACAGTTTCGTCCGTGCCTGGGGTGCAGTCTAA